>JAUBNQ010000012.1:27700162-27711139 GCA_032353495.1 Ctenopoma kingsleyae
GCACGATGCTGGGATGTGATCACAGGCCATAGTAGACAACGTCAGGCCTTCATGTCACCCCCACAGTGTCTGTTGCCAGTAATCTGCTGGAGGTCATTTTGTAGGGTACTTGCAGTGCTCCTCCTGTTCCTTCTTGCACAAAGGAGTAGATAACCATTGGTCATTCTACCAAAGCACAATCAAGAGCATCCTCACCAGCTGAATCTCTGTGTGCTACGGAGGCTGCACCGCCTCCTGTAGGAAGTCGCTGCAACGTATAGTGAATACAGCCAGCAAGATGATTGGTTCTCCTCCTACCCTTTACATTCCCTCTCCTGCCTTCAGGGAAAAGGTACCAGAGCCTCCTGGCCCGCTCCACAAGACTGTCCAACAGTTTCATCCACCAAGCTGTCAGGATGCAGAACTCTGTCCACTACCTCCCTCCCCTGCTCCCTGCCACTGGACCGTAACAAGAGGCACTATCTACCCAAGTACCCTACCTAAGCTGCTAGCATTTAAAGATTCAATATTACATCTGCTGCTAACTGTTTTTTTGTACATTTTGTACTTTAGCACAACCATTTGCACTGGACTGTCACATCTACTTCTGTTGGTCGTTTACCCTACTGTTCATATACATCTCAAGCTGCTCTATAATGTACCTCCTCACTTTTCATTAAATTGCACTATATTATTGCACATAGGTGTCACATTGTCTTGCGTTTGCTTCTCCATTTCACCTTTTGTCACTATTTTTATACCAAAGTAGGTAAAACTGATTCACAATCACTTGTGCTCCCTAAAAAGGCCAGCTTGATATCCCCAAAAATTAACTGACTTGGTGATATACTGTGAGAAATAAGTATTCCCTTAGTATATTGAGTAGAATTCAAATTAGGAACATTAAAGACACAAAACTTTGATGAATTTCTCAATATATACACTGCTTTTAAACTTCCACCTGATTGGTGCCACATGAACATTAAATGAGCCAGTCCAGCCACTGATTTTTGTTTTTTTTTGGGGAACAAAACACAAAAAATGCAATATGTATGTAAGGCATTGTAATTTTACTTTCAGGGAAAGTTTTGTGAAGAACATTTTACTTTACAGATATTTTTGTATTTTGAGATAACTTCTACTTCTTCTTTTACTACTTCTTAAGGCCACTTATGTCAAGCAATGAGTTTTATAACATTTGTTTAATTAATAGACATCACAAACTTTATTCATTTATTTATTTATTCATATTGCCTCTGCTTGTTCAGTTCTAATCAGGACATCATGGGGAACAAGCAGGAGATCAAACCACCAGCTCTGCAATTGTTGGACAGACCAGTCAAATTCCTGAGTCACAGCAACTTCAGTACAAATTATCATTTTGCTACAACTTTAATTTAAACTGCTGAAGCCTCACTACATAACAATCCTTATTACATAACCACTACATGTATGTTTTCTACTTATTCTTTTTTACAAATGTTTTTTAATTCCCTAGAATCATGAAGACATTTAAAAACATTCTACATGCACTTGTTTTCTAGTAGAAAAAATTAAAATTCTCCTTAATATCCCTTCATCTTCCAACAGATCGACTTAATGTTTAATTACATTACTAAAATGCAAAAAACAAGACATTGCAATAAAACATTGAAGAGAGTTCATATTTCACTTTAAAATATTTCCTGTGATTTTTGACCAAAAGTGATATATTGTTACCTTTTCACACAGAGTTGTCATTGTTGATTTACTACCATGTGCTTGATATTATATCTTAGTGTCATTTTAAGAGAATTAATGATGAGCTACAGTGCATAAACATTCAGAAGAGGCAAAATACTTAATCAAAATTCTTGCATGTCAGCCCTCTAGGCTGCATTGAGGCCTCAAAATGTGCAGGGAGAAAATAGGTTAGCATGACATGCAAAACCAAGGGCAAGCACTTGCTGCAGCTCTTCCTGTTGCTTGTTTAAGTTCTTACCATTAATCTCGTAACAACTGAAAGTTGTTCAGATGAGCTTATCAGTATTTGTGTCAACTGAACTGAACTGAATGGAACTATATAAGAGACGGGGACAAGCAATTCAGAAAGACGAGAGCACAAGTATATGCCATCTGACTGTAAATTACACCCTTGAGTCAAATATTGCTGCTTTCACTGTCAACTAAAGTATGGATCTCAACGATACATTAATCAAGATATGTTCACAGTGACTTGAGGTCATGAACTTTTTTCATGATCAAAACACAAAAAGAAATGGAGCATTATTTGTGTGTTGCACTTTAACTCTAGCTGGCTACTGTTGTAAAATCTAGGGGAATCCATGTCTTTTTAAACAAAATGTATCTACACAGTGCCTCAAAATGCTTTTTTTGGCATATACTTTAAATATTTAAATGTACTACATGTGAATAAATTCTGCCATAATAAAGCAACAAATTTAGCAAACTCAAACATTATACATAGTAATACTATGCAGGCTTAAACAGACGGTGGACAGTGGACAAATATTTGGCACTGCACTGAATCTTTCCCGCCAGGAAGATCAAGCGGCTTGTTGTCTCAAGTTGTTCGACAGTTTTACACCAGGACATCAATGCTGAGAGCTATAATCTAAATTGTTGACCATTTAGTTGTGGGAATTATCCCAGCTGGCATGCCTCAAGTATTATTTCTGCAGATAAAACCCCAGACATCTCCCACTCTGATCAATGCCTACTGTGCATTCAATCATAAGCATGCGTCTATTCCACTCAAGGCACAAAGCAATTACAAGTGGCTGCAAGTGAATTGAAAGAAGGAAGAGCTGTAGTGGCGGCTGTCGCAAATGAATTCACTTTTAAGCTCAAATTAATGGACCTCCTGGCTCGACTGAAATTCCATTTCATAGTGTATTTTTATAACAGCCTCTTGTGGGCTGAATTCAGATCTTATTGGTAAACACTGCTGCTGAAAGCCTTTAGTGGGGGCAACTGTGGCGCAGTAGGTAGGGGAGTTGGCAGTAGTTTGCAAACTCGAGGGTTTGTGGTTTATTTCCCAGTTCCCGCCAATTGCTGGCCACATGTAGAAGTGTCCCTGGACAAGACACTGAACTCCAAACACTTGGCACCTCAAAGGGGCAGCCTGTCCTTAAGAATTTCCCCAAAGGGATTAATAAAGGGTCAGTTATTATTATGAATTATTGTTAGGCCTCAACCAGAGGGATAATACAAAAGAAGCTCAAGATGTGACTTTCTAACACACTACACTAGGACAGAGAAGCAGTGGAATAGCTATGGGTAGTCCTGGATAGACCCAGGCCTTTTCAGATTAGCAGGTATATTCCAGGTATATTAATGTCTGTGAAGATTCTCAGTCATCCAGGCCATGGTTATCCCAAAAAAGGTTATTCAGTGGCAACTGGACTTGTTTCAGTTCCCTGAAGACGTTTCACCCTCTAGTCGTTAGCACTTGATGGTCACCTGTGTTGTTCCCTGTGGCTTTCATGTATGTCATTGTGACCACCTGAGCCAGGGTGTGAATGACCAAGTAGAGTTGAGAGAACTGGGTGATAAATTACGCCTGAGCAATGGCAGAGCCACACAGGTCTTTTCTTCTACAGAACTTTTCCTCTGCCACCGTTCCCCAAGGAACACCTTTAAGCAGTGCACACATGTGGTTGAGCGCCCTTCCTTCCACCACCACAAATATTTAACAAATATATTTAGTAGTGTATTATGAATCCTATGGCTCATGTTTTAGTGGTTCAGTTAGGTTAGAAAAATGCTTGTTTTAATGTTTTTTGTTTGAAAACACTTACCACTGATCTGATGATATTTTGAGAAGTCATTGTGAATCTTCTAACCATTTGGAGGTAAATTTATTTTGTCTGCTGCATGAGTGGGCAGCATGATAGCTCAGTGGGTAGAGCAGTCATTTTCCAACCCAAGGGTGAGCGGTTCAATTCTCAGTCCCCACAGAGCTACATGTCTGAGGTGTCCTTGGACAAGACACCAAAACCCCGTAGCTGACACATGTCCAGCGGCTGTCCAAACAACAATTTCCCCAAGGTGATCAATTATTATCATTATTATTAAAACGATTTTGACTTATTCTCCTCATAGACATTTATGTTTGTCCTTGTTATAATTAAAACCGACACAAGTGTTTTTCATGTGTAATAGCCACATATGGCTGTTATAAAATAGTTAACCCCTTACTGCCTGAATATATTTCCAGTGATATTAAAAAAAATATTTTTTGTGTTTTTGCAGTCAAGCAGATGGTATATTAAGTGGAGATAGCACCTACAACAGGTATAAATTTAGGTATGTCGCGAATTAGCGACATCAGGCAATAATGGAAATAATAGTAATTTTCCAATCTAGATTCCAGTGTACATTAATTTATTGATGCTTCTTTTGCTGAAACATGACTTTGAAATTGATTAAGAATGAAAATTAATTATCCACGATTAATCCAATTAAAATTGAATAACAACAAATGCTTCTGTCCATGCATGTTATTTTTGTGCTGTCTTGCAGATAATTGGATTTTGCACACTTACTCAGCACATACAGTAGTAAATAATATATATTTCTATTTCTACATAGTTATAATTTTTATTATATTTTAAATAGGGCTGTTACTCATTATTTATCTAGTTTATACCTTTTATACTGCAACTTGCATTTGCCATTCCTTGTGGACAGCTTAGTTGGAGTTTCACTATACAGGGTAACATGTTTCCATACTATGCATATGACAACAAACACTGGGGATTCACATGTTTATGTTGATGTCAAACGTTAATGAGTGTTACAATAATTATAGATATTAATTAGGAACTAAATTTATCAAAGCATTTGAAATATGTGCACAGGAATTTAAATTTCTACAATATTGTATGTGAATACATTAATGTCGCGAAAATGCACATACTGAAATATGTAAATAACTTCTGCAGTTTTTGTCATATGTAGTCTATTTCGATATATATACAGTAGAAGCATCCAATAAGCATGCACATATTTTTTATCTTAGCATAACTTGCACACACTTGCACAATTTCTCGAAATTAGCAACCGAAATTCATTTCCTCTGTGGCGCTAACACGTCCGGTTCCATAAAAAAGTATTTATTATAAAAATGTCCTCATTGTATACATGTAGGCACATTTAAGTCACTGTTGACAGCATAATGCAAATGATAGGGAATGACCCAATACTGTTACGTTTTGGCCTACAACACTGCTAAATACAGAAAAAAAAAATGAACCTAGACATCAGTTTCTGTGCCACCCCAAAGTGAGCAATGGTCTCAGCCTGGCCACCCCCATGATAAAAGTCTGACTCCACCACAGTGCCTAAGGCCACCTCCTCTGTTTAACGAGGGTCGTTCAATAATAATAATGAAAACAATAATAATTTATACTTTACTGATCCCCTTGGGGAAATTCTTTGTGGACAGGCTGCACCTGTGAGGCACTGTGTCCCACAGTTGGGACTGGGACTCGAACGGCTCACCCTTGGGTTTGAAGACAACTGCCCTACCCACTGAGCTATCATGTTGCCCTAAATCTTGCAGTAAACTGCTTCTCTCACACCTCGTTTGAACCAGTCGGCCTCACGGTCTAGGATCTTGACCATCTGATCATCAAAGCCCTTGTATTTCAGATGTAGATGAACTGCTGAGTCCTGTCCTGATGAGCTGGCTCTTCTGTATTGTGCCATGCGTTTATGGAGCTGCTGTTTGGCTTCTCCTAAGCCAGGGGGAACAACAACCCACAGGTTGTTCAAGTACTAACAACTTGAGGGCTCCTCAGGATTTATAAACCTGCTACTCCAACCAGTCAGTCCAAATTGAGAAAGTCCTCTGGAATGGAGGGTGAAATGTCCTCAAAGAACTAAAACTTAACTGAAGTCCAGTTGCCACCGAATAATCTTTTCTGGGATAACCATGACCTCGAAGACTGAGAATCTTCACAGACATTAACAGGTATAGCCAAATCAAATTGGAGCTTTTTAATTTATTTTTTTCAGGTAATAGTCTGGAATCTAGGTACACTGTGACAGTTGCTGTAACTTGTTCCTGTTTGTGGTCACTGTGCACTTGCTGATGCTATGTACCTCAAATAGGTAGAGGTTTGGAAATATTAAGATTTTGTGGTATATCAAAATGTTGCAGCTTTTAAATTTGATAAATAACATGCCAACACAAATATTCATAGCCAGATATTTAAAGACACTCCAGTTGGAGGAGAAATAAGTGTATAAAACAAGTGAGATTAAGGTTACATTTTGGTAATCAAACTGAAAAAGTAAGTAAGTATCTACACTGAGAGTGTTTCAGTTGTGTTTTTCAGTCATCCATCTCTAACAGATGCTCCTGATTTAAATAATACAGCAGACACAGATGACCTACACTGTGCCTGAATGCCTCCGGTGTAGTCACACATGGAGCACTGCTAATGTGCTGCTCACACTAATCTATGTAGCACTGCAACATTCTAAACAAAGAGCTACTTAAAGTGAAACACAAAAATGGGACAAAACTGCAAAGCAGGCACACAGCAAGTTATTAAAGTAATAATTGCTAGCCTTTGGCTGTTGATAAAATATGAAAACATACATGGCTTTCCTCATCAGTTATGATTTGTGTAGCAGGGAATGATGTAATTTGTGCCGACAAGCTGATTGATTTATTACGGAGTGGTCACTGAGTGGGCATTGGGCATTTGGAAAACAGGTCAGCCAGGGTTGTGAGATGACGCAGTCAATATTGGTATACAAAATGGACAAAATGTAATTGAATTAAATCTGAAATGAAGTATGTGTGTATCGCACAAGTTTCATAACAGCATACACCACACCAGCCTTTTTCTTGAAGTACAATGGAAAACAAAACCTTACGAACTCATGGATCCAGCTCCAATTGGTTACTGTTCAATATGTCAAGTATCTTCTTTGGTATCACTGCAGACATGTCAGCAGAGGAATACAGGGTTTCTTTAATCATCTCACCATGACGGAAACACCTCAAAGTGGATTTATCTTTATATTCATCTGCCAGAATAGCAAGATGCAGAGAGCACCTGCAGTTCCACCTTCATCTTCTGAATAAGTAATCAAACTTCAGTAGCTCAGTCTGTATTTCATCCTTATTTGTAGTATTATATAAGACCTCTTTCATTCAATGCTTCACTGCCAGCAGGACCAAGGGATTGGTCAGTTGATCTATGGTCAGTTTATTTTCTAGGTATTTGAAGTTTCTTTTTAGAAACATAAAATAAAAAGTGAAACATAAAGCAATATTGAAATTTTCATTTTTAAGTCTAAAGACAAAAAAGTAACTATAAATAACTATACATACAGTTCTGATTTCTGTCCTTCGTGTTTAACAATGTTTAAACTTTGTAGCTTAAAACATATGTATGTATGTATGTATGTGTTGAAACCACTTGATGGCGCGACTGTAATTCAGAGTGAACAGCTCGCCCTCGCCTCTGTGATCATCTGTGCTTTTGTAAACTCTCTCATTGATATTGACACTGGATGGTTGGGCCTAGGGATAGGTTGTTTCGTTAATTCTGTTAAACATGATCTGCTGCTCACTGCTGTACTTATTTTGTTTCTTTTTGGTCTAAGGCAAGTTTAACTCTGTTTAGAAGAGTCCTCTTTTGGTTTGCCGTTTGCTGTGTTTTTGGTTGTTTTCAGAAGCTCTTGGTGGCCAACATCCTTTAGCCTTTATTCCTGTTTTGTTAATCATTACCAGTCATCACAATAAATATAATTTTAACCCTTAACATCTGGGTTGTAGACCCATGTGAGTCGGATCATAACATAAACATATATATAGAGACAGATTCAGACTGACAAACTGATAATGGCTAACCAACATAGTAGTGGTGGACAAACCTACAAAGAAGGCTGTAGTGATAGATGTAGCAATCCCAAGTGATGGTAACATCAGGAAGAAGGTGCATGAGAAGCTGGAGAAATACCAAAGGCTGAGAGAAGAGTTACAAAGGTGTGGAAGGTGAAGGCAACAGTGGTCCGGACCCTTAAGCTCCCAGGCCTCAGGACCAGAGTTTGCTGATTGGCTGACATGAGACGGGTGTGCGTGGAGTAGGTGTAAGGGAGGGAGGGCATCTTGTGCCAGGGAAGAGATTTATGTTTAGGTACTCACAAACCATGGGAAAGATCATCGTCTTGGTTTAATGCGGAAAATATCCGCAGAGGCTTTAAGCATGAGACGTGTCTACCTGACATTTAACTACACATAAAACTAAACACATATTTAACTTTAGCGAAAATGCTTGTGATGTCTTAATCTAAATGCTGTTGCCACATGAACAACAAGGGAATTGAGGGGCAAAAAGCTAATTAACATTCCATTCGTCACAGTCTGATGTAAAAAACAGTCAAATTCCTGAACAGTTTCACCCTTTTAATTAAAATTTTGCTCTAAAATAAACCCCTACCTCACCCCTTTGACTGACACTTGAATGACCCCTCCTCTTAATATAAACACCTCAAATCTGTTTCAGGACATTGGTGTCTAATTAGCAAAATGAGGTGTTCTCATGGGGTGTAGGGAGGTACCTGCACCATCCAGGTTAGAATAACTGCTTTGAAGAATACACTGGGAGGTGTTTCTAATACTGGGACATCAACTTGTACTATTCAGAGAACTGGGGTTATGCAAATAACAGCACACTACAATACTGTTGCAGGGCCTTTCATCATTTATTCCACATCAAACACATGCACTGAGCTCTGTGGTAATTATATGTATGTTAGACTTCCCAGTGCCATCGAAGTGCAAGAAATGGTTCCAGGATCAAGAACTTTTTTGACTGTGCTTGCCCTTCACTTACTTTAAATGCTTATCACTAAACATTTAATTGTTTCCCTGCAAGAAGTGAGTTCATCTGAGTGCATGGAAGGGAATGTGTGTTTACTAATTTAGTGTCTAAATCTAAAAGGAGGCATCTTAAGGGGCAGAGCTCGGTGAGAGAGAGTGCAGCCAGGGTTACAGAGTGAATATCAGCTTTTAGTAGCCCAAAGAGAACTAGAAAACCCATTTCAAAGGCAACTCCTGAATATTTCTCCAGTAATTCTAAAGTGAAAAAGTGATGCATAGACGTACACTGACAGTTTTAACAATAGAAGTGGAAGAACAAAAATTATACTATCAACATATTGCATAATCTCAACAATCTGAATAGAACTGATTGTTACAGTCTTGACAGGAAACCCACTCCAGCTACCGAGAGACGTGTTTTTATTTATCTTTCAACTCCATGTCTTTCTCTCCTCCTCCCTTCTCCTAGAGCCCATTGATTAGCATGATTAAGTCTCATCAGCCCAAATCAACAGCAACCACCCCCCATCCCCATCCCTACTACCCCCTCTACACGAGTGGGAAGATGCTCATCAGACATGACTAATCAAGTACAGCTTGATGCTAGTTTTCAGCCAATCATGCGTAGCCTCTGGCGCTGCAAATAAATAAGGCTGATTTTATCAGTCTAAATTTTTAATCAGATGTTTGAACTGCAGCAGTTATTTTCTCCTTGTTTTGTTGTGCTGAGGTGAAGAGGAGGTCAGGGTGACTAAATATTATCACTGTACAGTGTCTCCTCTGTTATTAGTTTGACTATATGCTAAGTTATATAAAACTATAGAGAGCGCTATGCAAGTGCAGAATGAAAATAAATACAGGTTTTCAGGACAGTGTGTGCAATTTAGAAAAAATGCAGGGATTTACTGACAGAACCACTTCACCTATTGCCAACCATATATCTTCTTCTCTTCTTATCACACTAGTTTAGCTGTACACTTGTACAGAACAGTTTTTGTTGTTTCAGTAACTGTTCATAACTAACATGACTTATTTTTGTACAAATTATTTTTCACTGAGAGTGCAGTATGTCATTGAGGATGTTATGAAAGAACATTACAAAACAAAATTCATGTTAAAATGCTGAAAAGAAAATAAATTGGATCCTTTGCCAGTTGGTCAGTTTGGCAGAATAAATGTATTATTGCCTGAAGCTTTCTGTCAAGACCCATTTGGAAGCAGAAAAAGATTTCAGGCTAAAAAGCCTCTGTAAACCAGTTCAGTTTATATAAATCACCTCAAATTTTACTCTTTTAGTGGCATTAGAGGACAATCAATTTATAGATTTGTCTTAGATAAAAAAAAACTTTTTTCCAATCCATCCATTACACTGAATAAGTGTAAATCATTTGTGGTGTTGCATAGACTGTAATGCAGGTATCTAAAAAATATACAGTTCTTGTACACATAGACACACACTCTCACATAATAACACTTCCCGTTTGGTGCCTTAATACCAACGCTAAAGGTCTCTTTGGCGCCAGTGGTTGCAACATTCCTTGATGCCATGGGAATGATGGCGACTGCCTGTCAGACCTCTAGTCAGAACAATCAGTTACAGGTTGGAAGCATTACAGTTTGATTGATTTTATGCAGACAGACAACTGGATCAGATTTAGGCACTACAGACAATTAATGGGTTAAGTTCAGTTTAGTTGAAATAAGTGCCTCCTAGAACCATCTTGTTCTCAGACAGTGTCTCATACAATGTCAGCTGGGGTACCTTAATGTGACGCCATGGAATGTGGCAATGCAGATCAGTCTCTGATGATTGGGCTAGCATACACCGTGCGAGTTTGGGCTGTCCCAGACAAAGAACAGAAGACGACCAAATATAGATATATGTTTGGCCCTGGCTCCAAAACAATCGTCTTGCGAGAAGGTAAAAAAAAAAGGCTGTTGTCATGGCCTTGCAACCAAAGAAAGCTTAGGATAAAACTGTGACAGTTTCAGAAATGTAGGATGACTGTCTCACAATGTGACTGTTTATACAATCTGTGTCTACTAACCAGCCAAGTTGAGATACATTTGATTGTACATTGTTCTTTAATATATAGAAAGAAATATGTGGAAAAATAAATCTAAAAAAACTGAAGCAGCAAAGTTTGCCACTA
>JAUBNQ010000012.1:27737918-27748018 GCA_032353495.1 Ctenopoma kingsleyae
GGAGATGTTTAATGACTATGATCCAGTACAACCTGACAGTGTGGGACGTTTTCTAAGGGAATACTGTTTCAAATGATTATTTATATAAATAAATGAAGTATTGCAGGGAAAACAAATGAAATCTAGCCAAACATTTTATTTTAAATTTTAAGCATTACATAGTGGCCCATGATTCACTATGAGAAAATACATAAAAAGCAAGAGACAACCAAAATGGCGCGGCAGCTGCCAGACACCTTTCTGTGCTCTCCTACTAGGCTGTGTTTTATTTCCTTGCTATTTATCTTTTTCTGGTCTTTTGTTTTTCTTGATCAGTCTCCGCCATAGTAACATATGATAGCGAAACCCTTTTTCGATTAAGAAATCATTTACACTTCCTGAGGGTCCTCAGAAAGCACAACCGGGACTCCAACCTGCTACTGACCTTCTACCGCTCATCTATCGAGAGCCTGCTGATGTACTGTATCACAGTATGGTACAGCAGCGGCACCATGGCAGACAGAGAGATGCTTCAGAGAGTAGTAAAGGCAGCACAGAAGACCATCAGCTGCCATCTCCCCTCCCTGATGGACATTTACACCTCCCGCTGCCTCAGCAGAGCAAAAATCATCATCAAGGACAGCTCTCACCCTGGCTCTGATCTGTTTGACCTGTTGCCCTCAGGGAGGCGTTAGAGGTGCATCACAACAAGGACAAACAGACTCAAGAACAGTTTTTTCCCAAAAGCCATAACCATTCTAAACTCACACATGCACCGACTACACAGTCTAATCCCCCAACCCCTGGACTTTCTTCTATCCATCAACTGTGCAATATTCAATATGTAAATGGTATTGATAATAACTGTGCAATATCTGTATACTGTGAAATATCATTACTCTCAGTGTCCAGCATCCACTACTCACTGCACATGATCATCATTACTGTGCAATATTTAAATAATGTGCAATAACCCACACTGCATATCACACTGCATTTTCATATGCAGGGCTGATAGTATTCAGGTGCCGCGCCAGATCTCCGGCAGCGACGTGGCTGTGAAAAGAAAAAAAAAAAAAATTAAAATCAGGTTCGCCCAGTGATCCGACACTAGATCTGAGAGGCGCAGCTCAGAGCGCAGCTTTCACTCTCAACCACACCAACAATAGGCCTACTAGCCAATAAGCCAATCAGAAATAGGGGAGGGGCGGGCCTTGGGTCTTGGCCAAACAGATTGATACAGGTCCAGCAGTCGCTCCACGTGCAAATGTGTTTTGTGTTTCCCATACTGGCAACGCAAACTGTAAGTCATGGACAGCATGTTTATGAAGCCATAGGAAGACACCAAAGATGTCGATCAAGGTATAAGGAATAAATGGCGCTGGGCTTGGATAGAGAAGGCGGGTAGCAACGAAAAGCCCTTTGGATGCTGGTGCCAAAAGCTCTGGCAACCAGGAGCATGTTTCTACACTTTGTGCACAAGGAAGCTGCTATATGGAACTTGCGGGGGAAAAAATGCCGTCACGGCACGAATTAGACTCTAGTCATAAAGCAGCAGTCCGAGCAATGCAACACACCTCACGTTTGCCAGGGGCAACAGGCACGGCAGATATTCCACCCTCAATGACCGATCGCATGGTTAATTTAAAAATTCGCTTGTGCTCCTTCATTGCTGAGCTTGACCTGTCATTTACTATAGCTCATCCAGTTAAAAGTAGTTAAAAGCAGGGATGGATTACTGAACAGGCCTACCAGGCCCAGGGTCCCAAGAGCTCTGGTGCTCTGCACAAAGATGCTACTATAATATAGGCTTATACTGGGTTTGTTCATCTCATGTCTGAATGTTGTCCATTTATTTCCACAAAATTCACCAGAATCTATCATTTAAGGGGCTGTTTTTACAAATTTTCCTCACAGGGGAGCACAGGATTTTTGCATCATTTGTTTATTGTGTGTTCTACATACATGTCTGCACTGGAGGAGCTGCTTTTAATCTCATTGTTCACATGTATAGTGACAATAAAAGGCATTCTATTCTATTCTACAGCATTTTATTGGCAAACATTCAGTCTCTGGAGAACAAGCTGGACGACCTCCTTGCCAGAGTTAAGTTCCAGCATAAGATCAGGGACTAACTATCACTGGTCGTGGCGGCTGATGTAGTATAATTTGGAAATTTTAAATAATATATTTTTAAGGATAAGAAGTAGCAAACTACGCCAGTGGTATGAACCACAAGAGAATAAAGGGGCATAAGCCACAGGTTCTTTTAAAATCAAAGGTGGAGCAAACTGTCAATAAAAAGGGAACACTAGTAATTAAAATGAGGATTACAATTTATTATAAAATGATTAAACGAGATGGTACAGTTAAAAATAAAACTCTAAGAGAACAATGTTCGGACAATAAAACTACTAAATATAATAAAAGTCACTAAAAACTACAGAAGGATCCAAGTCAAGTCAAGTCAAGTCAAGTCAGGATCCAGCAGTTAACTCTGAGCCACTGACATGTATAACGTTCTTCTTGGCTTTCCTGTCTCACTGTGGGCTCCTCAACAGCTCTCTGGCGTCTCCCTCCACTCCACGCTGCAACTTGGGTCTCCTGTGTCGATCTCTCCGCCTGCTTCAGTGACGCCTGCTTTTCTCTCCGTCTCTGTCCTGTTGGTGACGCTCCTTTGTCATCCACCTGGAACCTATTTCTATCACTTTGCGGCCGCCTCATTGGTCCACAGTCTCACTCAATTGGGGCACAAGTGTTTTCAGTCGTTAATCAGGGGAAGTTTGGCATCAATACAAAGATTAAAACATGCGATAAAAATTACACAATACATGCAGTAAAAGCACAACAAAACATACAATAAAACCTTAAACAAAACATGCAGTATCAATTAAAATATACAATAAATAAAGTAAAAAACATAATGTTAAGAACACTAGAAGAAGTTCCCCTAAAAATAATAAAACTGTAAAATGGTGACCCTGTGACATAACCTCCTTTGTTTCACCGAGACATGGCTCACTCCTGCGGTCCCAGATCAAGCCGTGACGCCATCAAAATTCTTCGTCTTTTGTGCGGGCAGAACAGCAGAGGCTGGTAAATCCAAGGGTGGCGGAGTCTGTTTTATGACCAACAATGGATGGTGTGACACTTGGAACATAACCACTCTCTCCAGTTCCTGTTCTCCTCATCTGGAACATCTAACCATCATGTGCCAGCCATGCTACCTGCCCCGTGAGTTTTCATCAGTCATTGCTACTGCTGTCTACATCCCACCTCAGGAGGACAATAGTATTGCTTTGGCTAAACTCCATGATGTGATCAGTGACTGCCAGACCAAGCACCGTGACACTGCTGTTATTGTAGCAGGAGACTTCAATACGGCGAAGCTTAAGCATGTCATGCCTAATTTCTACCAGCACGTCACCTGCTCTACAAGGGGAAACAGCACAATGGACTATTGCTACACACAGTTCAAACAAGGTTACAAGTCAGTTTCACAGCCAGGCTTCGGGAAAAGTGACCTGGAATATAAACAAAAACTTCCACCATAGTTCCCGTCCCAAAGCTTAACAAGCCCTCCAGCCTGAATGACTACTGCCCAGTGGCCCTAACATCTCTGGTCATGAAGGTGTTTGAAAGGCTTGTAAAAAACTTTATCTACTCATCCATCCCCAATTCCATTGACCCACTACAGTTTGCCTACCGTCCAAACAGATCCTCTGAGGACGGCATCGCACACGTACTGCACACCACTCTCACCCATGTGGACAGTAGTAATGGGAATTATGTAAGTCTGCCATTTGTGGATTACAGCTCAGCCTTCAACACCATTGTCCCTCTTAGACTGTTCACCAAACTGAGGGACCTGGGTCTGAACTCCCAGCTGTGCAAGTGGGTGTTAGTACTGAGGACCTCACTTGGCACTCACATGTCAGTGCTCTGGTCACCAGGGCGAGAGAGCGGCTATACCACCTGAGGCAGCTGAGGAGATTTAGAGTCACTCCAGTGATCCTAAAAACCTTCTACTCAGCTGCTGTAGAGAGCATCTTGACCATGAACATTACGGTATGGTTTGGGAACTGTTCTCTAAAGGACCGTAAAGCCCTGCAGAGGGTGCTCAGGGCGGCCAAGTGTTGTGTCAGATCTCCTCTGCCCTCCTTGCTGGACACCTACAAAAAACACTGCAGGTCCAAAGCAACAAAGATAATTAAGGACTCCCTACAACCTGCAAACTGTCTGTTCTGCCTGCTGAACTCAGGCAGACGGTTCCGTTGCCTAATGTCCAGGACAGAGAGACAGAGAGTTTTTTTTACCCCAGGCCATAAGATTTCTCAATTCAACCTAGTTCTGGTCCTTCTGTACACTTATGTATGTTTGCATTGGAATTCCCATATACTGCACACTTTACTGCTCAAATAATATTATCTCGCCATTGCACTATATTTAGATTGTAGATTTGATTTGATAGATTGTATTTATATATTGTATTTTTTTACTCCTATTTTACTTTTTACCTTTTTTTTCCTTCTATTTTTGCACAGTCTAAAGGGGTGACTCAGAGATACATTTCACTGCAAGTTGTACTGGTATAACCGTGTATGTGACAAATAAACCTCTTTTTTGCAATTTTACATGATTATGTACCTCTGCAGTGCTACAGCTTGACCTATTGGTGGATTAAGCTGCTGCCAACAAACAGGAGAATTACTGGACATCTGCAGTGTATTTGAAATTTCTTGGAATACTATGAATGACTGCAGCTTCTGTTTTATAAAAGGGTCCATGTAATTGTTCCCTATGAAAATATATTTGCACTTGCAGGTTAGTTACGTAGGAACATACTTTTTAGGAGACTAGGTTGTTAGTGATGCATAGATAATTCAATAGATGAATTTGGGTGATACAAATAAATTGGTGATTCCATAAATGCAATCCCCACGCATCTCTATGGGCCCAGTTCTGGGTCCCCTCTAGACAGTTCTGGGCCCCCCGCTTCCATGGGCCCGGGACAACCGACCCGTTTGTCCCCCCCGTCGGTGGGCCTGCCACTACACATTATACAGAGTCACCAACAACCACAACACATACAAACTACATGACACTAAAGACTGTTGCACTGCTGATCCCCATGTATTTTTGCCCATTGAGCTATATAACTAAGGGCTAGCCAAGAAGACAGTCTTGACTAACAGACCATTACTCTCTCACTACTGAGGCTGTCCAGATAGATTTCTCATACTTTAGGATGTATACTTTATGTGCTCCTGTAGACTGGTCTACAGTGTCAGTAACCATTTTGGAGCACTACAGTGCAGACAACAGCATGGCTTACGCAAGCATAAACACATTAATTGTTGAAGACGGTGCACACACATCTGCTGTGTTCACACAGATTTCAGCAGGAAGCATGTCTGACTTTTAATTATTTAATTCATGGTGTATACCAAAGCATAGAGATTCACCCACTAAATGAAGGTGCCATTCAAAGTAGTGTACATTGATATAAAATTTGGTAGAAACTGTATATGGAAAATGTATAGAGTTCTTCCTGAATTCAATCACTAACAGAACTTAGTTTATTAAATGAAGCAATGGCATCATTTCACAGAGGAAGAAAAGTGCCTTCTTTTAAAAAAACAAACAAACTTTGACACAGATTCTTGTTTGCTTGTTTACCACAACACTTTTGTCAGTGTGTAGTTCACACAAGGTCACAACCTTGAAAGGATATCAAGTTTCTTGTGGCGTACACGTAAGTCAAGCCACCAGTGGACTGGCTGTCACATTGCTTCTTTGTGGGAGAAAAGTTTTTTGTAAATTGCAATGCTGTATCTTTGAATTATGGATATTGGAATACCCAGGTTCTAGTTTGGGCTTGGTTAAGCGTGACTGCAAAAATTTCAAATCCATGTCATTAAAAAGCTTGCATGAAATTGTTCGTCAAGAAGCAGTCAAGAGCAGAGTGTACATACATGAGAGAGGGTTAAGGATGGAGAGAGAGCAACAGACAGAGAGAGAGGCTGACACACAATTTTCAAGGACATTCCTGAACAATTAACTTGCGGTTTTTGCTATCTACCCCATTAGTCTTGGGGGTTTGGAAACAGCCATTGATTTTGGATGTCAGCCACTCTCATTTTATGGAAATTGCACTAAATGGCAGGGAAACAAAAACAAATTGAATTTACTGTGCTGTTACTTGTAATGTGAAATTAGATATGTGGCCATGTGTGACTGAACAAGCCAGCCACAGAGACAAAAAAGAGCAATGGTGCAGTATGGGTAGGCTACATGCCATATACATTTTGTTAAGTGCTATTGAAAAAGGGAAGATGTATGTGTAAGGTTTAATAACCGAGTGCAGGTACATGACATTTCATTTTATTTCTTTCTCAGCATCCTATTGTTGATTATATAGTGTCTGTTATACTTCTATGATGTAACTTTGTAAGACAGTGCCTTCCCCAATAAATACTCATTGAAACACAAGTTAGACCACTGTGAATAACCATACTCTCTTAAACACCTGCATACCTGTGTTGGGTAAGGTCAAAACCAGCCCAGTGTTAAAATAATTTAAGGGGCTGTGTTAGTGTTGGGGTGTTTCTTCAGGGGAGTGATAGTGACAGAAGTCAGAGACGAAATTTTACTTGGAAAGTTATTAAGGCAGCAGTTGTTTTTGCTAGCGATGTTCAATATTGGCTTTTTTACCGATATCCGATATTGTCTAATTCTTAATTTCCGATACTGATATAAACCGATACCAATATATGAGGGGGGACCCCTCATAAAAAAAAAAAAGAAAAACTAAATCATTTTAGGTAACTAACATCACATATCTCCCATCATGCATACTTAAACTTTAAACATTATTGCAACGTGTGCCAAACCAAATGTCTCAAAAACTATACGTCACATTTTGACATTTTGAGCGAGAGGAGAAGTAGCTGAAGAGTTTGATGTATAATATGTGCATGGTATGTAAAAGTTGTGTCATTAAAAGAGTAAAAACAGATACCGATAATTTTCGATATTACATTTTAATGCCCATAATACCGGTAGGCTGATAGTATCGGATATTCCTAGTTTTTACCTTTCATCATGACAGACGACAAACCATCCATCCATCTATTGTCTGTACTGCTTATCCTGCTTATTGGTGCTGGAACCCATGTTGACTGGACAAGAGGTGGGGTACATCCTGGACAGCTTGCCAGACTATTGTAAGGTCCAGCATAGAGACAGAAATAATTCACGTTAAATAGCCTACAGGCAGTTGAGAATCACTAGTTACCCTAACTGCATGACTGGACTGTGGGAGGTAACTCACTCATGCATGAGGACAACATATAAACTCCACACACAAGGGGCCAACCAGCCAGCAGGTTCAGAAATGCAACATTCGTTGCCAGTCGACCAGTAATGCAGTATGGGCATGTACAGTACATATGGTAGTTCATTTGCGGGTTATATCACTTTCTCTCTTTTCTTCTTTCTCAAAAGATGAGCAAAGTTCTACGGCTACCTGAAATCTGGGAACATGGTGAAGTTTCCATGACACAGTTTCCAGATTCAGCTTTGTTTTCTCTTCAAAATAAGTTACAACCTGACTTGTGTTTCTAGTCTGATTTGTTTTCAGGAATTTCACCAAACTTCCACATTTCAGCAATTACTTGGTGAGTAGAAAAGACAGGAATGCTAGAGAAAAGTATGAAAATAAGATTCAATAGGTGTAAAACCAGAACTTAATTTTTAAATTAGAAGTCAGTACTGTTTTATTTCAAATTAAATGTGCAGGGGTAGCTGAAACTGTTACAGTCGATACTAAATTTTTTCTTTCCTGTTCCACACTAGTGCTTGTGTGCCTTTAATGATGAGTAACTGAAGGTGATAGTTCAGTCTACCACAGCATCATTGCTGCTGAAAGTTTTACTTAGACACACAGTGTGGAGTGCAGGCATATTTGTGAGCATGTGTGCGTGTGGAGATGGATGTAATATTTACATGGGGTTGTCTTGCCAGATTCGAGGAAGCCGAGTGATGTCAGCATTTGCCCAAGGGCCTCCAGTCCCTCCTCAGACATTCAGCACTCTGACTGAGGCTGCGGGGAGCTCTGCCACTCACTGGCCCAATTCTGTCTCTCCATCTTCCTTTTCTCCTCTTGCCTGCCAGAATCTCCAATGTAGGGATGAAGATGCATCACTCCTAACACAGCACACACACACATACATACATGCAGACAGAGCTGTACAAACATGAAATACCATACGAGGGGAAAAAAAAAAAAAAAAAAGAGGAATTCATTTGTAAATCTGGGAGGAATCAAGTTATTTCAGCCACAGAAAGAAAGCGGACTGACTACGAAAGAGCCTTTACCATATTCAAAAGATCAAGAAAAATAAAGAGAAAAGAAATTTTCCAAATTCATAAAACTCATTCAGTGTGGAGCATTTTTTCTGTCTTCATAGCTTTGGCCCACCATGGAGAACTGGATGTGAGGTGTTGGTATCACATGGGAATGCTGTTTCTTGCATCACTCATGCTCCAAGATGTTCACTAGAGCCAGGAGCACTGTGCCATGCTGCCACCTGTATCTCCAACTGCCACCTGATTGGATATAGGAGACGGTGCCATTCTTTCCACATAGCTTCCACTATAGGTCTTCTGTTATCCCCACCTGTGACAGACAGATGCCAGTCAGAGCTAAAAGAAATGCTAAACGGCTGCAGATTCCAGAATTTTGTCCATGAGGCTTTCCTTTTTGTGAGGTCCCAGTTTGTCCAGGCAGCTTGTGATACCATTTCTACTAACCTATCATACTTACCTTCTTCCAAATGCTGACCTCAGCTTGGATAATCTCACTCTATTGCTTTTCCCCATTACTCAAGGCACTTGGTCCACTCCTTTTATTCCTTTGCACAGATTTCCAGTGATGTCTGTCAACCTTATTCATTCTGCCTGTGCTACGGATGCATCTGATGCCCATTTCCCCCTGGATCTTGTCATGACCTGTTCATCACCAGAGTCTCTGTACATCATGAGTCCCTTACACTTTGACACTTAAACTCTTCAACCACCGACAACAAAGGAAACTGGAGCTCTACTAAAGTAAAGCTCAAGTGATACATGTGGATCAGAACATTTCACACAGCTTAACGTCGGGTACGGCCTGACAGAGTTGCACAACATGCATCAAATCTCCTGTAAAGCATCGGCAGACACATCAATCAGCAGACATCTAGCTCAACAACGAACACACTGTATTCTGTTTGCATCATTCAGAAAAGGGCATTCCAGTCTGCAAAAAAAGTTTCTTTAATAAATTATATATCTATTGACATGGCTGTTGTACATGATCCTTGCTGTACAACTGATTTGTACTTGTACAGCAGTGTGTTATATTAAATATGACAGCAGCAAATAGGTCTTGGTGGAATTTGTGCAACCACATCTGTCACAATAATGGATTAGATTAGCTACAACTTCATCAGTGTTGGTATACAAACATATAGTCAGAGAGCAGATTCAGAACAGTAGTGGCCTACAATGGTTTAAGTTTTACCTTCACATAAGCTTCCTTTTTATAATCAGTTTCCATGTCATGGTAACTCAACAAGAACACAAGCATGCATATACAAGCTGAATTGTCAACAAAACAAACAGGGGAAAAAACACCTGAAGTAAACAACAAAGTTGTCCGGGATGAAGTCAGTATCATAGTTTATTATTGTCTTGAAAGCTGAATATTCACAAATGCACCAGTGCAAAGGAGCCAATGTCAGAGACAATCACAGAATGGCCTCTAGCAATTTTTAAAATAAAATCTATAAATAAAGCATGCATCCAGTAAGCTAAGCTATAGTTGTTATATATAGAATATGTCATTATAAAAGATGAATGAGCAAGATGTAATGTTATATTGAAATAAATCTGCTCCAAGACAGGAAAATGTGCAACGGCCCCTGGGCCACAGCATCCACTGAGGTCACTTGCCCATGCCCTCCCTGTAATTTAGACAACTTACTTGCACGACTTGATTGTGTGAGGAAACTATTACACCATTGCCAGATGTTGAGCTATTTAGTTTTTTTCAAAAAATAAAAAAGTCCAGTCATGTT
>JAUBNQ010000012.1:27788094-27821003 GCA_032353495.1 Ctenopoma kingsleyae
TGTGCTAGTGCCGGTTTTCTTCCTAATGAGCCTTTCCACGATCACATCAAGGGGACTGACAATGTAATGGCAGATGCCTATCCCTGGCAGAGTGCTACCTGGATCCAGTGCCATGGGTGTGGTATAGTGTGGATTTTGTATTTATTTATTGTTATGGGTAGGTGAAAATCCCCTTGGCATTATTTGAGTTCTTTAATTAAATGATTAGTTTGAAATGTTAACCTTATGTCTCTGCCACCTTTTTTGTCATGGCTACGAGTCGGTCGTGACATACTATAACAAAACTAGCAATTTCCATCTTAAACAGAGCTGTGAAAGTGTGTATTACGTCACTTCAGGAACAGTTTCAGACTTAGGCCAAGTCAAAAGTAGGGCTAGGCTGTGATTATCACCAAAAATGTCAGTGGAAAGAGAGCTAAAAAAAAAAAACTATGTCTAACCTTTAATAGTTCCCTTGCCTATGAGGAGCAGTGAGACCTGACTGAGGACTGAAAAGAATGAAAAACAAAATAAGGAAAATGTATGGAAATATGATGGTGACCCCTCATATTTGCTGCCATAACCCCAATAACAGTGCTGTCTGCAGACATGAGCACCAGGAGCCAAACTGAAATGTATCAAGGAAACTGTCATTTGATGACATTATGAAGCACATCCTGTTTAAAGGTTGCTTTTCTCTATTTATGTTTTTGCCTGAAGTCTTCTCAGCGGTTTGTTAGCTTATGTAGGCAGGACACCGTCAATCAAATGTGATAAAGTTGTGTTGTGTTTCAACCATTACTAACCTTTTTGTCAAAGCCATATTGTTGCTCACATGATAAACAACTGCCTGTCCATGGTGCTGAAAGTGATGGTCCAGAACTTGACTCAAATGCTTCATCTGAGATTGACACTGTAAAACTGCCAATTTTGTTCTTCCTCCATTTGGTTGTAAATGGGCTGCACTTATATAGCACTTTTCCAACTTACCAGACAAAGTACTTGCCAATTTATCTCTCATTTACACACAGCCATGGCAGCCCATGTAAGATGCTGGCCTGACCCAACAGGGCCAACTTGTTAAGTGTCTTGCCCAAGGACACTTCACCACATTGACATTAGGAACCAGGCACCATCCCAACTGTTCCTCCTGTACATACTGACTGCAAAGATAGCCCTTCATCATCAGAATAAGACTTAAAATATGATATGTTCTCAAAGTATTTTGTTCTGGTGTTTGCTCCACATATGTCATGTGGAAGAATGAGATCAAAGACAGAGAAAATAACGAATAATAAAATACTAAAAAAATTACAAAAATAGGGATTACAATTAAAACCTATTTACCCTAACACTTATGACAGCAAAATGTCACAAAGAATTGGAAATCTAATTAATCTAGCTTTTCATTTTATGAATTCTTATGAGCTACTGGGAAGGGTGTGACATACTGTATATGAAATATATGGGAGTGCAAAATTTACAAGTGACATTCGCTCAGTAATTACAATGTATAATACTCAAAGTGGGAAACAGTGTTTAATGTACAATGTCGTATGTGAATATGAGATGATTAAATAAATGGCGTACAACAGGTAAGTCAATAAATGACATGAGAGTGGAGGTGAAATGCAGTGTAGGAAAAAATAATAATAAAATAATAATAATAATAAAAATAATAGAGTCACTTAGAAATACCTGTGTTGTAGAGGTGTCCCAAGTCAAAGGCTAGTTGCTAGATGTCAAGAGGTGACCACAACACAACAGTCATTGAACACATAGTGAACTTTAAAATACTATGCCATCTTTAGCAGAGGTGGGTAGTAACGAGTTACATTCACTCCGTCACATTTACTTAAGTAACATTTTGGAAAAAATGTACCTCTAAGAGTAGTTTTACTGCACCATACTTTTACTTGAGTAGATGTGTGAAGAAGAAACGCTTCTTACTCCACTACATTTGACGACAATAGACTCGTTACTTTATCATCATTTATCATTTATTCTACCAGAGAGATGCCGTCTAGAGGACAAGAGAACAAATTAAAACCATATAGTACTGTATTTAAATCACAACAAGCTAAATATAAGCAGAGTTTTGTCTAACTTAACACCTTGTTTTTATCTCCTTTACATTTCTCCTTTGTTTACTTTTTAGCATCAAGTGGATGTTCCGCAATCGTTGGCCGTCTTTCAAAATAAAACATCTGTTTTAATAGGAAATTACAAAATAAAAGCAATCACCTAACTTATCTAAGCAAAAACCTTAAACAAGTTCCATATTGATCATAAAGTGTGTTGATGTCATTTACACCACTTGAAAGATTTTCACAGAATAATATTGTGAGTTTTTCTGTATTATTAAAAATGTTCTTTTAAACAAAGGGTAAATCAAAAAAAGTGATCTAACTGTCAAAGCAGACCTTGTGAAATGTTTGGATGAATTCAGATCAGACATTTAAATCTAGTCCACACATGTCAAATGAAATTATAATCAATATTTCACAAAAATTCAAACTCATGGCAACTAGACTTCTTTTTTGGTAGGTTGAAGCTACTTGGATGAGTAGTGAAACGTTTCAACCTAAAAAGAAAGAAATTCAGTTTCCAGGACTCAACTTCCAGATATCCTCACACGTAGGCTATGTGCTATGTGATGTAGCAGACAGTGAACACCATAGGTGTTGGTTTCAAAAGTTTTGTTTTGTGAGAAAGTAAGATTTAAAAAATTGTGTTTCTTGTGCCTTAATTTGTTGTTTTGTAAAGATGTTATTTATTTATTTTTTATGTTATAATTTGGAAATACCTGAATTTGCACATCATTTTATATTTTTGTCTGTCTGGTTACATCATTTAAAAAAATAAAAAATCAGACATGACGATCAAACAGTTACTCACTACTTGAGTCTTTTCATCAAGTACTTTTTTACTCTTACTTGAGTAATTTTTTGAATGACTACTTTTTACGTCTACTAATTAATATTATTGTGAAGTAACGCTACTCTTACTTGAGAACAATTTTTGGCTACTCTACCCACCTCTGATCTTTGGACAATAGAACTATTTGGAACTATTTATACTACAGTTATAATACAGTTTTTCTCAAAAAGAGAAACATGCTGCATTATGAATCAAGACATGCAAAGATTGATTTAAGAAATATACTTTTTATTGATGTTTATGTTGGTCAGTGAAAGCAATTTCAAAATCCATCTACGAAAAATGAATACAAATCTACACAGTATTGATATTGAGTCAATATAAAAAATG
Source organism: Ctenopoma kingsleyae (assembly GCA_032353495.1). Taxonomy (NCBI): domain Eukaryota; kingdom Metazoa; phylum Chordata; class Actinopteri; order Anabantiformes; family Anabantidae; genus Ctenopoma; species Ctenopoma kingsleyae. Next base: position 27,791,344 of record JAUBNQ010000012.1, read on the forward strand.
GAAATGCACAAATAAACAGCTGAACTGGTTTCTCAGTTTAAACATTTGTCATGTTTTCTAGTTCTATTGTGAATAAAATATCAGTTTATGAGATTTGCAAATTATTGCATTTTGTCTTTATGTAGATTTTACAGTGTCCCAACATTTTTGGAATTGAGGTTGTACAGGAAAATTAAAGTCAGTTTAAACCCTTCCAGATTTCCCCTCTGATGAAGTTCTTTCTTGAGTTGGATCATTGTCTATCTGTATGACGAAGCTCCTTCCAGTTAGTTTTGATGTATTACTGGGTAAAGCGTTTCTGTAAACCTCCATTCCAGGGTCTGTTCAAGAAGCAGTGATGCAAACCCAAACCATGACACTAGAACGATTGTGCTTCACAGATGAGCTTGTATGGTTTGAATCATGAGCAGATCTTTTCTTCTTTCAGCTGTTTTCGTAGGCTTACTCCTCCGCTGTATATTGCTTAGTACAGAGGTTTCTTTCTTTTCCAAGACATCCCAAATTGTTGTATTGGGTATATCCAGTGTTTGTGCAGTGCCTCTGATTGCTTTTCCCTCTTTTCTCATATTAGAAATGACATACTTTTCTGACAGCTCTCAGGTTTACATGTAGCCAGGCCACTTTCATGTGTGATAAAATCAGAATGGCACACAGTTTTGATGATACACATTAGCTCCATCTCAACCCTTAATAACATTTTTTTTAATTGAGCCATACGGTTGATCATACAACAGACCACAGATGGCAGCATGATGCTGAAAGGCTGAAAGTGATGGTCCAGACCTTGACTCACCCGTTTCATCTGACTAAGATTGACACTGTAAAAGTTGTTGTAACTCTACTTGGATGTTAATGGCCTGCATTTATGTCACACTTTTCTACTTCACTTGGGGTTCAGTGTCTTGCTCAAGGACATTTCAACATGCGGACAGGAAGAGCTAGGGAATAGCAACTAACCCTTAATCTGATGAATGCCCCTCCATAAATTTAGCTTCATATTACTGACTGGGGGGAAAACAAAGAATAGGTTCAAAATGATCTTCAACACTTACATACTCATAAGTATTTGAAGTATTCATAAGTATTTGAAATGTTATTGAAAGCTGCAGTCGCCACCCCTGTCCATATTAACTGCAAAAACATCCTTTCAGGACCTAAATGACAATCAGAGTCTATTTTATTACACAGCTAGTATTTGGCAAGTGTTTGTTCTGATGTTTGCTCTGCAACTGTGGCATTGAAGAATAAGAATAAAAAGAGTACAAACTAATAAATAATGAAATACTAAACAGATGATAAGTTATTCAAATTAAAATCTATTTACACTTGCGCTCATGACAGTAAAATGACGAATGAATAAAGAATTTGAAATAAAACATGGGCTGAGCTGTTAAGGGAGTGAGATAAATTTACATGTGCAGCCAATAAACCCAGTGCAAAACACTTACACAAGTGGGAAGCAGTGCACAATGTACAACAGATAAGCACATTTCATGTAAAAAAAAACAAAAAAACAAAAACACTTTTTGAAGATCAGACAAAATCAATATGAAGACACAGCAAACTGAGCCAAACAAATCAAGTGGGCATTTTCTAAAGCTGGTGTTTCTAGCATAAAATTGGATCATAAGAACGTCATTTCTAACTCTAACAGGACATCTCTGCAAACACCAAGGTCAGAAGGAAAAATGACAGTGACTAATAAATCTAATAAAATGTGCATATGAGCTGAAAAATGGGAATCTATTGTTTACTACACTGATCATATAATATCTACCTATCATCTATCAGTCTTTTCCATCCCCTGTCAAAATAAAGGCAGTAAATGAACTCTGCAGAAACACTTAAAAACAATAACACTACAAAGAAGGGGAGTAATTCTAATAACAATACTACCACCAATAATAATAATAAAGTATTATAACACTTTAAGACATTAAAGTGTGTCATAGGTTCAGAAAAGAATCGAACCAAACGTCATTGTATTTTTCAAGTGTTTTCAGGTGTAACCATGCAGCTGACTGCACGGACCAGTGATTATCCAGCTGACTTTAGATCAGTCCCTGTAATACCTCTGCCCACAGACACTTTTGTTGATGGAAGAGAAAAGTGCTCATCCCAAAAGGATGATCCCTGACCGGCCTCTGAATCAATTAAGAACAAATATTAGGAGTGGCATGGCATTTGTGCCCATTGCAACAAAGGGCAGAGTGTTCTCAGTCTGTCTCTGTCCAGCAGGATCTTTTCTATCTTAATGACTCACGAAGCCGCGTTTGCCCTGCACTTGCCGGGTCGCTGGCTGCAACCCATCCCCCTTCCTGTTTGCTCTCATCTAAGGCTACAATATTGTTTTATAGCCTTTTAGTCTGGCTGTCGGAGTGTCTCCTGACTGCATATGCACTCCAGAGATGGACACACCCACACTAAATACGCACACTCCTTTGCGTTATAGAATTTTATTTTTTCCACATGGGAAGTTTTGCTTCGTCCTTGTTTCCGTTTTCTAAACATATCATTTTTTTTTAAAGTACAGTAACAAGAATCAGTCAGAAAACTCCAAATCATGCGGCTGTCAATATCCAAAAACATCCACACAAAAGTCCCTCATAAAAATGCGCAGTGCGCGTTTGTCGCAGACGTGCGCTGCGCATTTTCAAATCAAGCGGTCAAGGTGACAGCAGGGTCCGGGTGAGGACTAGATTTGCAGAGGTGTGGAGTGTGTGGATGCCACAGTGATCCACTAGACTGACGTCTCACCGGTAGCGCAGACGAAGACCGCAGCCCGGTTATTTTACAGACTTCAATACAGCCAAGCAGTCGACATCTCTCCTGCAGAGAGGCAGAGAGGAGGAAAAAAAAGAGAACTTCAGCAACGACAAGCTGTAGTTTTGCAGCATGTTCCACCTTCGGCAATCTCCGTTTAAACGCACTTGCTCAGCAACTGTTTGATTTTGCTGGTGTGCAGGCAATTTTTTTGGGAAAAGATTCGTCCTTTTCCCCTTTTCGGCTGATGTAAAGAAAATCTCGCCCTCTATATTGGAATGATGTGGACCTCTCATGATACTGTTGGATTTGTTTTCTTAGCCGGATTTTGTGTGCAATTCGGATTCTCCCTTGAAGGTAAGAATCGCATAGTTTCTTCAGTCTTATCTTAGTGTCATGGTGTCGGGATTGCTGCCCTGCATGATGGAAGCTGCTCGGTCGGAGAAAGTGTTAAAAGTGCGCAGCCTTTCTGGGGGGAAAAAGGAGAGGAAGCTGTTTGGAGGAAAACTGGAGAGGTTTAAAGTGGATTCCAGCGAGCACAGAAAGGGGGAAAGAGAACGATTATAACCGAGAAGGCTGCGTTTTTCCACTGGTGATGACGAAAAAAATGCAACTGGTGATTGTTTGGAATCAAGTGGTTGCACATCATGCGGAGTGGAGAGAGCGGCTGATTTGTTTGTCTTACATCCTCTCAGCTAGAAAACAGCTTTTGGCCTTGAAAGTATTAACTTCATTTTAACAGAAGATTTGCATGAAGGAAGAAAAAAATGAGCGAGGAGCCGGAGGTTGGGGCTTCAGCAGCACGGACGCTGCTGCGTGCAGCTGTCCATGGTCCTGAAAGCGACTCTCCAGAGCTGCTCTGCCCTGCTTCCATCTGACTGAGACCGCTCTTTCAAACTGGCTCTCTACTCCCCGCCGTCCTCACAACCGCATTAACAAAATCACCGATACACAAACCTATAAAAAGTCTAAAGCGGCCGTAGTTTATTACAGTGGATGTAAATTCTATGAAAGTTTGCTATGAAAGATACAATAATATCTTCAAGCTTTATTGTGTCGTCGCCACCGCTCTCCGTTAGGCTCGTTTATTACTCTTGCGCGGTTTTTTTTTTCTTCCCTTAAGCTTTTCTCCTGTTTGTCTTCGTTATGATCCAGTTAAGTTAATTTAATTTCAGAGGTGTCAGCTGGACCGCGTCCACATATAATTACACACAACCTGGACTGTTAAAGGAACAAAAGTAAGAACCTCAAGCTGCTCTTAATTAATGTAGCCACGGCGCGACTGTACGTTATGTAAATTGCCAAATGAAGACGCGTCAGTGTGTGTAACATTGAATGGGGAGGGGGTGGGGGGCGCCGCCACCCCCGCCATCTCTTTCAATTAAAACAAGAACGCACCTCTATCAAGCCCTTGGTTCCAGTAACACAGCTGCTGTGGCCGCACTACCCGTGTCACGGTCACGGCTGCAGCCACAAGCAGGCCAATTGAATGATCATTCGTTTTTTCCGTGTGGAAACTGTTCTTATATCACCCCCCTCCTCCTTCCTCCTCCTCCTCCTCCTCCTCCTCCCCCGCCTCTCATCTGCAGGTCGCTTCACGGATCTGCCCTCCAACATGACGGTTAAAGAGGGGCAAAACATAGAAATGGCGTGCGCTTTCCAGAGCAGAACCGCGTCGGTCTATTTGGAGATCCAGTGGTGGTTCGTGAAGGCGCCAGAACCCACTGACGGCGAGGAGAACGCCGAAGAGGTACACAGATCACCCCACCACTCTCTTCACTTTCTCTCTCCCCCATCAAGAGATGTGCAAGTTATGTTTTAATCACACCCCACCCACGCATAAAGGGACTAAGGGCATCTAACGTGTATCCGCGCTATTACGCACAAGCACCTTATGTCATCAACGTAGTGCCTGTGCAGCAGCCCTGAGGACAATGTCAGACACTCATGTCAGAACTTTTTATTTACATCTATTCTTACAAGGAACAACATGTTAGAGCGTTGAAATATCAGCTGGTGCAGTGAAGTGATCACAAACTGGTTTAAACTTCTTTTTCTTAAACAAAGGTAGACAGTAACATGATAGATCCTAATAAATGAGTGGGAACAACTTCGGTGTTTTCAACAACACACATTCAAATAATTTGTTTTAATAAGAAATAACTGGTTTGGCTTATTAAATCCCAAAATTTGGGTTGTACAACTTTCTTTCACATGTTTTGGATTAGATGTCTCTTCTTTCCCTCAAATAGTTAAAATAATCCCTTTGCACACTGAGCAGGCAGCAGTGAAGAAAAAATTTGGAACATTAATCAAGGAGTACTGTGAAAAAAAAAAAAAGAGCTTATTCTGGATATTAATTACAAGATAAATGAAGTAAATGAGCCTGTCTGTTCATGAATGGATAAAATGTGGCTGAATCAATAAAGCCAAACCATATTCTTGTATATTGCCTCATTAAACAGTGCATTGGAAGCACTTTGGCATTTTGTTATGTATTGCTGTTGCATTACCGCTGGTTATGACAGCTTCCCTTGCTCCAATTAATGATCATCTGCTTAGTGAACGAGAGCAGCTATATGTGTTCACTGCATTGAAATGGATGGAGATGTGCTGCTTATGTATTATATGGCAGGTAGCTGCATGTCAAGATTTAGAAAGGTTGGTGTATTGTTATGACAGACATCAAACGGTGCTCTTTCTATTCCTGTGACAAAGACGTAGAGACGTGTGTGTGTGTGTGTGTGTGTGTGTGTCAGGGTGGTTGGATATCCATGTGGCTTTAATTATTGTTCAATTGTTGCTTGGCTCTCACTGTGGCATCGGCCTGGCTTTGATGTGGGTTTGATCCCATGTGACTCTTGGATGTTGGGCTGAAGTGGCCTATTGATGCAGACATCGCATTGTTACCCACATTTCTTATCACGGATGGCTGTTTGAAAATGAAAACTGCCATATGTGTGTGTGTGTTTGTACTGCAGCGCTGCGTTTTGAACGGGGACAGAGTCAAGGCTGTGAGAGAGAGAGAGAGAGATGCTGCTTGGGAACCAGCTGGTCCCGCTGGACATTTAGAGGAAATGATGGTGACGTCTTTGAATGTAAGCTGCTTTAAACGCAAGAGAGCACAAACCTTTGAAAGGGTGACATGAAAAGAGCAACACTGAGAGACACAGGGAGCAGTTTCACATCGAAAGAGTGCAGAGGAAGGAAAAGTAAGAGTCAGGGTTGAATTGGAGGGTGGGTACTTCATCTTCAAGGATCAGTTTTCGACTTTACAAGCATTCCACTGTGAGACTGTACTATTTTTAGCTAGTATTCTCCTTATCCAAATTTAATCTTCTTTCAATATAACTTGTGAGTCATATCACAAAGAAAAAACATCAGAAATAACAAAACCCTACATTTGTACCTACATTAACCATATGGAAATGCAATGTTCTTTCCATAGATAAGCATTAATAAATGAATAGTATAATACACCCATGTTGTTTGAAGTGTTTCCAGGTCCACTCAAGTATGCAAGATCACATGAACATATGGATTCTGTATTTCCCAGCTGCTTCATATCTGTGTTTTATTCACTTGCAGCAGCAGCAGCAGCAGTCTGCTTAATTCAGCTAACAAGGATTTTAACAGCAAATGTAAGTGAGTCTTTATTCCAGAGCGTTAGAATTCCGGTATCACACTGTGCTGATCTGCTACTTTATGTGACCGACCTAAGGCTTGAGTTTCTTGGTTTGGGGTGAATTGCAACTCACATTCAAATCCGTGCTGAAGCAAAGACATTATTAACATATAAAGCGTTGAACCTTACAAAAGTTTAAACCTTTTCGCTTCCTTTTAAGTAGGGAACTTTGGGATCTCCAGTGCGCCAGTGTTTGCCAGACAGCTAATTTTCAACCTCAGGCCTCTGACAAGGTGTTGAGGGAATCGAGATAAATCTATTGATGGCTGCAAGAAGACTGCCAGGGCAAGATGGAAGAATAAAAAGAAAGTTTTTCAAATGGCTCTATATTCTCAATAAAAGTGTAAAAAAAAATCTTTCAGTTGTGTGGTAGAACGATCTGTTTCAACTTGCAAGAGCAAAGGCAAAGTCTGTTTTTCCTTTCCCAAACCCCTGAGGTATTGCTTATAGTGTACACGGATATTCAATAGGCTAATCTTATAGCTGCTGTGATAGTTGGTCCAACTTTTAATAGCAGTGAGGTCTTTTACCACCAGGCCTGTGTAGGATCTGGCTCTCGGGCTGTTTGTTGTATGTGATGGTGGAGAGAAGGTGCCTTTGTCGTCTGCTGCTTCTAATTGACAGTGTTATGGCCCTGCGTTCTTTGTTTGACCAGACAATGGATCATGATTAGACACTGCTTTAGTTTAAGGTCATGTTATGCATAATTCTGATTTTGATTCTAGGGCTGTACTGAAATAGTTTGAAACCATTTATGATTTCAAAAACTGTTTGTTTCTTTCATAATGAGCTTTTATGCCCTGCTCATGGGCCGAGCTATGACCAAAACATACAGTGATTGAGCACCACCGCGTCCTTCCAGAGGCTACATGAACAGACTGTAACTTTACAATTCCATGTTCCTTTCCTCATTTGTCATTGGAAATGTGGGCTTTTGAAATCCAACCACATATGTTCCTGCAGCAATCAGATGTGGAATACGACATATCCGACCTCTCTCCTCTCATCATTAGATTGAAGTAAATTACAGTATAACTTGATTGCTCTTACATCTACAATATTATTGAAGCATAAAAGCAAAAAATTTTTTTGAGGGAAAACGTACAAATATCAATACTTTCTGACTTTACTGCCCCAATCACGTTGGTTCCCTGAGAAGATTTAATTCATTAAAAATACCTCACAAAAATAGACTTTCACTCTGAAACAGGTCTCAGTAATTCCCTATAACTCTAGGTCTTTAATCAAAGATGACCGAAAGACGAGGAAATGCTGCAGTTCTGGGAGACTACTTTCAGCGTTAGATTAACACAAGAGTGGTTTTCTACTGAGTATTTGGGGCAGCAGGACAGGATATGTGGGACTGAATCAAAATAAAGTACAGTGTGTAATGAACAAACATGTCACCCAGTTTCTGGTTGTTGAGGTGTTTTTCAGCAGCAATTCCTCTATGTCGGAAAGGAATAGGGTATATCCAACTATGGAGACACATAACACTTGTTGGTGCTTGGGATTTGTTGACAGTAACAGAAATATTTGCAGTATTAGTCTATCAACCTACTCTTGATGAGATTTGTAGGAAAAAACACATGCAAAAACAATGACATCCCTCAATTGAACACACTTTGGTACTCGTTTACATGTAGAACATAAGAAAACAGAAGTACTTTGATTTGTGCCGTCTTCACAAAAGTACATTTGTATTGGAGGACAAGTGAAGATGTCCAAGAAGTCCAAGGAGAAAAAACAAGTCAGCAGAGGAAGCTGCTGTTTGGCTCCAGCTTCAACAACAAGTGGTAAATGATTCTCCTCTCTTATAAATGTGATGCGCACACACACACACACACATATACACGTGCACAGACAGAAAATAAATATTCACACCTCTACGTCAAACAGGAGTCATGCTGCTACACTTGTGATGTTGTTGATTCAAGTCAAAGAGTAAAGAGGGAAGGAGGCTGGTGCTGGTGCTGGGAAAGAGCCGAGGCATCACTCTGAATGACATTTTAACTGCACTTTTTTTTTTCTCTTTCTCTACAAACTGAGGCAGCGAGGGTCATGATTACACATGTTTAGATTGTGTTGTCAGATTTTTTTTTTTTGTATGTGTTCTAGAGATTCTAGATTATAAAACGCACTAAAAGGTAGCTTTAAAAGAATAATTGTCTGCGCCTTTATTTTACAGATTTGAGGATGGATTTTTAAATTAGAGCCAGAAGCAGTTTGACAGAAGGCTTATTTAGTACTTCAGTCATTTCCAAAGACATTAGTGTCACAGAAAAAAGGCATTTTTTATTTCTATTTTTATAAGCAGGGTATATTTTTGATATCAACTGTCCAAGTTGACAGTAATGAGCTGGATGACGTCTTGAGTAATAGGTGTAGTGAGTCATCCTGTCTCTGGAGAACTAGGATACAGTCCCCTAGTTCTGTTTTTGGTAACCTCCTGGAAGACAGTGATCCAGGTTCAGTAGTGCATGTCATCTTCAGATTAGCATCTGAGACTTTTTTTGGTTTCCCAATTTTGTGCACAGGCTTGAAAATTATGAGCCCAAAATAAAAAAGTTTACAGTTTCTTAACCTTTTGGTTTTATAGTAAGTCATGACCCTGGTCTAATTGTATCTTCAAACCAAAAGGTCAGAATTAGTATAAGCAATGTTGAACCATATAAACATAGTATTTTGCCTTTGTTGCCTATATTATTTTAGGATAGGATTTAAAGGTTGTGTTTAGATGGGATCCTGAATAACACTGGCATGGGCGGGCAGGTTCTAGGCAAGAGGTTAAAGTGTAATTTGTACCTTTGACCCCAGCTCTGCCTCCTAGAAATTACAAGCTGATGGTTGGGTTGAGGGAAGGCATATGAAAAAGCACAGGAGATGAGGAGTACAACCAGTTTCTAGAAAAAAAGGAGCATTTTCCAAAATAAAAAAAAAGAAAGCCAAAACCCATGTGTGTAGTTGTAGTATGAAGTTGCCAGCCTGAACTAGTTTGAACATTTAGTTTCATTTATGTATTTTATACATTTGTAATCTGAAAAATTATAAACCTGTATTGTATAGGTGTTTTATCTGTCATTTATCTGTTACTTTGCATTTCTGTTGACGTAACATGTTATGCATAATGCTAAGCAGCTGAAGAGTAGGAGTAGTAGCAGCATAATCTCCACATGGCAGACATCATGCCAGATCAGCACCATCTATCCAGCTGATTTAACCGCCAGATACACGTGACATCTGTAGTTAATAAAGAGGGAAAAACGCAATATGCTTTCACCAGTGGAGGCAATAAATACACCAACAGTAAATAAGTTTATCCTGAGGCTGTGGATTTCTGCTTCGCTGCTTTGACCTCCATCATTGAACTGGAAGGCACAGAAAGAGCCAAACATAGCCACTGAAAGTTGAAGTGTGCGGCATGTTATGGACAAAGCCTCATTACCATATATTTCAATTTAAACATAAACTATTGAACCCCCCCCATTTCTTTCAGTTTTGATGGAATCCCCATTTTCATTTAACTTTTGAAACCTAAATCCATCTTATTGTTAGGAGGTGGTTTGATCTCTCTTTTTCATCCAGTTAATCCGCTCGCTGTTGTTGTCCATAAGATCAATTTATAGAGTAAAGCTTTACAACCCTGTCCACCTGTAATGCTATTTGGTGTGGGATTATGGATCGGATGTAAGGTGGAAAAAAACGCAAGAAAAGCTGAGTAATGTCAACACTGTTGTGATCCTCTGAGCCAATGTTCTGTGTACTTACATATTTATATTCATACCTCGGTTAAAAAAAAAAAAATGTCTAGACTCCATTTAATATGTTCTGAGGGTTGGATAAGAAAAATCATTGCATATCTGGATTATCAGAATGGATACACCTTGACATTTTGAAGCTGGATCAAGCAAAGGCTCTAAGAATCTGAGTTGATGCTGGAGACTAAGTGTAGATGTGTTTCATTCTGCATTTTATTCCTCAAATACTGAGCGCCTGAACGGCTCGGCGGCAGCTCAGTTAAAATATGGATTTACCTGACCTGGGATATGTTAAACCATGGCATGATGCCTCTGTAAAATTGAGATGACTTAAAAAAAAAAAAAAAAAAAGAGCCTGCCCTCGGCCAGGCTTGTGAGAGAAAATACCGATCGGCTGAGGCCTGTGGTCAGAATACAAACGACCATTACATAAAACATCCACTGGTGCACTTTGACCAAAATGCACTCAAGCCACAGCAAGCTTTACTTCTCTTAACAAGTGAGTTTATAAATCCAGTGGGTGTAACAGCAAGGAAGCATAAAATCCATTGGCTGCTGTGCTCTCTGAGTGACCTTACTGTCTGCCTCTCCGCCCCTCCATCACTGGCTGACTGCAGCCTCCTCCAACACTCTCACTGAGATAACGGCACCATGAGTCAATATGATGCGCCAGGCATAGTCCTGGTAACTGCTCTCATCAGCCCCGTCGCCCTGCTATGCACACACACGTCTGTAATGATTGTAATGGTTTCCAAACGGTTTGCGGTGAATGCAGGTTCTCCACAGGAGGCTGCTGCTTGTGTGCGAGCATGCGTTGTATGCAATGCACGAGACGGCCTGCTGCTTTTCTTTTCCAATAGTGGACTGCTTACTGTCAGGCTCCACTACAGTCATCAGTCATGGATAGAAGGCTTCCTCTGAAATGATGCTGCATTACTTTATCATACTGCTCATGCACCAGTCGTGTGTTGTGCTGCACTGGTGTTACGTCTCACCACTTCTCTAAACAAATCACACAAGTTAAAACGATTGCAAGTGAATATAAAAATCTATGGTAACACCAAAACAGCAACTGATCTAACTGAAACTGGAACCTTTCTTCCCCTCATGCCCCTCAAAAAGCAATCTGAGATGGTCTGAAATGGGAGATTAAACAGAAATGTTCCTTTGAGTAGGCAGGCTGGTGTACATACTGTTTGCATGCCCTTGTCAGCTGTCAGTCAAACTGGAAAGTGTGCTGGGGTGGAGTGTTTCATTAGCAGTCATACTGTAGAAAATAAGGGCTCCAGTCCCCACACTGTGACCCTTATCGGGTTAATCAGTATAGATAATTGATGGATTGATGATCCAAATTGACTGATTATGGACATTTGATAAGGATGGCAGCTTTTTAAAGTGCTACAATTGAGGAACTAATTAGCTACCTAATTAGCCTGCAAATGCAATGCTAGCAGTGATTTCTTTTGGTCTGCAGCAAGCTAAGCTGCACTACAAGACATGTCTTCATGTTTGTAAGTTAGATAAGAAGGAGGCAGTACTTGGATGCTCCAGTGGCCTGATGATTAAAATATATACACATCCTTTGACCTGATGGCAGATGTACATGTTGATCATTCTGTTCAAATGTAGTGAAATTAGCAAAGAATCTACTTAAAACTCTACCTGTCTTATTTGATTATCGCTGTGCTATTCAGTGCTGCCAGTCATTATCATGCCCATAGATATGGCTGAGTAGGGCGGCTACAAACCCATAGCCATAGGCTTGTTATCGCTGATACGTTTTGTAATTAGGTGACATCTAGTGGTCATAGTAAATATGACAGAAGCAAATGTGGCAGCTTGTGACGTAACTTACAAGCATGTGCACAGGGCAGATGTCAGGGTGGATGTGTGGGAGACAAAACACAGTACTTTCAAACAGGAGAAACCAGTTCAATCCTAACGGTCAAATCAATTCTTAAATATTAATTTTAACATAACTTTTCCATAACCCTAACCTTGTCATTTTTGTGCATGAAGCCACAATTCAGCCCGAAATGACATGCAGTGTGAGCAGGGTCCCAGTGCCCGATTAATCCCCTGATCAAGCAACAATCCTGGTCCCTGATTATTGTTGGATTTCTGGCATGTCAGAAATTCTGGTCGCTTGTCTTGCAGCATGAGATGTTCCACAGTCTGATTTTGTGCTTATCAAAATATATGGAGTGGGTTTGTTTTAATATTATTGGAGCAATATATTTGGTATGTTATGGCTAAAACTGCACTGTAGAGACTGTTGTTAAATAAAACAGAACTTTGTCTTCCAGCTATCCAGGGCCCTCTATTATTCTTTACCCCCTTCTCCTCTCTTTTTGCAAACACTGAGGATACAGATATGTTCTGTGAACACATTTCATTGGAATTGTCATTGTACACACTCAACCAGAGGCTCCATGCTGATATTGAGTATAAGCTCCTCATTGTAGCCCATTGACTGACCAGTACAATGAAGAAGAAAAATCAGAGGTTTTGGCAAAGAGGGAAAGCTTAGTAAAACATATAGTGTGTCAGCAAGTGATTCATGATTATTATTATTTGCCTGTTTTAGTAACGGGTAATGTTAAGCTATCTATCTATCTATCTATTGGTATGATGTAGCATAAAAACAAAGAAAGAAAAGTAATAACTATGTGACTCATCAATGTGTAGCTACAATGGAGCTTTATGGCACAGAGGAATGAGCTGTATGAGGCTTTGGATACATACAAGCTTTCTCTTCTTTGAAAATCAAAGTGCTGGAATGACTCATTGATCTGTCATGCAACCCGAACATAATGCATTTTGAAATTTGAAGGTCACAGAGAAGATGTTTTTTTTCTCTTTCAACTGCTCTTGGATTTTCATATTTTTAATTTGCTCGTCCTTTCATGGTCTGCCTTTTATAGTGTTATGAACCCTCTCTTGCAGTTTCTGTGGTTTTTGTCTGCAACATGGCTGCACATAAATGAGCTGTGGTTTTCAGCATTTTAAAAAAATATCTTAAATAAATAAAACTCATTTAGAAAGGCATGTGTACATATTTAAATCAGTAACTAAGGTTAGTAAAGAATGCTACTGTACTTCTATTTCTGAAAGCCTTGTTGCTTTCTTCTTTGGAATTATCCTTCCTAAAGTGCTAGTAAACCCCTGATGTGGGACTTTAAGTAACTACGTTGTGAGAGACAGGGCGGCTTTAGCCGTGCTGGATCCATTCATGTGCCGTGGAGGAATGAGATGATGGAGGGATGGTTGAAGAGACAGGCAGATGGAAAAAACATATGGGAGGTTTCATGCAATAAGGACACGGGACATCTCTGGGGAAATATGTGCAAGAGATTCATATGTGCATGAAAAGCAATGCCATTTACTGTCCTAACACAGCTCCACAGCTCTGCCACACTGTGTGACATGAACACAGTGGACTCACAAAGTAGAAACTTGATGTTTTATTGAAGCAAGCTCCGTGCTTCTCACCCATGATGAGGGAAGCAGAGCTAACTGTAGCAAATTATCTCAGTGACTCATTGGAAACAAATATTTCGGGTTTTGCTGACATGTTCACAATGACAGAGTGCTAACATGGTGATCTGTGGTGAATTACAACCACATCAGAAATACACCTTTGAGGTTGTGGCTTAAGGGCTAGAATTAATGAAAGTGGTGAACCGTGATTGTTTAAATTCCTCCTTCCACTCTTGGATTAAATTAGATAAATGACCGTGGTAATTGGTACCTTGTGGACTCCAGGAAAACTAGCTGTCACATTAGTGACATTAGTGATAAGAACAATAAAACCTTTATAAATGTCTCAAGGAGTTTGTGCGGACCCCTATGCGGACATCAGTGTTGCCCAGTCATGGGAGAGGAACAAGTAACGAGATCTATGAAAACAAGCCCAACCTTAGGCAATCATATAAGTAGTGTTATTTCCACATAATGACAAATTAAATATAAAGGATTAACTGCTATGTTAGAGACAGCAATTCATTGAAAAGTCTCTCTCTCATCACTGAACCAAAAGTACAAATGTCCTTGTAATAATAAACTTGACATGTTATAAAAAAGCAATAATATCAACCTAAGCACAGAATAATTTCAGTGCAGCATCGTTCATTGCCCCCCGAGACGATTAATGTAAAGAAGTTGCAGATAACGAACTGCAGGTAATTGATCGACGAGAATGGTGCTGGATTCTATGTTTTTCACTGCTGCTATGTTGAACTGGATCGGCATGATAACGTAGTTCACACTTACAGAATCTGCAAATCTTTGAATTGAGGTAAAACCAACAATCTTTTCCACTCTCTTTATCCCACTCGTCATATTTTTTTCATGTATTTATAGTGAGCAAGGATGAAAGAGAGCTTCCATATGGAACCAGCTAAAAAGAAATTAATCATTGATGGATCATCAATAGCACAATTTTGATGTGTTTTGATTTGAATGGAGGAAGGGAGGCGAGAGATCCTGCATCAGGACAAACCAGACTACTTTTGCTATTAGACAGGAATAGAGGAGTGAGACAGAAGATAGGGAGCAGCCCAAATAAGCAACTACACTTTTGGAACCAAGCCCAATCTGCAACCCTCAACTAGACGCTTGTAATAGGCAGACTTGGCAACAATGGCAGACATCTGTGTGTTGCCCAGTATTTTAATTCCTGTAGCACAACAATTTCAAATCTGCTCAAAAAGTCAACTGGACATTTGTTTTATGCACTGCAAGTATATACTATATGTCACTATAATACTATAAAATAAAAATACTATATTTCACACTTTCTATCTTTTGTTTTCACATTTTCATTCAAAAACAGCAAATGACACAGCTCCTTCCCTTGCTGTCAGGAGCCCAATGATTTATTTAAGCATGACTGGAAGCTAAACCTGACTATGCTAGTCCAGACTTTATCTACATAATTGCTAAAATCTTCCCATTAATCATCTTGTGACCTACAAGATGATGAATGACTTTGAACCATTTGAAAGGTGTTTTGGCCACTTTAGGGCAGTGCAAGCAGATATAAAAGCAAGACTGATAGTATTATGGCCAACTGATGCCTAATTACACATCCAGCATACACAGAGCGACAGTATTATTAATTTCTGTGTTTCTAGAGGACTGGAGAAGTTTAATATCACCTTTTCTTTTTGCTGTGTTTTGGCCTCCACCAGCTTCTGAAGAACAAAAATCGCTAGTCTCTTTAGGTAGTTCTCAGAATGGTTGGTTAAGGTTAGGGAAAGACTGTGGTTTTGTCTAAGTGATAAGTTTGTATAAGGCTCTATTAAGTCAGACAAAATCTCTAAACATATTTCTGCCAAAATAAATCAATTGGTTGATTTCGTCTCATTGATATGTTCAGCATCAAGGTATTTGTGACCTGTTATTTATATTACTTGTCATGTTGTCATTGCAATTGTCTTCCCTACAAAAATGTACTCTTTATTTCAGTTTGATTCAGGTTGCAGGAGACAGGGTTGATAATGTTATAGTTTGTGTTAAGCAACCAGCCTATATTTTATTTTTTTAGCGTACATAATCTCAAAGTGTCAACCATCTGATCAACCCTGTCTCCTAAGAAATACGTTCATATAGGACAAAACTGCATTCCCAATTACGTTTTGATACAGGATGTATTTGCAACCCAATTACGTTTTTGTAGAACTTGTCACGTTGTACTAAAACATATTTTTGTGAATAAATGAATGACATTTTTTAACGTGAAGCGATTTGCAAGGACGTGGTTGGGGAGGATGGAGGGTGTTTACTGTGCAAGACTGACATGCTAGAGATCCGAGTTCAAGACCAAAGTCCCCACTGAGGATTGGTTTAGGCTAGATTTGATGCAGGGGAATAGTCACCTCCAAAATCTCATTGGCAACTCCTGGTATGCAAAGTCAGAAGGTGATTGTGCGTGTATTATAGAACATTCAGATTAAAGAGAAAAGGTGAAATCTGAGGCTGAAATCAATATATATACATAAATAAACTAACAATTCTTATTGGTCATGTAAATTTAAGGTGTATACACATTTTTTTGTCTCAATAGACTGGCTCTGAAAAACAAACAGAATTCAGTGGAATACACATTAGTCACTGCTGCTTTCACATGTCTATACTGTACATTCACTGCAGCCAGAATATTTATACATAGCCTTCCCATAATCCAACATATTCCTCTTGGTGCTTTAATCAGCAGCACCGAAGGCAGAGAAGGCTTTATATATATCACAGTGGGACAGGAAATTAAACATGGATTAGGGAGATGGTTTATCTTTGCTGTTTGATAGCAGAAGCAGATTATAACACACGGGTAATGATGGAGGTGTTAAGTTTCGCAGTGCCTTTAAAACCATGGAAGTCAGTGTATACACACACTGTCAATTTTATTCATGTTAACGTGAAATGCACAAGCTTTATTTCATATATCTTTTATTGCTGATATGGCAGTGAGGATTAGCCCAAGAATAGCACCTGCTGCTGCTGCCTGATTTTCAAAATATCAGTGCTTCACCTTTGAAGCGCATTCCCATTTTTCTGGTGTTTTGAACTTCCACCTAGATAATCTGAGCACCTGTTTAAAATGCTTTTTCTTAAAATTTCTATCCTGCTAGTGGGAAATCATAACCACACACACACACACCTTTTCTTCTCAGTTGGACTTGTGAGGTGTGCCATTACATTTGGTCATCTTGTGCACAAGGGTGCAAAATCCACTGTCGCACATACATTGTTGCAAACAGGACTTTATTGCTTCTCGGTGTCAGCCCCAGTAACCGCTTTGCAGCGTGTCCACAATCGGAAGAGAGTAGGGCTTAATCTCCTATCAGACATTTTCTAACAGGGTTTGCAGATAATTCAATCAGTGCATCCTTTGCTGTCACTGTTCTTCTTGACCCCTCTGTTACACTGTCACCAAAAGGAAACTGAATCCATTCGGTGTCACAACAGCAGGCATCAGACTCAGAGAAGTGCTTTTCAGATTGAATCAGAGGCTTCTCCAGATGCCTATACATGAAACCTTTGATGTCAGCTCTGCTGGAATACTCCTCCATTGTTGCCTTCCCTTTCTCTGTCAGTCTGTGCAGTGTTATCAGATGCAGATGCAGGGATGTAGTTTTATTTATTTGCAAGTCTTGTTGATCACTGTACACATGTCCATTGAATCTGAGAAAAATAGTTTTTGATTGGCTTCATGTAGGGATAAGTATCTCTCCCTCTTGGGTGTTTCTGTCAAAGATAATAACCAGCAATGATTGAAAAAAGTACTCTGGAAAAAAAATCCATCGACTTCACGATAAAACATATTTTTAATCTACTTCATTGTTGCATCTCAGTTTTGTATCTGGGTTAAAAATCTTTTTTATCATTCAGCAGATGGGATGTTTTTTTCATCCAGATGGTTTGAAGGGTCTTTGACGATTCTGAAAATAGCTTCAGAAAAACTGAAAATGTTCAATGACCTTCTAGGTTTTTCCAAAAATCGGCATTTAATTATCTTTCCTATACATGAAAGGCACAAAGCGGGGCTGTGTTAGCTGCTAGCATTACTAGCCTTGGGTGACTATTACTGTCAGTGCACTCATCTTCTTTTCAAATTGATAGTGAGGCTTGAGGTATGTTTTGCAGACTGTCGATGCAGTGTAAAGATTTCAGGCAGCATTTGGTGGGTGTGTGTGGCTGATCTTTCTCTCGCCTCATGTCATCTCATCTTGAGTGAAAGATATCAAACACAGGACTGAATCTTCTGCTTTCTATCATGTTTTCTAAGGGATTTACCAACAATGAATCACAAGTGCTGCTGTTATAGTTTCTGAAGCAATCTGCCGTATAATTAACCATCATAACTAATACATTTGCAAACCATGAAAAAAACGAACAAGCTTTCTGGGACAGCCCAAAATAACACAGTGCACAGGGACCTTTAGAGAAGCTGCTGTCTATCCTTCCAGGGATCCACTAGTTTCAATTCCGTAGACTCGGAGCTTGGAAAATTGGATAACTTTCTTTCAGATACATTGTTGCATCCTCAGGAATTTTTTCCCAACATGTTTTGAAGGCTGATACATATAGAAACTCGGGGCGGCATGACAGCTCAGTGGGTAGGGCAGTCGTCTTCAAACCCAAGTGTCAGCGGTTTGATTTTCAGTCCCCCCGAAGCTACATGTCGAGGTGTCCTTGGACAAGTCACCGAAACCCCGTAGTAGCGCTGACACAGGTCTAGCAGCTGTCCAAACAACAATTTCGCCAAGGGGATCAATAAAGTATTAATTATTATTATTAAACTGACAATATAATAATGGCACACTGCCACTGACATTAAACAACTAAAATGCATTAGAAATATAGCAAATATATTCAGTTGTATGTGATTGAAACTTGAAAATACTCACAATTTAAATGTGGAGCATGCAGGCCAAGATGTGATGGACATGGGATGGAAAAAGAGCTATGGTAAATGGTCTGCACTTATATGGCACTTTCTGCTGTATTGGTACTGAAAACTGCTTCCATTCACACACACTGGATTGGGGGATAACCAGTCTATCTCCTGATCCACAGCTGCCCAATAAAATGTGTATGAATGAAATATTCTACATATTGGGCCTTAAAGCATTAAATTTTTCTTTTTTGTCACGTTATTTTAATATGTGTGAAGTTATTACATTTCTAACAAATATGTACCACAAAAGTCATAATGTAATAACTTACAATGCATAAGAAGCAGAAAATTATTACGTGTTCACCAATTTTATTACATTGTTAGCAGACTGTAATACATTTTTTTTACATTATGTGCAGTTATTACATTAGCAGTTTTTACAATGCGTTTCTGTCTCTCATGGTCTCGCCTACGTAAATACAG
Organism: Ctenopoma kingsleyae; assembly: GCA_032353495.1. Taxonomy (NCBI): domain Eukaryota; kingdom Metazoa; phylum Chordata; class Actinopteri; order Anabantiformes; family Anabantidae; genus Ctenopoma; species Ctenopoma kingsleyae. The sequence continues at coordinate 27,810,434 of JAUBNQ010000012.1, forward strand.
TAGACAAGACAGGGGAGAATTTCATGGTTACAATCCATGTATTGCATTACATTAAAAAAGAATGTGGTTATTACAGTAAATAAATGGCCAAGTTGTTAATTTTAAGGAGGGAGCCACTTGAAAATGTTTCTAACAATTTACTTTCCTCAGCATTCATTTAATTTTCTATTTGGAAACTGAGTTTTTCGTTTGTAGCAATAAAGTAAACAAATGTTGGGAGAATGGACTAAAAACTAAATCAAAGAAAGGAAACAAAACATAAAGTGTAAATACTCCAGTAGGTACGATTACTTCCAAAATGTCCAAGTATAGTATTTTCAGTAAATGTACTTCGTTACTTACTACCTCTGCATATTGATGCTTTGAATAATGTTCTCCATTATTTTATGTATTTGTTCTTGTTATGATCATAATTAACCATTACACTACTGAATTCCACTTTTATTCACTTTTACTTTTACAAAATTCATTTGGATTTTATGCTGTTGTATTTGTTGTGTGTGTTTGTTTCTTCTGCATGATAAATTAATGACTGAGTTTAATGAATGACTTTCATTTTAGCGCAACAATCAACTAGATGACTCACTGCACTTCTTGAGTTGTGCAATCCATCACAGTGAACATTAACTCCACATTAATATTTTTTCAAAGTTACTGTCATTGCCTCGTTATCCAGTGAAGCCTTTTCTAATTAATTTGTGTTTGAACTGCAATGACAATGTGACACTAGAAAAATAATCCAAACTTGATTTATGTGATAAATTACACACGTAGTCTGCTAATTGATTTTTTACAATAAATTAGTCTGATGGACAAATAGAAAAAAATAAAACTTCACTACACCCCTTTCTAAATGTATATATATTTTCAATTACTTGTGCTGTCGGGTTTTCGTAGAAGCATGGAACAGTGGAGCTTGCATTCCTTCTTTTACATTTGTATTTCTCCACTGACCAAAATAGCAACCAAGAAACAATATGTCAGAAAAGGTAAAGGAAATAAAAGACTGTTGAACAACATAGTCAGCATTACAGCTTTGCAAGACATTACATAATAATAGTCTTGTGCATTACATTATACCAGTCTCTACACAACAGTAGCATTTAAATTAGTGTTCACCTTGATTTTGTTATAGCATCTACAGTCTGCACAGTGGCTGCAGGGCATCCTTTGTATCTCTCGATTCCCAGATACCATGTTGCACACGAACAAAGAAAACTAATGGAGAATTAATATTCTTCAAGTTTCACATGCAAGATCTTTTAAAACGAATAATAAATCAAATATTTCAAAAGGTTATGTGACAATCAAGGATCAATCAAAAAAGCAACTAAATGAAATACTTAAATCTGCAAAAGTTGGGACAGTCGTTAAACAATATACTGTATAAGGAGGATAGTTTTGCGTTTAGTTTGACTTTACATTATAATAGCTGCAGATTATTGCCAGAGGCAGAGCTGATGATGATTTGAGGTTTTACCTTACAGGATTCATGGCCCATAATGTTTTCCCTCAGGAGCTTAGGTCTAATGTAGTGGACCTTTATTGACTATAATGATTAATTTCTCTAATGGCTTTAGATCTTCTTACCAGTCTTAGCTGAAACATAGATACTAACCTAACCATTTCTACTCCATTCATATTTTAGAACAAATGCCCAGAAGTGATGTACCTAAAATAAAATGGCTGCTGAAGTATAGTGGACAGAGCTCTATAGAATACGGTCTTGGCAGGAAGCTCCACTTAGAGGTTTCTGGATAAAGATTTAGATTTCAAATCCTTGCCCAACCCAAACAAATGTCACAGTCTGTGTAATTATCTTTGACTTTGTCTGGATGAGTCTGAGACACGGTGGAGCCACAAAATAGCAGAAACTATGAGAACTGTGCCTTGTTCTTTCTGTAGCCTAAATATATCTGCTTGATAAAAGCATTGCATAACCAAACCAAACCATTAACTGTAGCAGGGCCTGATCAAAATGGCTATTATTGACTGTCCAGTTTCTTCCACTGTGGGTGTGAAACTAAATACAAATATGCGGTTCTAGTGTGAATAAAGTGTTATTGTAGTTTCTTGTAGTATCAGTAGTATGTGATAATAACATCCTAAAGATTGCCAACGTGTAACATGCATAGAAAACATTTTTTCAGCTGATCTCACTCTTTCCTGTGATGAAGTATGATGTCCATTAATCATAAATACTCATACATTCATAAATACTAAAAAGCTAGTAGCCCGTACAACTCAGTCATTAGATTAAGACTTTTTTTTCCAGCAATCCAGATGATTGCTGGTACATATGTAGGCTACATAAAGAAGACTAAATTTAATACCCACAAAGGTCCTTTGTACCAAACCTCATATATGTCTAAAGTCACCATTTGTTCTAAGAGTGCCCCCTCAAGGCAGGTAGTAGTCAAAATGGTGGCTTCCGTCTTGTACAATGGCACCAAAATGGCGGCTGGGGTAATGCTTATTTTTGCCCTAAAATGTCAAAAATGCTGGACAACAAACGAATTAAACAAAGCGATTTGGTTTAGTATAGGCATAAAAACATCTGGGTTAGGTTTAGGCACTAAATTAAGATGGTAATGTTACTACAAATGTTGTGGCTTCAAAATAATTACTTCCTAAACTTCACATGATTTTTGTCCCATTACTGGTAACAACATTAACAGAAATTTGTGTAATGCTAGCCTCAAACTCCAGTCTCCTGTATGAAAGTCCTGTACTTTGTTGTGCCACCATCCACCCCAACCTCCTGCTGGAGGGTTAACTTACAAAGAGTAAGATGTATGTGTTGTGTTTTTTGCTGCTGTTACAAACAACCTACAATGTCAAATTTCACAGGAGGACAGTCTTCCAACCTAAACAACCATTTCTCTTTTGTTGAGCGAGACCCCCCGCGGTGAGCGGTGTCTATTGGAATTGCACTCTTTTGTTACCTGGCACCTAAGTGGCAGCTGGCGTCTGTTCAAATGACAACAAAATAGCAGCAGCCTGGTAAGCCATTATGACTGCTGAAAAACCAAATGAGTCAATGTATGGCAGAGATTGGTAGCTTGGGAGGATTTGCTCACAATGCACATTTGCTTACAGAGGGCTGTGGTTATCCATTATTGGCACTTTTGAGGCTGGTACATGCATGAAGAGATGCATATAGAACAAGTGAGAATTTACCATCGCTCACCGCTTGAACTTGTGTATGTGCCACTTTGATAAATACCACTTTTTTTGTTCATAGAGACAGTTTCTACACAGACATTTACAATTTAAACTATGCATAGTTTGATAAATGAGGAGCCAGGAGATTACAAACTGTTATTTTGTTCATGTTCTTCCAATTAATAACAGGGAGAGCCAAACAAATATATCATCACAAAACAATCATAGTGGAAAACATGCAACCCAATTTATCTTGAAGTGTTACAATCAGCCTTGAACAGAGACAGAACATTGTAGATTCATCCTGTCAGTGTGACTGGACATGACTGGAGTACAGCACTGAGTTCTGTTTACATTCACAGGATAAATAAAGCACCATGTTCATTACGGATGCTTGTCTAGTAACAATGCTCACAAGTGTGGGGATGCTGGCAAGGCTGAAGGACCTGCTACGTGTCATTAAAGCAACCTATCGACAGTGAAGTGACAAAAAAAATGTAGGGACTCTGCATGGAGTGTGACTTGCACCGACATCGTCCTCATCAGTCAGTTCTGTCCGTCTGCATTACTCTACATTAATCTCACTATCAACCATGATGCCGATGGACTGTAAAGATAAAGCAGCACAGGTGAACAGAGAGAGTGCTTCTGTTATTCTGGTGGACTAAAAGTTTTACAATAAATAAACCTGTTCATTTGAATTGTGTTATCTTTTTTAGTGGGTGAATTTGAATTGGTTTTAATGACTATCTTAGATTATTCTTGTGAAATATGGCGTAAAATAATATATGACTAAAGATACTGAGACTTACAATGTTAGACTTGACCAAGATAATCAGGCACTGTGGGGCCATTGCTGAACATCTGTGGCTGATTGCTGCCTTTAGCTCTGGCAGAGTTCACTCTAGTCGGCCCTTATCAGTGGTCATTTGGGCAACCCATTATGTTGAGCCAGCAGCAGAGTTGTGAAACACAGCTGTTTGACAGGCTGTTCAGCCCAGAGAACGCATAGATATTGTATAGCCAACAAAAAAGACTGAAGTCATTCACCAGATCACAACTACACTGAACACCTACAGTGTTGGGATCTCTGGAGTCTTGTTAGACATTAGCTATCATGAAAACACAAAATGAGGGAATATCTTAGGGAATAACAAATATTATTAGTTTTGGTTATTCACTCACAACAACGTAGTTAAGAGCAACATTGTGATCTGGCTTAGCAGACATCATAATATGCATTCACTACAAAAACATAATTAAATTTGCAGTTTAATTGTACAGGAATGTGATTTTTAAGAGGTTGTTTTAGTTCTAAATGCTTCCAAGCACTTCTGCGTGACGTTAAACCCAGAACTGAACCTGCTGTTGAATCTCTGTTAACAAGCTGCTCACGTTACAAATTCTATGCAGGCATTGTGCCACCCATCTGTATTTTCACCCATTCTGTGCACTGTCTACACTGACACCAAAACACAAACCTGGTGTAATTAGTGTGCAACTTTACAGCTATTATTCCCAACTCAGCTGGAATCCTCTTTGCATTTATTTTAAACAGATCAGCACAAAGGGGAAAAGTGTGACCTTTCCACTGTGTGCTTCCTTTTAGCTTTTCAACAACAATCAATATCAATCAACACTAACACGTGTCAAATTGAATCCTACAAACAGGGCCATCCCCAGATTTCCCTGTCTAAAAAAAGTCTCCTTAAAATAATTCAGCCTCATAATCATCAAAAAAGCACAAGGTGGACAAAAGAAAATCATGTTTTCAGAATTACATACACAGAAAGAAATGGTAAAATGTTATAGAGAGTCAAGAAAAGTTCAAGTCATGAAACCAAAAAAGTATAAAACTGAGGAACTATTACTCACTGAAGGTTTGTCTGAAACGTTGACTTGAACTTTCAAAATAAAAAGAATGCAAAAATAATTCCTGCAGAGTGGGGTGTGCTCTCTTTTTTTCTTTACGAATTACCTCTGGTTAATCACACGCCATATAATTTATTCTTTTAACTCAGCTAATTTAGTATTCTAACAACACTGCTGTCAAACCATGACTGTATAAATATGGTTGGCTTTAGAATAATTAGGAAAATTTTGTTAACAGGAGTTACATCTTCTGGCATAAGATGAAGTCACCCTTCAGTTAGCCATTAAGTATAGTGTTTTGTTTGTTGATTCAAAGCCCTCCCTACACTGCCAGGAATAAAAACCTAGTGGAAGGAAACTGGGTCTAAAAACACTGGAATGGGCCCAAATGTGTGGGATTTTATTATAATTGTATGTTGATAAAACTCACAGATTTTCTTTGAAATTGCTGAGGATGTGACCCCAAATGGTGTCCTAAAATAGTAACTACTTATTTGCTAGATGGAACAATGTGTCAAGCTGCAAAATAATTGGGGGGGATGCCATTTTGAAATACTTATTTTAAAGATGTATTTGGGATCATTTTAAGCTTACAATGGCTACAATGAAACAAAGCATCATGTGTCAAAACGAATAAATGTAGGCAAAAATCATTTTCACCTGCCATTCCTTGGAGGACTGAAAGAGCCTGAGCACATTAAAGAGTGTGATTAGATAAAAGTGCTGTCAGTGCTGATGTGTGTCTGACATTGATGGGGTGGATTCCATTGGCAAAAAAAAAAAAGATTCTGACAGACAGGGAGACAGAGCAGGCAGAGGTAGGTAATGAAGGTAAAAGCAAGAAAATACCAGAAGGGATTATTTCAGGCTGAAAGACGTTAAGAATTTTCTTGGGGAAAAAAAGAGCATCAAAATGGCTGAAAATGTGAGAGGTCTGTGTATTTTATTAGGTCTGTGTCTTATTGTACGATGGCATATCTACTCCACTGCAGATAGTTAAAGACAGATGAGAAAGAATATGTATGTGCGCTTGTGTGCACCACAACAGGAAGAGAGGGAAGCAGAGAAATGAGACTCCGCTAGGCTTCCTATATCCAGGGATAATAGAGCTGTCACAGTGTTTTGACTCAGGGCATTGATTCTCCCTTTAATTGCTTTAGGCCTCCGCTGGCTGGATAACAGTGTGAGGACATTACATTTAATGTATTGTTGCACTAGAATAGTTATGACACTGATCACACACTGATATGTACTCATGTGCTGTCAGTGCCAATAATCCTTTTATCGATTGGAGCCTCCAAACAATTGTTTAAGAGCATAACTCAGACAGAGAAGTCCTCCGTTGCCATTCAGCATGGATATTTCATCCCGCACCGGTGCCCTCTTCTTTTTTTAAAAATGTTTGATTTTTTAGAACAGTCTTTAGTCTTCAGTCACAGTTCAGGATCAAATGCCAGTGGTGCGTAAACCCGTGGTCCTTTCCATTTGTCCAAAACACTTTTCTACTCCATTCAGCCTTTTTTTTTTTTAAATTTCAGTCAGCTCTGTAATTATACTGCTGCCAAAGATCCACTGGTCCATTTTCTACAGCAGTCTAAAAGCAGAGTTATGATGGAAACAAACACGTTCACACAAAGTGTCATCCAATCATGTCTGAGAGCAGAAGAGGTTATCAGTGTTCCTATTGGTTGCACTTGAAGGCAGATCTGCTGCAGATCAGTGAAATGGGAATTAAAATGCACACTTCTTCGTCTCTGTTAGGACAAGCTTTCAAGGCCAGTGGGTGTAGGCATATACAAATTAGTAATATATTAAACTCCAGTGCAACTGGCTGATAATACCAAGGTCAGCCCCTTTAAGCTGACAAATGCACACACTGTGGTCAGGTTCCAGGTTCCAGACATGGTCATGTATACATAGTTCCATGGTTACATAGAGGAGTGTGTCAACCAATATATTTTGGTACCATCCATTTACTGTGGTTCAGTAATTGTATTCTAAAAGTACACTATACAAAACGGCTTAAATGTTAAGATCCTGTAATCATTCAATCTGCATGAGTACTAAAAATTAAATAACTAAAATTTTATAACTTGCTTGTGTATGAAAGATATGAGGAGATGAGATTCACAATCACTTTGTCTCATAATGACACATTAAAACAGAGTAGTGAAATTGGAAAAGCTGTTTATTACGTGTTTAATGTCATAAAATTTATATTTAAAATATTGATTGTTGATTCATACATTATAAAACTGATAATAGCTTCAATTAAAAAGTTTATACTAAATACTGTATGTGGATATTTATCATCATCAACAGTAGTAGATTTTTAAAGTAAGAAAAAGCATGCAGCATTGTACTGAATCAGGCTCCATGGAACTCAGCCGCTGATGACTGCATTAATGTTAGAACAGTGTCATTAGTTTAAGCAGGGTATATAAATAAATTCCAAAGTTGAATTTAATACTTTTTAATACCTTTTTCAGTACCTACTCAATATTTTTTTAAACCAACACAACATTGAGCTGCAACTGTTTCAATCAATAATCTTTCTAACTTTTAAACTGATTTTGAGAATTATACACACTCTTGTCCAGTAACACAATTTAAAAAGTCAACTGAACAGATTTAGAGACTGTGTGGTTTGAAAATATCTTGCACTTATTTAACTGATGCTATCAACAAGCTGTTTTTTGAAGAACGGGGGCTAATCCAAATCTGATGATGTACCCGGTTTTAGTATCTAGACACCACAGAACCTCAACACGCAGTGTTGGTGTGGCACACCAAGTTCATCCAGTCAGTACAGTGATGTTTATTCTCAGTGAATGAATAATGAAAAAGATGCAACTGCCTAAAAATATCAAACATGCACTGCAAGTTTTTGGAAAAATTTGCAACTGCAACTTCCTGGAGGGACTGCATGGTCACATGGAGATCTGCTGTCGATGCAGCCGTGGCATTTGGTTTGGAGTGTAACGGTGGCAGCAGCACAAAAAGCAGAGATGAGGCTCATTAGAGATGAGCAAGTTCTGCACAAGAATAACCTTGTGACACTAAGGTTGTTGCAGATTTTGGAGTCAATTAAAATAATTATTCAGGTGCTGCAGTTGGTCTCCACCGACTGTAAGACGTCAGTAAACCTGTCCATTGTTCCGTACTACCGACCTGAGCCAGTTTTTAAACGCCAGGTCGTCTAACCACCTGTCTGTGAATTAGCATTTACCCATAAAGACAATTTCTTTAGTTTTCTGAGCGGCAGCAGCAGCCAGTGTTTCAGCTCTCAAGCTGTTTGAGACAACATACGACGAATGGCAATTATTCATGTGGATTCATATTAAAAGCCAATAAAAAACAGCAGAATTTATCATTTAGTTTGAGATGGCCATACAACCTACATTCACCTGAGTTTTGACAGTGTACAAACCCCAGGACTGTAATGTTGCATGCAGTCACTGAAACCAGCAGATAATTTCAGTGTCCATCAATATCTTAAATTACAATTGTATCGATTTCACATTTGCGTTTCTACAAATCAATAAAAATACAAGGTGCAAAAGTGACTTTGGAGTAATTTGAGGGTGTATTTTTCTTTCTTCTAAAGCAGCTACATTTATAGTTTACCACCTTACTCCAGGCTTATACATGTGTGTAGTGGATGAACTGAGATGAAAACTACATTGTTCTGTTTGTCTGACTCTGGGTAAGATGGAAAGTAATGTGTATTTCATAAAATGTCAGACTGTTTGTTTTAAATGTGCAGTCATGTTTCACTTTAGCAGCCTGGAATGACAGCAAGGGCTAGCAGCTGGTGTTTTAGGGGTTTTGATGGATTTTATTACACAGAACTCCTGTGTTGTTATTATACTCTATGTCCTCATTTCACACTGCATCAGGGATTGTTTTGCATAAAGTGAATCCATTATAGTCTCGTCCGCTGCCCTGACTGTTTTTCCTGCTCTCCCTCCCCTACCTACTGTGATTACCTGGATCAGGTGTGCTCAGTCAATAAGAAGCTGGAAAATACCATCTCATACCCTTTTTCCACCAGGCCAGTTCCAGGGCTGGTTCAGAACCAGTGTTAAATTTTGAACCACTTCTTTGCATTTCGACATGCAAAGAAACGGCTCTTGGCAAGGAAAACTGGTTCCAGGCTGGCACCAGATCTTCTAGAACTAAGAAGCCATTGCTGGACTAGAACTAAGAACCGATTGTGTCAGGGGCTGGACTATCATGACCAATGAGATGAAAATGAGCAGCTCATATGTGTTTGGATTGGACTTTAGTCAGAAGTTGATGTTTTTCTCCCTACCTGACCAATTGAAGTCCAGTGTTCAATTTAGCTCTGTTCAAAAACAAGAACATTGTCTTTAGCTTGAAATCTCCCACCGGCATGGACGTTTACACTCGATGGTCTGTTGCTCCCTTCTGTTGTCGTGCCCTCCTGAACTATAGAATAAATAGATAAATGTTGTTCTTATAATTACGGCTTTGCTCTCACTGCCACTGCCGCTGCTGTTGTTAATTATTATTGCAACACAGCAATGTCATCCACTTCCTTGAATTGTTCCTCACAACACATTTTCTTTTTTTCTTCCCTTTCTTTGAGTAAAATTCAATGTAATAATGTTGATTTAATCAGCAGTTACGCTTGTTTGCCTGAGTCCAAGGTTAAGCTTTATGATCAACTCATTCTTAAGTGGTCCTCATTAATCAGGTCATTAGCATAGAGTGTGCTGCATGTTGGCTTTATTTGACTTTATGACAAGCCACCAAATTAAATACAAAACAAAAAGAGCTGCAACTACTTTCAGTGTATATAAAATCTTTTTTTTCATGCACATTACATTTAAGAGTCATAATTGCTCATTGCCATACTAAACAGTTTAGTACTGTTTTCATGCTGCAGTTGATATTTTGGAGCCCATAATTGCTTTACACTGTTAGAGGCTGATTGTTGACAGTAGTTAGCTAAGGTTAATGTAGCTTTCTAAATGAAACTCCACATTTGGTTGTTTGTTGCACACTGTTTACAGTTACAGACCATTTTAAAAAGACTAGGCAGGGAAGACAAAGAACTAAATCGGGCAGTTTGGAAGAAAGACAAGCTGTGTCTCAATTCTACAAAACGTGACAGTCATAACCATGATTTTTTATTACACTGAAAGAAATATTAAAATAAGCATGTTAAAAATGACATTTTCATTTTAAATTTTGAAAAGCTACTAGCAGGTGGTAGAAATGAAATCTCTGCAGACATGCAGACATAGATACAGTATCTGTATTTTTTTTAAAAACTATAGCTGCAGGCTGACTTTCAGAACAACAAGAAATAGATTAAATTATTTTAAATTTGATTTTGAATGGCAGGGAATTACTAAAGTTTCCTTCCTCGTCACCTGAGAGACCCTAGATCACACACTGCACACCACCATGACTGTGCTTTCCAGTAACCAACAATGGTTTTCATACCTGATGCAGCGCAAGTAACATATATCTTTTCATGAAAAACATGTTTTTCATGAAAAGA
>JAUBNQ010000012.1:27821103-27835115 GCA_032353495.1 Ctenopoma kingsleyae
AAAAGATATATGTCTTCAGCTGTGCTACCATCATTGCAAAAGAGTTGTCTAACGATCAGTTCTGCTTTTAAATCAATCAGCTAGCTTTAGCAAAAATAACGTGCAATTGGAAGGCCTCTGTACATTTATATGAAACATCACACCCCTTTACTCCCAGCACTTACTCTTACACCTACACACGGTGGTCTTCCGGAGAATCAGTGCTAAAGACCGCATCCTCTGGTAGAGTAATGACTGTTCATACTGTTATGATAACTTTTAGCGATCAGCATGGTGGAAACATGGTGCATGAACAATCACTGTAATGGGCTAAAGTCTACGTCAGGGTAGATGGGTAGAATGACAAATAATGCCAAAAAGCACTTTCAGGAATCTGCTGAGTTGGCTCTTATGTCCTGTGATTTGACTTAATGTTCCTATCAAAAATGTCGCTTAATGGAGCTTAAACATAAAACTTGATTGAATGGGGTCATGGTCACCGCAAACACACCCTGACACTACTGTTTTTATATCACTATTGTCATTATGTTTGGTTGCTTATTTTAGAGAGCTGGAATGAGCTCATTTAAAGCACGCTTCATCCTGTGACACTGCCTCATCACCTGAGACTTCACATTCATTCCACTCCAGCTCTTCACACCTAATTTTAATGGCCACTTAAATATTGACTCATCCTGTGGGTTTTTGTTTGAATTACTTTCAACTTCAGAGTTTTTTCTTTTTTTTTCTTTTTAACCTCTTTGTCTGGAACAATAGTGGCACCATGGCAAATGAACTGTCTAGCGAAACAGAGGGAGAGAACAAAAAGAAGAGGATTGCTGTTGGTGTGGAGGGGTGGAGGAGTGTCAAAAGCTTGTACAATATTTGGATTAACATTTAGGCAATTTTCCACAGCATGCTTGAGATGATGAAGCAGCAGCACTTTTGCATTCGGGGCCTGAAATTACACTCACAGCAATGCTTTATTTAAGTATTATCTGTGGATTCCACTTACATAAACCCAGATGAAATGCCACAACATTGACATGTGTGCTGTCAAGGTGCTCCAGAAGCAGGGAATGTGAATTAAACAAACCGCATCACACTGCTTTCTGTGTGTATGCAGAGAAAACTGAAGAAATAATTCAACTTAAGTTTTAAATTAAATACACCCACACTGCAGACATTCTATTGACAGGGCTCTATCAGTCTCAGGTCAATAACAGCCTGAAGGCCAGCTACAGGAAGAAAGGGAATAAATTCTTTACATCTTAAAGTGTGGGTGTGTGTGTATGTGGAAGGGTACAGGAATGACTGATTCAAAATCCTCAGGTGGAAGCAGACAGAAAGCACTTTGGGCCAGTAAAGAAAGTCATTTCAAACTGTCAGTCAAAGAGAATTGCTGACATCTGCTCGAAGATGGAGGTATCAATCACCCAGAGTGCAGCGGGGTTTATACTGGTAATGTTGTGACATTAGACCCGAGCTGAGGACTGTTTACGAGAGATCATTCTCTGGCCATACATCCAGTCTGGTTTCAGATTGGCTGCAGCCTGCAGGCTTTTAGCCGAGCAAGAATTTTCCAAATTAAATCTGATGCTTTGATTATTAGGTTAGCTAGCTTCTGTTTATTTTTTATTTTTTAGTATTCAGATACATAACATACTCGACATTTATCTTTATCGCCACTGCTTTACATTATAGTCTACTGCACCTACAGTTCATTACATCAAGTACCAGATTTTACCGTAGACCTTATGTTTTACTGACAGCATCCAGTATGATTACTAACATCACAGTCAATAAAAATAGTGTATGATTCCCAATCATGCAAAATAAACCTGTTTGGAGGCTCCAGGACCAAAGATTTTCTGTTTTGGTCTACAGTTGGTAATCCAGTCTGATCATGCTTCTATAAAGAAATGCGAGTGCACTGTGCAGAAGATAACTGACATAACTGTCAGCCGAACTCCTGATCACACTAGACGCCACAGATACAGTAGATTACCGAACAGGCACATGGGCCAGAGTCTCCCCACAAGGTGACTTAATATGTCATGTTTCATCAGACATGAAATATTAAGAGACATAAAAGAAGAAACATAAAAACAAAAGTATACAGAGGTAGATAAACCTCTCTAACATAAAGAGCAAGTCAGATACAGATACAGTCACAAAGAAATACAAAATGACTACACATAAAATGACTACAACCAAAGTCACAGACCACAATAAAGCAAAAATAGACTAAAATCTTCACAAAAGATAAAAGGAAATATACAACTCAGTGTGTGTGTAGGTGTGTGTGTAAAAAGAGATGTAAAACAACTAGGAAAAGAGATACAAGATGAGGAGCTACACAACAGCTAGAAAGATATGCAAATCCTGGTAAGCCTGTACATTTAGATTAATGCTGTTAAATTAATTAAAAGTAAGACTTAGTTACACAACAACCACTAAATGAAGAGGCTAAAATTGAAACAAATCAAAAACAAACATGCCAAAATTAATAATAACAAAATCAAACACTTAACATCAGTAATATAATATTTACCTAATAGGGCAGAAAGTGCATTTGCATATTTGAAGCTTATTCCACCAGCACTGTGTTTCCAAACATGTTCACTTCATTATTTCATTTGCTCTACATATCAGCAGTCCCAACCACAACAACACACACTGCCTTCAAATAGTGGTAGAAATGTTGTAATTAGATGCATAATTATGTGTCTATTTGTTTAAAAAGTCCATAGAAATTATAAATATACATGGGAAGTTTGGATTTCATATGCACACCCAGTTTACTTAGAACATACAGTATAATGACATAAATAAACAGGGAGAGCTGGGAGCTGCAGCACAGGCTTTTATTCTGCTGAAGTGAGTGTTAGCTAATAAGACTGTTTCCTGCTGATGGACAGTTGGGAGATAAAGGTTCAGTTTTGTTAAGATAAGGGCAGAGCATCTGATGGCTGCTGACAGCATCACTGTGCTGTTTCTAAGTATGGTGTGAAGCAGGTTGAACAGCAACCAAAACCATGATGCATTTCAACACAGCTTTTCTGCCATTTTCGCCAACAAACAAATTGGATTTGTGTAACACCTCTGTCAAGCCGCTTCTGTTGTCGGTTTATTGAATAACAGTGAAGAATATAGGAGGTGTTTAAAACAAAAATATCACTGACTGTAGCATGGTGTTAGCTCCTTTCTAGAGGAGTTGAAGACACAAACTAAAAACAGCTACAGGTTTTACATCTGGGTGGCCAACATAGCAAACTACAAATCAAACTAGGAAATATGTATAGAGTAAATATATATACTAGCCTACCTCTCAAATTAATGTACTGTATATTCTTTTTCCTCTGTTTTCTGTATAGTATAGCATAGTTTTTGGGGTTGCACCATTAAGACAGAGTCCTTACCCTTAAATTCACACAAACTTGCAGCTTCTTGTTTGCCTCTCATGTCACGTAACTGCTTTTATACTGATACTGATAACTGATGTTAGAAAAGATTGTGTGTATCTGCTGGTTCTGGCTCATGGTTGCCTAAAGAGAGAGAGCCAGAAAGCAGCAAGTGGAACTCTGTGTGTATGGAGGTGGGAGCTCTCACCGATGGACTGTACTTTGTTTAATAGCTGCTTCCTCTGGAGGTCAGATAGGTTGTTTAATGGAGTTCCAATTATTTTACTACTACCTCTAACCATCCCATTTAATCAACTTTTCGGTTTAACACTGAGCAAGCCAAACCAACAGATAAAAGGAAATTTAAGGACACTCTCAGTGAAAGCTTTGTAAAACAATGTCATCAAAGTTCTTGCCAGCCTTCGTAGACAAAAAAGTGACACTGACATACAAAATGCGGCCACTAGACTCTTAACAAGAACCAAGAGAACTGAGCACATTACCCCTGTTCTTAAATCCTTACACTGGCTTCCAGTGACCTATAGAGTAGATTTTAATATTATTTTACTTGATTACAAATCAGTAAATGGTTTGGGGCCAAAATATATCTCTCATCTCCTTGGAGATTATATACGAAAGGCCACATAGATCAACGGATGGCAGACAGCTCCTAGAATCTCAGGTCAAAACCAAAGTGGTTGAAACTGTTATTATGCTGCTCATAAATGGAACCTAAATGTTTGACTGTGTTTGTTGTTGTTTTTTTCACCTATATAAAGCACTTTGAATGGCCTCTGAGTATAAAATGTGCTATATAAATAAAATTGCACAGCATGTTTGTATTTTGCTCAAATGACTTTGATGAGTTTGTTGTCAATTATTCAAATATTATTATTCAAATATTTAAATAACTCGACTTTTTCTATAGTCTGGTCATTTATTACAGTGGTGACAGAACCAGTTGCATTATGCCTAAAATCAATATATCTCTCAAGGAAGAATTCATAACACCATTCTAAAAATTCATCCACCACAGGACCATAAGAGGATTTATCATTGTTCAGTAGGCTATCACTGTTTCATCTGCAAATTTTAAAATATGATGCTTTTCCCTTTGAATCCTTGAATTGAATCCTTTTAAACCTGCTGCTGCAGTCATTTGTGTAAAAAATGTATAAGGAAGGAGACCGAAGGAGGTAGGAGTCATCCTGCATCACCGTGTTGGTTGTATAGGAAACTGCAAGGGGTCCAAAGGAGGACCTGTACGTGCAAAATATACTGGGAGCCAAAATGTGGATATCATGCATTTAAAGATAATGCATTGACCAGAGAGTGATGCTAGGGGTGAATTAGTGGTGAGTCCAAAATGGAAGGGGTTCATCCTTCAGGGAGCATGAATGTGCTTGGTAAATTTTATGACATTTTGTCTGTACTAGATGTAAGAGTAGCCAGTCACCATAAGATTAGAATTAAGCCCTCTGGGGTCAATAGGCATGAGTATCCACATTAGATGTCATGGAAATGAGCCATTAGAGTTTTGAGCTGCCTTGTCATGAACCAAAGTGTCAAGAGGAAAATTCTACCTAATTGCAGTAGAAAAAACGTCATTAGGAAATGGCCTGTGGGGAGATTAAAATTCACAACACATTGGCAGTCCGGCTGGTAGCTGTGGAGGTATCATTCCTTGGACAAAAGTGCTGGGCAGGAAAACAGATGGACTGTTGGAGCTGACATATAAAAAAATCTTTTCTTTGAAATTGTGCTATACAACAATTAATCAATGCTTTTATCATCACATGATTAAAATCCAACCTTTCCGGGCATAACTGCAAACATCTGCAATACAGTCCATTTTTTCACAATTTATGTCTCTCCGTCTGCTTTCCCCAGCTCCCCCACGCCTCCAGCATCGCCGCTGACAGCTGTGATCGTTTACCTCATAAAATTGATTAAGACACTAATGCCTTCTAGTCAGAGAGTTGAAGAAGTTGTCCAAGGTTGCGTCTTGGATTCAAACACCACCCATTATCCAGGAGCAACATGCAATTAAACTTTACAGAAAGAATGGCTGTCTGTCAGCTTGATGGGCACAGGATTTGTGGGTTTGAACTGGAGAGGCTCATCCCCAGCAATGGCTGAAGTGCTTGAAAGCTTTAACACCAGCAGTAAAGTAGTTTGAGCTCTGATTTATGAAAATGTTTTACAAATAATGTTTTAATGATGTAATATAACCCTGATATACTTTATATAGTCAGTTAATTCTTGCATGAGAAATTAAGCTCTGTTTTAGCAGTTTCACAGTCTTTTTAAAGGGATGTGACATCCATCTGCAATTTCTTCCCTTCCATACTTTCATTTCTCCCTTTTAACTCTGGGAAATTTTGTGATAACTATTTCATTACCTTCTGAAGTCAGACATCTGAACTTCAAAGCTGATATGGATTCATGGCTAAGTATTCTGAAGAGACTCTCTCTCTCTCTCTCTCTCTCTCTCACACACACAAACTTTTTATCTGTTTAAAGAGGTCTATTGCTTATAAAATCAAAGCACTGCTGGAGCACAGCCTCTCAATAATGCAGCACTCACACACACCTTCCCTGGCCATGGTTCACAGGAGGAAGAGTGAACTCCAAACCCCAGAGCAGTTGTTAAATAACACTGATTTGAGGCATCTCTGGAATTATTGCATTCAGTTTCACAGTGGCTAACAAAAACAACACTGTCTTTCTGTATCTCTGACACAACATCTCCATCATCCATAACTCTAAGCTTGACTACATATTAACATGACTCCTGTCATCTACTGTTAACCTTGTCATAAATTTCACCTAGTTTTGAATCACAATTAATCATGTAACTTAATATACACAGAACAGTTAATACTACTTACGTGGCAGTGACAAAAATCCTGAATATTTGACCAATGTGCCAATTAATTTCCGTCAAATTAGATAATATCTTACACTGTTATTATACTGTGCATAAGTAATAACTATCACATAATTATAGCAATTATTCAACATGGATGTGACAAAATGTGCTAATGGCAGACAAGATTCTAAAATGACTGATGATACAAATCTCATAGAATTTTTACAGAACTGAATTAGATGACAACAAAGAATGGATTCCCTTTAAATGTGTTGGTCTTAGGGATTATTCATAACAACTAGTAGAGCAATTTCATAGTTCTTCATACTACTAGAGGTTAAAATCTTCACAGGGTTCCCGTAACGTTTAATTGTGAAGTGAATGTCTCACCGTTGTTATGATGCCTTTTTTAAATTACAGGTAAACCAAGTTGTGTCAAATCAGTAATTAAGGCTAATTGTGTTTTGTATCTGTGTATATATAGTTAAATCAGTTGTCATTAATTAACTTCACTGTATCACCAGCACAGTATTTTTGATTGACATTTCCAGTCCACACATTCTAAACTGTAATTACCACTAGTGTCACCATTAAACCCAGGGGTTTTACTGTGGATTCAGGCTTGTTATATTTTGCTGACTTTTGTTTTGTTGACTCAGTGGTTGCGAAGTTCTGCAGCTGTACTTTTCTGTCATGAAAATTTGATTTCGCACCGTGAAATGTTAAGTCATACATGTACATGCCATCAAATGCTAGTCTGGAAAAGCCTGCCCACAACATTGCTCCTTTATGTGGTAATGGAGTAGAAGAATTTGCTCGACAGTGACCTTCATTCACACATAAATATTTTCCACACCTGATTGGATACATGGACTTCCACCACATTCTGTGCCAAAACGAATTTGCCACTAAAAGAGGAGGAAGAAATTTCATTATTTCTTCAGACATATTTTTAAAAAAAAATCTCCTGTTACTCCTGTCCAGTGTGCCCCTTACACTATATAAAAGCACTGCAGCAAACACCCAGCAGGAGACTACAGACAGACAAAATGTGAAGTAAACTCTGTTGGGGGCAGATTGTTCATAACCTGCCATTCTATCATTGTTGTCTCTGCAGTTCATTTACTCACACCTCTATATAATAATCACATATGAGAAACTAGGTTACATGCTCCATGCAAACATTAGGTGGGAGAAGCATCACTGCAAGCCCAAACTCAGTGAAATTGCTTTCTCATCTCTCAAAGGCACTTTATTGGCAATCTTATATAGTGCATCAGGTTAAAGATAGATTAGAGGGAAGGAGGATGGAGGCGTGCACACTTACATGTACTTTCA
Source organism: Ctenopoma kingsleyae (assembly GCA_032353495.1). NCBI lineage: Eukaryota > Metazoa > Chordata > Actinopteri > Anabantiformes > Anabantidae > Ctenopoma > Ctenopoma kingsleyae. Next base: position 27,828,697 of record JAUBNQ010000012.1, read on the forward strand.
AAATATGCATATTTATATTATATGTGCTATATATTTGTTCAGCAGAAGCAGTTTGCTTTCAGTGATATTTAGCATGTGAACACACCTCTAGAGAGCTGCTGTTAGCGTGAATTTTAATCATGCTTAGGTTAATGATGTCAAAATCCAATCCAGACTTTCTGCTACAAAAGCTTCACACTGACATATTCTCTGTGTAGGCCTAATGTGTGCACTGGAAATATTATAATTATGGCAAAAAAGTTATTAAAAAAATGTTGCATTCTGAAACATGTTTAAAAAAAAGGCTCATGTTAATAACACCTGCTCCTAAGTGCAAAGATGACGAACAGATGAACAGTACCCTCATGATGCTAAAAACATACAGGAATGTGAATAATCAGTTTCTGTTCTATATTATATATGACGTATGTCTTCCCTAGGGCACCAAACTATCCAGAAACAGCCCTGTCCACCACACAATGTGATTGGTTGCAGCAATAGCCCCCCACAGCTCAGTCGATAGTTGATTGGTGTTGACTGGTCAACCACCCAACTGGCAGAGCTAAATCAGTGAGTCTTGAGTGGAGGGCTCTATTATTAAATCTCAGTGCAAAAGTGGAGCTTGCCAGGTGTAGACTGGTAGAGGCTCAAATGTGCATTCAGATAACATGCTCAATTCTGATCTATATTTGGAAGCCCTGAGTGCACATAGAAATTTAACAAGATGCTGCCATTATGAGGCAAACGCATGAGAAGTGCATTGAAAGACAATAAAAACAAGATTTAGCTTCCTAAATCAAATTTTTTCTAGGTGAAGAACACAAATATCAGCCTAGTTATGGCATGGCCATTTCAATCAGTTCTGCAGAGATTATAATGGATGGAAACACATTTATAGCACTTTCATAACCATGGTCAGATTAAACTACTAGAACCCTGTGGCTAACATTAACTTTTTTGACCCCTGTTTTCAGTCATTAAATTAAATAAAGCTGTACTAACAGACGGTCACTACGTGCATTTTAATGCACAGACCAACTGAAACACAGTGAAAAGGGGTTCCTTTGTATCCTTTGAGAAATTCAGTTTTGTCTTATAAAGTCAAAGAGTGCAAAATTTGAGTTCCAAAATGGTAACTGTACCCAAATCACACATGCATAAATTAGCCAAAAATCTTCCTGAACAAAAAAAGCCCTCAGGACCGTAAGAAGTAATCCAAACAGACCAGAATAATCAAACTCAAAAATACAGTTGACAAGAAACCAGTGGGTGATTTTTGTGGTGCGTCCTGCGCCGTTGGCAGTGGTAGGCTTTTCAGGCAATTCAGCATCTTGAATCAACAGTGGGCCACGTTAGTGAAAGCGACCATCTGATTGGCTGTTCAGCTTAGCAATTCACTTTGACTACTACCACCCGCTGCTATAGACAGTTATGGCTAGAGCCATTTTTGGCCCAGATGAAGGCAGAGTGATGTGACCCGTTGGTCTAACTGTTGGTCTAACTTGCCTCTTGTTCTTTGATGTCAACCTGGTATGTCGCAGTCGACAGACAAATTGACATTGTTGAAACAATAAAATAAGATTCTATCTGTTCTAGTTAGACTGAATGTAACTAGATGCAGTCTCTTTTCTCCAGTGTTTAGAAGTTATAATAGTGCATATGAGTACTATCCCTATTTAAATTGACTAAACCATCCATCCACTGCTTACAGTCAGTAACAATGGATGGATGGTCAACATATGAGAAATGGGACACAATAAACCACAAGGCCAGATTTTGTCTATTCAAACGTTGTTGGAAATGATAAGTGCCAGAAAGCCTCCTCAGAGAACAGGAAGTACTGAAAGCACACATTTTATGAGCAGAACAGAAAAATACAATGTATGAAGTTACCTCAGAGGCAGATATTTGCAGTTTTTGTGGGAAGTGATAAATGCTGCATCTTTCTTTTCCCTTTGGTATACTATACTTGCTATGAAACACCACACATTGGGCTTTTTGGTAAACTTGAACAAGCTGTGTGTGGTATAATGCAGTTTGAAGTAATCAGTAGTGAAATATTTACGCCGTTTGGGTGTTGAAACTGCATCTCACAGCTTACAAGACGTACAGCTCTACTGTATATAGTGACAGCATGTGGTGAAAAATTCAGTGCACTATTTTAAAAGAGACAAAAACATTGTGATAAAAATATGCCAGACATTTGTCCCCTCTTTTCTCCAGTGACTATATCTGCAGCCAATGTTATATATGTAATGCTACAGGGCCCGGGAGGTACACTACTTTATGAATAGTGGCTTTGAAGAGATATGAGATGGTTTTCTTGTCTGGGAAAATATGTTTGGTTATACATTTTAAAAGTAATGCATAATATACCAGTAGGTTTGAAAACTCAATAGGCTTAAATTCTGAAATAGTACTGATACACCTGTAATCTAAAATGAAAAATGTAATGCTAGTCAAAGTCAAGACAAAGTAAAAAGTAGTTAGCCTGAAGAACTGGGTTGTTTGCTCAGATTTCCTAATACAGTAAGTGATTTGAAAAAAAATTAGACATGATAAAGATTAATGTAGAACCTAATCTTTAGCTCCTTTAATTTTAGACAGAATCAACTTAGTTAGTGTTGAACATTTTGGTTAATATAGTTACTTTCAGTGGAAGGTGCACATCATCATGGTAAAATGAAGAATGATTTGAGCAATGTTAGCATGGACATACCACATACCAGCAGCCTTGTGTCATGCTTTATTCCCTATATGTTTTATAGGGAATGCAATTGCAACTAGGTTCTTATAATACAGAAATGTGTAATAATGTGTTAACTAGAGGACATTCTGTATAGTAATAATGGTTTTACTTGTTTTACTAGAGTGCTAAACCACACAATTGCTGGAAGTCTTTGTCAGTAGATTTGCTTGGTGTTTTGTTTAACCACACTTCAGCAAATGAATATTGAATCTAGTACACACAAAAACTAGTGTGAGGAAGTCAGGGCTTGGTTCAGCTTCTGATAAGCTTGCCCTAACTGCAGTAAAAGCAAGGTCCATGTTTACTGTGTTTAGCTTTACCTTTTGTATTCTGCTTGAGTGCTAGGACTTTGTCTTTAATAGCCTCAAAATGGGATTTCTAATCAACAAAAAAACTCACTAATAACTGAGCAGTTAATGAAAAAAATTATACAGCACAAGGGCTATTGTGGGTCTGGCTGCTACTGTTTAAAACTGTCTGGGTTGAAGATTTCATTAACAGAAACCTGTGTAAACAACTGAAATCAGAGGTTGGAAGATTTTCTTCAAATCACTGCAACCACTTTCACTCTTTAATTTCAACCCGAGCATCCATATACTGTATCCAAGACAAAAAAAACAGCCAAAAAGGTTTAAAGACTTTTGAAAGTTTGCTTTTTGTGTCACTAGTTCTCTTGCAGTCCAGGAAAATGCATCACCCTGGTAACTATTACTTTCTTCACATGGCTTTAACAACACATTATGCAGAAAAAGCAGCAACAGCCCAACTACTACACTTCCTCTCCTGCTGACACATATACTGCTAATTGTCATTCAACTTGATACAACTCGCCCATGTGGCTGCATTTGTAATTGTGATCTAGTTATTTCAAAGCCCTTTTTCAAGTGCTGCTTCCATTGTTGTACCACCCCTGTGGCTCTTTTTTAACAGGCCCACACCATTACTGTAAGCAGACTACAGCCATCTGTAGTGCTTTGAACACAAACTCTTGTGGGGTACGCTTAGAATCTTTTAAAGTTTTTTGTGCACTCATTAGGGATCTATCCCGTACACCTCAACCATATTGTGCTAAGATCATCAGTAAGTGGGTCTGAAATATAAAGTTATCTAATTAGTTTTTTGTTCAACTGAGATTGCTGACATGTTAGAATATATCTAGACAAGAGGAGAGCTGATTGGCTACCCTACATGAAAAGAGGAGTTCCTTTGGCTTGACATAAAGCTGTAGCAATAAGCTAAACATCGATGTAAAATGGGCCTGCCTGAATCACAAAGTGAGGCTGGAAGAGAGAAATAGCAGGCTGCAGTTTCTCCTCTTTTGTCCAACTTAAATGCTATTCTCTGTGATGTCACTGATGCTAAAGCTTGTCCACAGGAAGAGAGAATTTTTAAACTTCTCCAAAACTGTCTCCAGAACTGCAGTGAGCAATGCACATTTCCAGACAGACCACTGGCTGATGTCATCTTTGAGGTTTTCACTTCAGTTTCTGTTCAGTCGAAGCTGCCAATGTACAGAAGTGCCTAGTTGAGCTTTAAAAACTCCACTAAAGCTGTCACAATTCAGTGTTCTCCTCAAATGTCACCTCTTGGCTCTCATTAGGCATTCTTGTTGCAAGGAGTAAGTACTTTGTCATTCTGCTAGCCGTCGACTGGAATTGACATTTCACTCAGTGTCTCTCATTTTATTCAGTATTCTTCTGAGGCTGCTTTTCCCTCTGTCCCCTCATTTCCCACCATGCCATTTCACCTTTTTTGTCTCCCAGGAAATGGATTAGCCAGCCAGGACAAAAATTAAACGGCCAAATCAATTAGGGGTCCTCAAAGGCGCAGATACATTTTCATGCTTGTTCATCACGCCCTTTTTTTACACTTGTCTGTCTTGTCTACCCTTGGATTATTGGTTGCACTTTTGCTATGTGCCAACAGAGGTAGACATTTGGAAGAAAGGAGAGTTGCTTAAAATGAAGACATGATTGATGCATTGATTTAGCATACCAAAGTACCCTATGCAAGTCAGGAACTATTTGTTGCTGATTTTGTTTATTCATACTGACTTTTAATTCATTTGAGACAAGTCATACATTTTTTGTTCGTCCATCATTTATCTTAACCACTTTTCCTGTTATGGGAGTGTTGGAGCTTATCCCAGCTGTCACTAACCAAAAGTCAGGGTACACCCTGGACAGGTCACCACTCATAACAGGGCTGATATACAGAGGCGGACAACCATTAACCTAACTGCATGTTTTAGACTGTGGTAGAACGCTGGAGTATCCAGAGAAAATCACGTTTTTTGTGAAATACAAAAAACAGACTTCAATAAAAGTCACGTTGTCATAAATCATACATAGTATGACATACTGTATATGTCCCTTCTTTCCTAGTAGTGTCAGTTGTCAGCCATATGATACTCTGATGTCTGTCAGCAGCTCTAGACTCCCCATGACCTTCTAACAGATTAGCGGGTATAGCTAATGCTTGGTGTATGTTGAAAACACTGTGATCAGAGTTAAACACTTCGCTCAAGTCAAAAACTATTGCCTGTTGGACATAATGTACATTCAATTAAACATCCGGCATTACCGTGTTAAATTACGCTGATGACAGGTTTTAAATGAAAACATTAATTAAAATGAATACTTGCTCTTACATGGCCATGCTCTTACATAAACAGATCCACCATTTGTTTCATCTACTGTAGCCCAATGACACTGTTATCGCTCTTTCAGTCAGACATACTGACATTCAGTTGAAATGACTTGTCAGCATGGTTGGCCTATTGTGATTTTATTCCATTTAAAGCAGAGACAATACCACAGTTGCTCTGTAATGTTTTATAAAGGCTTCAGCAGAAATATGCATAATGTCATTTTTTAAAGTTTATTTCACAGCCCTGTTAGTCACTGACAATTCAGCACATTTACCAGCAGGAGTTCATTTCCATCACCTGGACTGAATTGCGCTTCAGATGCTATGCGGTAAGGGACTTGGGGTTAGCAGACGAGCTGAGGCTCAGAACACTGTGAAGAGGGCTTGAGAGGGGCTTCTTATGCTGTGTGTCAGTTTCATAGTCTTTGGTGTTAGATCCTAATTTTTTCAGTGGAGCCTCGTCAGAATTCTGATTGCACAGTTTTAGTGTCTGGAACATGTCCTCTGCTTTTTATAAACCACAACATCAGAAGATCACATAATGGTCAAAATAATTATCGATAGAACATTGGTTAACAGTTTTGGATGCCACCAAATAAGGAGGGGCTGCATGTGTACCGGTTTTGGAGGCCAAAAGAGATGATATGTTATCCATACTCTTAAGAACTTGTGATTGTGTGTGTCACTTTATGCTTTTGTCTTATTTATTACTTTTCTCATCATCAGCATTTGTTCATTATGTTATTTCTGCTATCTACATCAAGCACGTTTCTCTTTTTTGGACCCCAAGAATTTCCTTCATTGCATTGTTCCAATTATCAGTTTGTGTCTATATTACCCAAAATTAGTGGTCATCTGAAAACAAAATGTTGGAAAAATGCAATTCAAACAAAAAAAAAGTAGTTCTTATTAGAACATACTGATTAAAATTTGCAACTAGAGACAAAAGACAAGTGCACAAAAACAGCTGCTTAATTACAGAAATGAGTAATTACAGCTGCAGGCAATAATACAGTGACCAGGCTCCAGTGTAGTGTTAACT
>JAUBNQ010000012.1:27849415-27861548 GCA_032353495.1 Ctenopoma kingsleyae
CGTCGGCTCACCTCACACTTTGTTAAGATGAAGGACCATGGCAAAGATTGTGGTGGATTTCAATTGTTACAGTTCATGACATCACATCCTGTCTGATTTTCATCTCACAATATGCTAAGCCTAAACCCTATGAATCGCATTGATATTCTACCTTAACTGACGTAATTGTGGAATATAACAGCTCTTACTGCAGTTTAAAAACTCCATTAACCATAATTTTACTTGGTATCAAATTTGGTACAAACCTAGTAACAAAACATACATGCACTGTGAATGCACTGATTTAAATTCTAATCATGTTGCAGTGATGCAGATGTGCACTCCTGACCCTATAGTAAAGTTTGTGCACCTGAAATCTACTGGTTAATAAACCATATTCTTTGCTGGTCTTAAGTTGTCAGTAAAACCCCCTACCCTACCCCACAGATTTTCCTTCTGTCGTTTGGATGTCAGCATAGTAAAGCTAATTTAGGAAATAAGTCTTGCATCTTCAAGGGGTTCAATTTGTGTAACACGATAGGTCTCTGTTTACCAGTCTACATTTTGCCCTAAGGTGTTGTAAATTCATTCTCATTAACTCTTGGCAATATTTTATATTCTCTATCAAACTGTGTTACAATTGCAGTGCTCCTTCTCATCAAAAAATGGTCCCACAGTCCACACAAAGTCGGCTCAGCTCTGGGCTCAGATAACCCTCTGCACCCTGAAGCAAAACACAGAAAGATATTACTTGCCACTGAATAGAGGTAAAAAGTTGAATAATCCCCAGGGCTGCGGAGTTAGAGATTATGAAGCAGCCAAATTATGCTGACAGCTGTGTTGCGGTGAGTGCAGTGTGTCTGACACTGATAAATGCCTCTCTGTGGCTGCTTAGCCACCTCCTCAGAGTGGGAGAGAGGTGTTACGGCTGAGGGCGACAGAGTTCTATTACTGCCGCACTCAGGTTGGAGGCAGATGAGCAACAATAGGTAAATGGGCTGAAATGAAATTAAACCTAGGAGAGCACAGATATTTTCTTTTCGGCAATGCTGTATCTGTAAACAATGAGGCACTTTCCAGATGGTGGATTGTGGCGGTGGCTGGTAGAGCAACTGCAGCAGCAGTAACAGCAGAGTGGTGCACGAGTCGTGTGTTCACAGTTACTCTCCACCAGTATGTCAGCTGTTGTTAGATCACAGCTCGGCCTCCGCCGTTCCTGGCAGTATTGTTCTCTCTAAGCTCAGAGGTGACCCGAGCTGAATGAGGAAAAAAAAAAAAACGAAAAATGTCCCCTAAGCCAGACTTGTCTCCCAAACCCTGAGGCCAGCCTGGTTCCCATATGAAAGAAAAACGAATATGGACTCAGCTTGATTGCATAAGCATTCATCCAAACAAAAAAAAAATCACTGACCTTGTTTTTTAAGAACCACCATATTTTTTAAAACTGCCTCGAGTGTGTATGTCTAAGGAAAGAACACCAATGAGTCATCACTCCAGTAGGTGGTTAGGAACAGCACGACTGCTGTTCATGCTGGCATTCGTATTGCTCAAGCAGTTGCACGCAATGTCAGTATGCAACTTCATGTTTATGTGGATGCTGCCATTGGTCCTTCCTTACTCTTACTAGTGTCTTTTGTGAGCATGCAAATCAGGCTGTCTGTGAGTGCGCGGTATCAAAAAAAATATTATGACGTGTACAGTGACAAAAATAAAGCATCTACTATTCCTACTATTCTTATCAGATTTGGATCAGGTAGTGGATCTGGTTTATTTCTTAGCTTATAGAAAAATCCAGAAATTGCTTGTCTCTCAGTTAGTCAACGTGTCATCTTCCAGCACCTAATGCTTGAAGCCATGGTGCAAGGGGTATTGACTGACAGCTTTGAGCTTGCACTCTTGAAAAAGGTTTTAGGCTTGGCTAAGATGGACAAGTTGGTTTGTGAGGTAAAGTTCAGTGGAAATAGAATAAATCATCACCATTCAAATGTTTTGTACTTCAGCTCTGTAAATTAGTAGCTCAAGCTTTGTTCACTTTATTCCGCTTATGAAATATAATGGAATAGAAGAGAAAATGGAATGAAAAGTACATGTACCTCAAATTACCCATACTAGTGTAAATGCACTTGAGTTACATTCTGCCACTGTATTTTCTCATGGCAAGAGGTAGAAGCTGTATTTTAGCAAGAACTAAACCACTCATTGCTTGAGGATAAAAATAGAAAACTGAATGATGAATAAAACTTCCCATTAATGGGTCCCCACATCCAACTCTAATCAGCTGCATGTTTCTTGTGTCAGTTACGGTTATATGGTTTGGAAAATGGTTGCAGTAATGGTGGCTACAGCACACAAAACTGCTACTTTCAAATGTGGTTAATGGTAATTTTGGAGCTTTTGCATTACACAGCAGACTGTGTTATCATAGTTACTGTCATCCACAGTTCAACAGTTGGGCTGGAAGGTAATGACATCCAGTTGTATTTAACCAGTCAGCTGGCCAAAAACCCAGTCATTGCTCAGACAGTCAGTTAAGGATTGTATCAGTCAACAAGCAAATTAATTTTATGACAGAGCTACCAACTAAGCAGGCGAGGAGAGACAGTCAACTATCTCATGAGCTGGCCGTGAGCTGCCTGGATAGGCGGGGTAGATGGCACCAGGCCAGTTTGAGCTCCCTGTGGAAGTGCTGTGGTGCTGTGGTGATTCACCTCCCTGCCTCACTGAACCTGAGCACCTCACTGGCCTTGAATCGATATTCCACATGGCCATTTCACAGAGCCAAAAACATTTTGGCAAACTGTAGACTGTTGTGTTAGGTTAAGTAGGACAAAATGAAGGGTATTCAGTGTGGGTCTATTCTATTCCAGAATACACAGAGAAAGCCTGAAAAGGTCTCCACTAGCTCAGGCAGATCCTCCCATTATACCAACAGATAATTCAGTGCTCCAGACTGCAGAACATGACCAGGATGGAGAAAAGTGGCATCATGCACACAGTTCTAAACCGTGAGATTCCTTATAAAAGTCAGACATCTCCAATCATATCTCCCATGGAAACCTTTTTCAGCAAGTATTCACCTTTTCTTCAGCTTCTCCTCTTTAGCTGAATAACCCTTCAAGAACTGAGCTGAAAATTCATCCCAAATGACTTGAAAAGACACAGTGACCTTATCAAACTAACTATGACAGGAAGTGGATGGGTACGCTTTTAGCTACAGTGATGGATAAATGAAATAACACAATCACTGTGGTGCATAAAAGGCAGAGTTTTTGTGCATTCAGCTGTATTGTAGGACTATTTTTTTGTGTTTTTATTTCTTTTGCTCAGCAATTAAAATGCATGGTAGTGTACAAAAACAACAATAATTCACGAATGTTCCCCTTTGTTGTTTTCTAGAAATAGCATGGGAACACAGAAGGTACTTTTACCTTTAGTGTGCTTGCTGGCAAGGTTAGTTTTGAAGTAAAAATAAGCTCACACTCAAAAAAAAAGCAAAAAAATTGGGTGTGATTTATATGTGAGAATAATAGATTTAGACATAATTTTGCCTTCCAGCTGTATGTGGACAGCTTGCATATATTTTCAGTGCCAGGGAAAGAAGCAATGGAAACAATCTGACATTAGATGCATGCTAAGTGCAAAGTGAAAAAAAGTATTATGGGTTATGTAAGTATTACTGTATTTCACTGTGGAAAAACTCCAAACAAGCATAGCTTTTGTTTGCAGCCATGTCTTTTCAGGTCATTCTGCGTCTCTTTATGATCATTCTGTCTGCCTTTGATGGCGTCTGGTTGCCATGGTTAAGCATTATTTAGTGTCTCCTTGTGGCCTTTTTGTGTTTTCTTTGTGGTTGTTCTACATCAATGGCATCTCTTTGAGAACATTTTACCTCATTTGAGATATTTTGTGTGGCTTTGTGTCTTTGTGGTCGTTTTGCACCATTGGTATCTCTGTGAGGAGACTTTATATCTATCTGTAGATGACTGATGTTTCTTAGTGGTAATTTTGTGTTACTCTGTGGTTGTTTCGAGTCTTATTTTGGTTGTTTTGTGTTTTGTTTCTGTAATATTTTGCTAGTGAAGATCAGGGGCCTGCTGACACTTTGGGTCCCTGGGTCTGTACCCTGTAGGCCCATTCAGTAATCCATCCAGGACAGTAAGTATGTATGGCATTTAAATACAATAAAATATAGACACTACAATAATATATGAATACACTAGAAAATATGAAAAGACAAATGGAAATTCTGACTAAAATAACTAACTTAAAATAGAGGAAAACAACATAGTAAGAGACATGAATGAATAGTCCTTAAAGCATAAAGAAAGTCTTCAGCAAACATGGGTTCCTGGGAGTTACATATACGTACAATATATGGTCCATAAACTCTGAGTGCTGCTGAACCCTGGGGAAAGTAAGCAGACCTGTCCCAGATAAATAGTCTTGGAGGTTCATAACAGGTAACAGACCAGAAATGTTTTTGGGATTCAAACCGTTCAGTGCTTTATCAATATAAAAGACATTTCTGAGATCTTCTCAGAAGATCTGAGAACTGAGGACAAGTAAGTTTGCTTACATACTTTGACTTACTCTGAAGCAACTGCAGTGGCCTCATTAACCAGCAAAGACAGCCTTCCAGTAATTAGTTCTATTGATGATAATTGATTTTCTTTGATGTAGTAGTCTTAAGGTAGATGTTAAAAGTGAAGTCTGAGGCCATGACTGCACTAAGATGCCACCTTCGTTTGTTGTTTATAATGTTAGCTACTGACTTTTAATCATTGTCCGTGGCTTCTAAAACAATTATATTAAAAAACTTAAGTATTTCATGTTTCTTAAATTTGTCTTTGGCCTTTAATAGATCCCTCCAAATGATGCTTCTTGTATATGTGACTGGGGAATATTTTACAATGCATGTGAAAAAATTCATTAAAATGTGTTTCTAAGCACAATATAAAGCGTCCCGCGACCCTTAACAGAACATGCAGTTGGGATGATCTTAGGGCACTTATTATAGGAACTTATTCTTTAATAAGCATCTTTCTGAAGGTGATTTTTAACTGGATTTCTTAGCTCCACTTGCCTCCTCATAAAATTGCCTTTTACTGTTTGTGTCGTGACATAACAACTGAAAAAACTATGTGCAAATACCAGATAAAACATAACAGGAACCACTACAACAGAAAATCAGTGATGTAAGGATAACAATATCTTTGCTGTTTGGTGCAAGTGTGTTTCCACCATCAGGTTCTGGAGAGAGTGTGACCATTTAGAGTTGGTTCAGAGACTTTTAAGAACGCATCTGGGAGATGTCAGAACTGACACTAGAGAAATGACCCAGCACAGCTGTGCAGCAAAGCACTGACCCATCATGCTGTATTATACCCAGAAGGAGGTCATTATCACCCAGCACTGGTAGCCCTGCCACGATGGATTTCTGCTGTTTTTTTGTTAAATCAGATATGACAAGATTTGAAGGCCTGCCTGCATCTCAAAGTGTGTTTGAGCAACATACTGATTGTCATGTTTGTATCCAGTTAGTATGTAAACTAAATCATACAGATAAGTAATTACTTATTACTTATAAATGGAAGGGTTAGGGTTAGGGGGTTAATTCCATTTATTATATAAATAGAAGACGTTCAATAAAGCACAGTAACCAAAGCTGTGTCAGTGAATATAGGTAAAGGATAAGGCTAGCATCATCACAGTGTATGTAAGCAAGGACCAAAGCCAACAATGCATTACTCTGTCTCTCAGTACTGTACCACTCTGTCCACAGCCCACTGGTTCCTGCTGAAGACATAAATCTTTACAAACATAAAACACATACTGTATGTGTTTCTTATGAAAGGCTATTATGTTTTTAAAAGAGCTGCTCACTATGGTTCTTCAGTAAAACAGTCCATTTGTTCGACTATTTTCAGTGGCAGGTGAATCTACATTTGCTTCTCTAATATAGGGCATACTGTATGTGGAACAGAGAAAAAAAATTACAGTGTGTGAAGGAACATGTGACTGAGTGCAACAGATCACCCTATTGGTGTGTTTTATAATAGGTTTTAGACAACAATGGAGCTATATGGCAGAGATGAATATGGATCTATTGTGTGGTCTGTTGACATTTATAAAATTACTGCTGTTACGCTTCAAACATTGCAGTCTTTCAATACAATACACAGGAGTGTGTGCTAGAGGTGTTTTATCAGTTTAACATAAGCCTTTTATTCAGCCCATCTGTGCAGGTATTGCAAATATTTTTTGGCTATCAGGTTATTAGTGCACATTAACCATCTACCTGAACACAGTATGCCCTTGAACTGCCTAAATCTTGGTTTATGTTCACACTATGCGACACACAAAATGATTTGCAGTTAAGCAAACACATTAAAATTCACCCTCATCTTTAAGTTATGCAGTGTGTTAAAAGAGTTTTGCATTTACTTCATTCCCTGATGCAATCTGCAAAAACAGTGACCCATGCACTAAGTGAATTAACAAGTTCAGACAGTGTTCACATTGTGGATAACAAATGTTAGCAAACTTTCATAAGCATAGGGATCGGCTAACAGCAACACAGCAGAGTGATGCTGACTGCTACAGTAACACTATTGTCTGTTGTACTGTATTCACCTGGGATGTAATGATTCTCTAAATCATTACATAGCAAAATTTTTCAGTCACAGTTTGTGATCTGTTACACCCCTAATATTCTGTAACACTATATAAAATAATACATAAATATGTATGTGTATATATAACTGTGCCCATCATTTTATAAAAAGATTGATTGGTTGATTGGATTGGGGAATATTTTTGGTGTGCATTTCCATGTACTGTCTTCCTGTCTGTGCCTCGCTCTGACTCTTAGCTCGAGGCTGATTAATTATTCTCTGTGTGAAGGATGTTTTGGCCCGCAGTGACTGGTGATCCTCTGTGGCACTCCTGTTCTGTAGATCACCTCAAGCCAAATGAGATGCGGTGGGGAGGAATAAAGGGTCAAAGCCCTCCATGTCTGTCCTCTCTCTTTTCCTCCTACAGTATTATCCCTCTCTTTTTTCCCAAATCCCCAGTATAGCCCAGAAACTCCAGAGATTGGCTGTAAGGAACAAAGTGTCCCCATGCACACACTTCCTTCTTAGAACTAGTGCCCAGTGTGACACATGATTCTAGCAAACATCTATAAGATTTAGTGGATATTTCATTTTTTTGATTTCCCAAGTTCTGCCTTGTTTCACAGTATTACAGCTTTGTAAATCTCTTGTTTTTAGCTTCTCTCTCCTTTCATTCTGTCATTATCACATCCATTCTTTCCCTAACAAAGACATTTCTGCTGATGGAGAGTAAACTACATTTTTTGTCCACAGAATTGTGCTGCATAGGATTGTGCAACTGTCTCGTACATCTGTTACTTTGCTCTCATCATTTCAGGTTGGATATCCGCAAGACGAATCAAACAGGAGGCTGAGCAGGCTGTGCTCTAGTTTGCACTTGTTATGCTTAGTAAACAGTCAGAGCTGCCCGCAGTGATGATAGCAGCTTGTCAGGGCCAAGGCGACAGTAGCTGCCCATGTAAATCCTTTTCATAACAGTTCGAAGGCTGTTTACCTTGAGTGGGGTTACACTTGTTGTTTTCTGGTTGTGTGGAAAAAACAGAGATATTCATGTTGAATACATAAGTTGAAGGTACAATTGTTACATACACAGGACCAATTTTATACCTTGGCAGTTTTGTTTGAATGCTGCATCACTTTCTTCCAGTTCCAGTTCTGCAATTCTGAGAGCAACATTGGCAATGATGTATGTGTTTGGGGCCGATGAATGTGTAAATCAAGGTATCTTCACTTTAAGATTCGGCACTCGTGTATGATGCTTTCGTTACAAAGCGGCAACTCATACCCTTACCCCGTAAATGCTTACGTGTTGAGTCCCACCAATGGATGGATGTGAACTGTTTGGTGGTTTAGTGACGTTTGGAAGTATTTAGTAGTAGAAAAGTAGTTTGATGAATCAATTGATTTGACTGTTGTCATGCTATTCCGTGGTAAGTTATCAGTCGTCATCATGCCCGCAGTTCTGGTTCACTAGGGCGCCTACTTCCTACTAATATGCCATTGTCATCAATATGTGTAGTAATTTGGTGACCTTGAGTGGCCGTAATGAATATGACGTATGAGCGTCAATCACTTACATAATTTTGACGTGAAAATTTGAAAATTGAATGTATTTTAAATTCTCCCTTCTTTCTCTTTACAGGTACAAGAATATCATCCAGCTATGGACTGGCTGTCCTCCTTCTGGCATGTGGTTTGGTGAGGGATGCCTTGTTATAATTTGAAGAACTAACATGGTTTGTGCCCGGATCTCTCTCTCTCTCTCTCTCTGTCTCTCTCCCTCTCTCTATCTCTCTCTCGCTCGCTCTCACTCTCAGTTTGCTCTCAAAAGAGTGAACAAGAAAATTGCCTGTTCCATTCCCTCCTCCCCCACTGCCCACCCACCTTCAAACCCTTCCTGCCCCCCCACCCCTCCCTTCCCGCACCCAGCACATTATTAGCCACTGTAAACACGAGTCACCTTTAAACCCGCTGGATTACCTTTTGTACAGACGTCGACTCGACACCATTTGAGGTGCAACGCTCCCGTGTGAAAATGGACTCTGTATGGTGTTGGGGAAAAATCTTACAGAAGACTTTCTTATGGCTCATTGCTCAAAAGTGAACAAGAAAAGAGGAGAATCTATATTTGTGTAATATATATATGACTCTAGATATATATCTGTTTTATTTGAAACACCTAGAATTACTGTATGTAATGTGCTGTAGCTGACACTCACCATATTGACCATGGAACTTCATTGTGAATAGATACTCTGGCCCTCTCAAAGAAACAAAATCAATTGTACACGTTAATTTAGACTGTTAACATTAACCATCAGGTTTAAAAAAAGGTTAAATTTCTCATTTTCTTTCACTCGTATTGACCATCCAGATTATCTGATTTGCATATTTTTATACATCTTGTTTGTGATACATGTACAGGTGTGCATGCTTATTGATCTGAAGGTTTAAACGAGAGGAACATGCGTTATTTGAACTGCATAAGTCCAAACTTGGAGTTCAGTGTTAACGGTATGTTGAATTTAGCCTTACTTTAATGTGCTAGCTTTGCTGTGAAAACAAATTGTCCCTTGTTATTTTAATTTGTATTGCATCCTGAGTAGGAATAAAAAAAAGGATGTCACAATTTGAGAGTCATTCAGAATCCTTATACAATTTGTGACCATTGGGTGATTACATTTAATTGACCTGCACCATTTTTAAACAGCATGCTTCAGTTGCTGTGAAGCTGTCTCATTATTACAGAGGATGAATGAGTATTTTCCCACTCTGAATTCTGACTATTGTTTGTTTGTGTTATGTTGATGCCAATGCACAAACACACATTTACTGGTGTATATTTTTGTGGCTTGGTGGTGAGATTTGATTATGTACAGTCTGACCCATGTTTGAAAGAAAGAATTTAGTTTTGCTGAAATTTTATTCACAGTGATATATTTTTAGCTTTATTTTCACATGATGCATCATAGAAATTTCTATCCACACAGAGCATTTATAAGCAAAACGCTTTGACAATCTGACAGAAACACGGGCATGGGGATTGTTCGACTTTTCTTTACTATATTCAGATAATTACAATGATTCAGCAAAACCTCCAAAATAAGACTGATTCTTTTGTTGTTAACTTTTGAGCTGAAAAAGTAATTGTACACCATCCATGACAAGTGCAGATGTTCCATGTGAAGTTTAAAATATTTATGAACAGTAGCTGATTTATGTGTAGCTGGTTTATGTCTTAAGATTCATGCTTTAAGTGAATGTTATTCTCCATCAGTGTAAGCTGCAAGAGTGCAGCAGTCACTATATAATAAGATCGGGCTTTTTTAATTTTTATAATATTCATCAACCCCCCTAAGCACACAATTTTTTGCTTAGCTGATGTCCAACATTTACACCAACCACACATGATCTAACACAAACCGATTATCTAGTTCCTCATGTGTGTTAGGGTAGGTCCAGACATTTATACTTCTTCATTCTTTTTTTATTCCCCTGTGCAAACAAAGCAAATACCCCCACCTCACCCCACCCCACTGCTGCCCCTCCCTTCCCTGTGTAGTTATACTGCATTCCCAAAGAACTGTGGAGGGAAACCTGTCGATTCAGCATTGATGTTCAGAGGCTGACAGAGCATGTCGTGTTTTGGGATCAGACCAGGGACATCTCCTGATCAGCAGCTTCCAGTCTGGGTACAAGATGCGTGGGCAATAGAGGGCAACCCTGTCTAATCCCTCAAGTTCCACAAAGATTCTGGGTATATTTGGACAGTTAATCTAGCATCACTGTCATATTTACCACCACTCTGCTGTGACTGGAAATCCATATCTGTCTATGTTTTTGTTTTGTTTTTTTAAATGAGACATGTTATGGAATGTAATTCAGCTACTTAGTTTGCAGATAAAACTACAGCTTATTTTTAAGGTGTTGAGAAAGGGATTTGGAGGTTGATTCTACTGTATTATGCTTGTGCTCAAGCACTTTGGAGAGAGAGTGCACAGTTTTAAGGAGACATACTTTGTCCAATTCTCATGTAAAAAATTAAAATCTGTAAAAATTGTAAATGAAATAATCAGCATGTTAACATTTTTTTAATCCATTTAAAAAGGCAGGGGCCAGTGATGTTCTGTACTTGTAACAATGGTGTCATGTACTCATATTCAAGTGTTAACAAGTCCAAAGTGGGCCTTCATTTCTTCAAAATCAACTTGGTTAAAATGTATTGACAAAAAAAAAAACTACATGTATTAGAAACACCTCCTTTCTAAACCTTCCATCTTAATCTAAGGGAGTCATTTAGCCATGGGTCCTTCCAATGTATTGAGTAACAAAGAAGGAAAGACTGGAGAGATGATTGATTTGTGATGAGGCTGATGAAAAAGTATGCTTAGTAAAATAAATAAAATGAGTCATGATTTTGGGTGTTGATGGAGGCTGAAGTGCTTACGAGCAACAAGTTCTCCGCTACCAAAGACAAGAAGCGTTCACCGTGACTGCTATAGCAGTCCCTTCATCCAGGGATGTTACTTCAGAAACACCACACAGTCATTTTTGTGTTCTGTTTAATATGCCATGCTCCCCATCCACTCTAGATGTATTTGCTTCTTCTAATGTATTTCATTTCAATGCGGTCCTGTCTGTTTGTTGAGCTTTCAAAAATTCTGATGAATTATAATTCTCTTTTCTTTGGTATTGTGTGAGGCTTCTGTACTGGAACATTGCAACAGTTTGTATTATAATGACAATATCAGAATAATATTTAAATAAACCATTTTCACAGATGAAATTCAAACACAGAGGGATTCCATCTGTTTGGTTGGTAACATACTGAGCTTTATTGAACGAACTGAAGAGTGTGCTGACAGCTCCAAAAACTGGCCCACTTTCCAACTCAGAAGAAAGTTACTTCAGTGTGAGCTTATTTATTTGATAGTACTGTTACACTAAATCAATCCACCCTTCATTTATGGAACCACTCAGAGTTTTAAAAGTGACAAAAAGCTGAATAGGACGACATAACACGACATTATCTTTTAACATTTATGTAAATGTAGGTGATGTTCAGTTATAAATGCAGTGATGGAGAATGGGCATCTTTGAAGCATTACAGTGTATTAAAAAATTCTAAACTGAGCAGAACCCTGGTCAATATCACAAAAATGTGAAATTATTCAAAATTGTATGGTGTTACAACAATTGCATATAGGAGTGTTTTTGGTCTCAACATTGTCAATCTAACAGAAGTCAGTTGACTGATCAATGTAACAACATCACTCCTGTGACTTTCGATTAAGGCAGACTACATGAGTAGACAAGTTAGAAAAGAACACGTGAACAGCCAGCTATGTCTTCTAAGAATTACATTATGCAACTAACTTTAAGAAAGCTGATCAAGATCAGATATTTTAGTGAAAAAAGAAATGGAAATAGTTGAAATGTGTTTTATAGATATTTTGTATTGCTATGTTCAGTATCAAGACATATTTGTGTTATGCTGATAGAAAGCTATCTGATTGCAATTACATTCCATAGAAAGGCAT
>JAUBNQ010000012.1:27870961-27882733 GCA_032353495.1 Ctenopoma kingsleyae
CGGTGAAAAGATCACGATGTCTGAGCGAGGAGCAGGTGAGTGGACTTCCTATTTGTATCCTGTCCTAACCAATCCTACTCTTCCTCGCGGTCACCTGACTCGCTCACCTGACAGTATCCAGTATTGTAACAACCAGAAATATGTATCTAACACAATAGCTTAACTATTTAGCAAAGTTAGCTAAATTAAGCTACTTCACCAAGAGAAACAGTGCAACAGCCACATAGCTGATGGCCACTACCTTGGACCACTTCATGAATTGTTGCTTAGAATGCAGCATAAGCCTAAATAATACATTACAAACAATCATCAAAATGGAATTCAAGTACAATTATGAATAAAAACTAAATTCTTGCAGGGAAATCAGAACAAAGGAAAGATATAATCAGGAAGACACTATACAGCTAAGTATAATGGCAGGCTCTTTACCCTTCCTTTAAGGGCATGTAGAAATACTTGTGCCTTAAAAAAAATAGTTGGTTGAACAAAACACATCATAGCCTGTTTCATTCAACATGAAAAGACAATACAGTGACCACAGATGAGAAGCAGACTTAATGGATGAATCTAGTAAAGCATTTCAGCTCTGTCTTAATTTGTTTGTAATAATTACAACAGTGTGAGTAGGATACAGTTTTCTCCATCTTTGCTTAGCTGCCTCTTTGCACGCGCAAACACACACACATTATAAAGCTGCTACTTCGTAATCGGGGCCGTTATTTTGTGGTCTCAATTGCAAATGGCTTTTTGAAGAACTACCTCTCCCTCTCAGGCCGCCTGTCTATCAAGCCTCAAGTACGGCCTATTGCTCCCTCGTTTTTATGCCTTTTAATCATTGACTTCATTTCAAAGATAGCAGAGCTGACACTGGGAGAACCTTTCACTCGCATCCTGTGCTTCTCATTGACTACTATTGTAATAGATGTCATATTGCCAGATGGAGGACAGAGCTAAATGGCTCCAACTGAAAAGAGCAGTATGGTTCTGTCTCACGTGCACATGCTGTAATTGTAATGTGTATCATGAAGCCATTTACTGTGTTTGAAACAGTAGACATCATCTGTGGCATCATGTTATCAGTCTTCATGTATGTGATTATTTACACCCAGTAAATGAACAAATACTTGTGTACATACATATCTATGTGAGTGAGAGAGTGTGTGCGAGTGTGTGTCTGTAACTGAGTGTATTGATATACCATGTTGATACTGCCAGATGCGTGAGACTGGCAATTTAGCAAACCATAAGGTTGATGCCATGGGAACATAATTAGGGAGAATTCCAGTGTGATTCGAGTGTTTGCTCATTTTTTACACTTAACATGCATTCTGCTTCCTGCAAGTGCCACAATTAAATCCACTGTTAATATTCATGACCATTCAATTCTCAACTGCATAAAACTACTGAAAATGTCTTATTCACCTGGTATTAAATGTTCAATACCAGCGTTAATACACATGTAGACAAGCTTCATATAAAAACAAAATAAAAATTTGCAATGTAACAGCATACACTGCAAAGTACAGCTCACACATATTAAAATGAACTGTTTCTTATTCAGTCCACAGTTTTGAATATTGAAAATGTTCTTCCTATCTAAAGAAACCTTATTAATTATGGTGAGCCATACATTTTTATGTTGCATTTCAAGTGTTGCATCTTGAATCTCAGATACCAGAAGACTTCAAAGCTTCTTTCCTGCTGTTTCATGACATTTGTGGGATCCAAGGGAGGTTAGACGGAGTGACCTGAAAAAAAGAGCCCTGCAACTCTTTGTCTGGCTACAGGGATAGTCTAATTAACATTTTAATTAACACAAAATATTGTTAACTTGAGGCCATCCTCAGAGCCACGTCTGGAACAGACTCATTACATTTGGTGCTGGCCTCTCTACTGCTGCCCTTCGACGTGCTACCTGCGAAAATGTCATCCTCCAGGAGAATGAAGAGATTATGTTGAATTAAATTCTACGGTGTAGTACTGGATAGATACAGTTAACAGCAAGTTGGATTTCCAAGTTAATGACTTTATTTTAGTTGCATAAATTAAAACACATAAAAAATGTCAGACTGTTAAGTGCAGTCATGCAGAATATGAGCATTTAAACCCTCTTGTGTGAGAAGAACATGTTGTGTAACACATTGACATGTAGATTGATGTAAGTTGACAGCAGGCCAGGAGGGTGACAGGCTTTAGAAAATGCTCCATGGAGCCCATAAATTTGGGTCCTGAAAAGAATAAAAAAAATGTATTTGTGGCTGAAGGACTGTGGTTACATTATTTACTTTAAGAATCCAGCAGAGAAATGTATTGTAGCAATACAGCATTTGAAGTATTCATGACATGCCTTACAAACAGCCTGCAGCTTATGTATTACTGTTTGATTTATAACACTTAATCCCTAAATCCTTAACATTTGCTGTAATTATCATTAACGACACAGTTTGCCCACAATGAAAATAATTTTCTCTCTATCTATCATACCACAGAGTGATGCAGTGGATTACTGAGGCTTTTAGATAAGAGATCAGTGAAATCAGTACAATAACATTTGCTTCATCTAAAAACTAGATTTGACAAATGGGACAGTTTTGCTAATTATCAGATTACATGTTGTCATTATTGACTTTGTTTTTTAATGGTTAACATCATTCATTTAGACAAGTCAATGTGATACACACACACAAACACCAGCGAGGCCTGAACACCACCAATGTAATAGAAATGTATAATTTTGGTGTACAGTATGCAGAATGAGCTAAATGACATTGAGTTTCACTCCAAAAGAAATTATATAATCCCTTTTTTGTCTTAGTGAAAACTGACTCAATGGAATTTAACACAATTACTCACTTATGGATTGAAAGAAATCAATTATACATTTTCAACCTGTAAATCTGGGCCACTGATCAATACTAAGTCAGTCAGTGTTGACCATTAGGGAGACAGAACAGATCGTATTTTATTTCTTAAAATTTCTTTTTTGTTTTGTTTGTTTTGTAACTATGTAACTACAATAAACACAATTGAATTACTCCAGGAAAAGAGCAATGGTTTGCAGACAATGACATGAGGGACTGATAGACCAAATACATCTTTTGAATAAACTGTGAATCTGTTCCATTAGGGACACAGCTAACAAGCTAATGAGTTTGCAGATTGATTGTTGGTAAGCCCATTAGCTTGCATTTTCCACAATTCATTTACTTTTTTTTAAATAGACAGTGGTGAGCAAAGGTGAATGGGGAAGTAGCAGAAAATATCTGCAGAAAAAAGATGGTAATACCATTACAGCTTGCTACACGAATACAAAAGCAAGAAGAATACATAACAAAAAAGGAAACAAAAGCATAGATCAAGAAAAGCATTAATGTGCTGATACTGAATGTGTCAATAAACACTCGTCAGTCTTGTATGCACTGTGAGGCTATGACTAAAAGGTTATTGTTATCATTGATTAAATTATTGATTATACTATGTAATCGACCACATCTATAAAATGTCTAAAATAATGACAACACCCATAGTAAATGGCAAAAAGTCAAAGAAAATCCGCAGATTTGAGATACTAACCAAAAATAATGCATTCTTTTCTTAAGTAAAAACTCAAATTATTAATAGTATTAAAAGTTTAGTTTTAATCAATTCATTGATTACATAACTTATTAATTATTTCATGCCGTGGTAGTTACAGTATGTGAGTGTTGTAGTGCATGCTACTTTTTTACATACATGTATATACAGTGGAACCTTGGATTGCAAGTAACTTAGTCTACGAGTGTTTTGCAAGACGAGCAAGAAATTTTAATAAATTTTATGTGCACGATGAACGAGCAATGTCTCGCAATACGAGCAGTATGTATACGCATTGTCTGCCGAGCCTCGTGATCACAACTTCTCTCTGCAGTGTAATAGATGAATGAGACTCACTTATACTATCTCTTCATTCCAACGTAATCTGAGTTGTTTCAGAACATTAATTAATATTAATAAGTCACTAAACTTTAGTTTGTAGCTTTCAGCTGTGTGTAGAAGTATTTCCTGTGAGTTTGTAGACCTCACTCAGTAAAAGGGTCCATATGAAACATCTCCATGGTGAGAACTACTGTGCGCATTTCAACGTGTGGAGAGGGAAATCGAGGCTGGGAAGGAGGTGACCAGGGCAAAACCAGGTGAGTGAGAACAGCAAGACCTCGGCAGGAGAGTGCGGCAAGATAGCAGGACGGTCGGAGTGAGAAGTGCAGATACGTGAAAGAACAACAAGTGAAGGGACGCAGGACCAGAGTACGGGTGAACAGAGAGACACAACAATCAGTGGTGCAAACAGGTGGTAAAAAGAGAAGCGCGACCAACGGGTGGTGAGACAGAGGTGGCAATCGGCCAGGCAGACAGAGCGTGACAGGATCAGAGAACGGGTGAACGACAAGACAGATTCAGGCAGTAACAACAGGCAAAGCAAAACAGAGCGCTACCGGTAACATTGGGGTGTGGAATCAGATAATCCGGCAGAGAACGTGAAACGTGAAAAGTCCAGTGCGGAGAGGGGAACATCACGAGGTCCCTTAAGAAGGTGGCCAGCGAAAGCAGATGAGGGTCAAGGAGCACCCGAAGCTGGAGAGGCCTGGAGGTTGGCCGTGCCCGCAGAGCCGGTGAAGGCGGAGGACTACCTCTGGAGGCCAAGCAGGAGACTGGCAACGATGGGTAGGAGGCCGGTGAAGACGGCTGGGCCCGGCCCGGGATCAGGAACAGGAACCAGAGAGGCGGCGGCCGCGTCATCCTTGACGCCCAGAAACCAGAGGGAGCAGCAGCAGAGGAGACGTCCTCAATATTGTCCCGCCCGGGATCAGGAACAGGAACCAGAGGGGCGGCGGCCATGTCATCCGTGATGCGGCACCACCTGGGAACAGGCACCAGAGAGGCGCCAACAGCAGAGGAGATGTACTTGGCGCTGTCCCACCTTGGAACAGGACCTGAAAGGGAGCACAGGGGAGAGGGAGACAAACTACACAGAGACAGAACTGCAGGAGCGGCGTTGACGCACCCTGGAGCTGGAGCAGACTGGGTGGCAGCGTTGACGCGCCTTGGAGCCAGAGCAGACTGGGTGGCGCCATTGACACACCCTGTTTTGGATAACGAGCACGTTTGCGGAATGAATTATGCTCGCAATCCAAGGTTCCACTGTATACTTTCTTATCATTAGCATTGTTTTTTGCTCTGTTTCTGCTTCTTTCCTGCCTTACAAAAAAGTAAAGATACAGGCAAATGTGGAATAGCAAAGAAAAAGGTGACATTACCAGTGGCTGGTTCCTCACATCTTCTCCTCCTAAGGAGACAGCTTCTGGCTGAAGAAAACAGCTAATTCATTTTTTTCCCAGCATAAGACTAATTTTGGCCCAAGATAATGGCGCAAAAAAAAAAAAAAAATCAACTGATTCACAGAAGCTTTTCTGTTTCCAAATAATTGTGATAATGCTGAATGAACACAGGGACTCTAATCAGAAATCTATTCTAAATCTGTCATCTATGGCTAAATACAGCATAGCACTGTGTGTGGAAACATCATCAACTGGGGTAGTTATGTCATTTCTGTGGGTGTGGAACCTGGTAGAAGTGTCATGGTTAGAATTGTTATCACCCCCATCACTAGCACTGTTTATTCAGGTCAGTCCAGACACTTTAGTTGAAAATCCGACCCCTCATATGTCCCAACAGTGACGCGCCTTCACTAGCAGCAGTCAGACAGCACAGCGATGGTCTGAGGGAGCAGGGAGGGCAACTGGAAGATGAATAATTCCTGAACTTGGCTTCATTTCAAGAGATGCTCAGTCATACTTGCTCAGACTGCACAGCTGAGAGTGGGTTCATGGAAGCCACAGCACTGGTGGATAACACAGAACATGCAGTAAAAATGCAGAGTGACACTGACATTACAATAACTAACAACCACCATGACTTGTGTGTCTGGTTTCCTAACATACTGCATAACCATATTATCCACAATAATTTAATAGCTTGATAACCATGTTATCAAGCCTGTCATCCATTCCCATCATCCTATACATGGAATAGTACTATAATATGCCATAACTACTATGCCATGACAATGAAGCTCTGGCTTGAATACCTAATATGGAGAAATTTCACTCCAAACTGTAGGCCTTCTGCTTCTAAATTCACACTGGCTACACATCTTACAATAGCTTGATTTGTTAGAAGACTCCTATGACAAAACATAGGCAGAGTAATCAAAGTAATGCAACCAGCAATGTACAATAACTGATTACATATTTTACTATAAAAATCTACAAAATCATAATGCTGTTTTATTGAACTTGAAGGATCATTTTCTCAAAAAGAAAAAAATATACAACACTGTCTATTTTAATCATGCTACTGCAACATCAAATTCAATGCACTGGGCTTGTCTACACAGGCTCTCTCCAGGCACCCCTGCTCTTTTTTTGTTCACACAGATCAGAGGGTGTGGTGATCAATAGGTACACCCATTCATTATCGATACTGCTTAGCCTGTTAAGAGTCACTAGGTTGCTGGAGCTGATGCTGACTGTCACTGTGGGATAGGTGGGGTAAACCCTCGTCAGTTTATCACAAGGCAGAGACAGACAACAATTGACATATATTGGCAATTTACAGTCATTAATTAACCTAAATGTCTGTATTTGGACTGTGGAGGAAACCAGCAGACCTGGAGGACATCCGCAAGCATGGGGATAACATTCAGGATCCAGACAGAAAAGGCCTGGGACCAGGGACCTTCTAGCAACAACGCCAACAGTTTCTATGACAGCACTTCCCAGATTGGATGCTGTATAGACTTTAATGAACTGTAAAAGTTTTTTATACAGCACGAACAACAGAAACTGTAAGAGAGTGCAGATATTTATTTATAAATCAGTGGAGCAATATGTTTTTTTGAATGCTCAGGCAAGCATGTAAGCTACTTTCTGGGTAATGTTTTATTAAAATGGTGCATCTACAGTATGTTATCAGCATTACTCTGTTATGGTTGTACATTTGTTGGAAGTAGTTTGTTTGCTCACACAGATAAAATCAGCATAGTGGCAACAAAGGCCACAGCAAATGTTACAAACAGCCATCATTCTGTGTTGTCTACTCTCAGCATATTCCCACCAAAATACTAACAACTCACTTTACACTGCCTCATTTAAATGAACCTCCCACCTATTTGTGCTTCCCCTCCCACCTGTGCATTGTGCGCTGTGCATTTGGCAACAAAATGCCACACAGATGGGCAAAGCTAATTTCAAGATCAGGAAAATATCAAGTAGTGCTTCTTGTGCAGTTCGCTGCAGCATCATGAAAACAGGACCCATAGTGCTTCAGTTTATCTGGAAAAGCAATGTGCTACATGATTACCAGCCCACATGGATACTGAACCAATCAAATGTGTTCAGTCACTGCGGGAAAACAAAAGTTTAGTTATTACAATGTAGACCAAATAACTAGTTTAAATCAAAATCTAAAGCTTGACTTATGTTTAAAACAAACAAAAAGAGAGAGAAGCAGAAAAGGATGTATTTTAGTCATGAGTCATGTTTCTTGCACAGATTTCTTTTTTTATAGGAAGCATTCACTGCCACAAAATGACATTAATTACTTCCCCACTGTGTGGTCTCTTAAAAGAAAGCTTTAAATAAGATGAAAAGCAAGGTGCAGTGAATGATTGCACAGTTTGAAGTCACAGTTTTCCTTTTGTGGTGTGAAAAATAAAATATTGCTTCCTAAAAAAAATCACTGCAGCATTCTGCTAGAGTAATTATTTCAAAGAAAGACCGTCATGTGCAAGACATCTCCTCCCTTTCTTCATGCTATTTGAAATGTCATTTTGATACTCACAGAAATAAGGGCCAGAGTGAAAAGTGATGATGATATGGCTCCTAAACAAACGCCTCCCACTCCAGTTGCCTCTTCTGACGCGCATAATGAACGGATCGCTGCCTCGTGCAGAGAAAAAGAATGTAATCCTCCCAATAAAGATGTGTTTACAATGGCACAGTAAGACAACATGCTATTTTCTCTCCTTCATACGCCTCTTTTTCATTCTGCCCTGTATTCTTATAGCTGTGACGAGAGGTGCTGGAAACAAGCCGTTGTCATTTCCCCATATCATTCGCCTGAGGCACTGACTTCAGGGATGCTTTGCAACTATTATTATGTGCAAAATTTGGTACACATTCAACACACATTGTAAGTACTTATTAGTATTCCCTTCAGTTGTTGGAGAGTAAAGAACTTGACTGTTGGTTTCCTGTGGTTAATGGACAAAAGGGTTTGGGCTGATGTAAAACCAACAAAAATAACTGCTGCATTATGTGTGTTTTACTGTTTATTCATGTCTGCAGCACAGTTTGGCCGGCTTTCTTTCTCTGAACCGAATAGATTTAGTTATATAAAGGAAGAAGGCAGATGTCTCAGAGGAAATAAAGAAGAGGGTCATGAACAAACTCAGGACCACATTAAAAAGCCTCAGTAAGACCTCCATCCATATGCGCAAAGGTCCCACAGGGCGGTGGTAGCCATACCACTGGGGAAGTGTCCTGTACTCTGCTCTGGTTATCAAATAGAAAGGAAGAAAGCACTCAGCACCATGGAGACTCAATGGATTTTTTAGTTCCTCTTCAAGTATGTAATAGGTATTCAAACAGCAAAAAGCACAGAATATCCTCTGGGCAGGAAAGTCAGAGTTGGCTAACAGCTGCTAAAGCACTTTGCAGCTCATTTGCAGTCTTTGTGTATGTTCCCATTTCTGATGTATTGAGGCTTATAAAGAATCAACATGACAAGCTAACAAACCCACCATGTGTGTTCATATCTACACAAACACCCAGAGAAACAATGGTATATGGTATAACGAAATGGGTTACCAGTTTAAAAAATGAGATAATTTATAAGAAATAAATGTTGCGGTTTGAAATCCATTCACTGCATCATCCTATTATGTGACTACTATTACATTACTAATAAATAAAATAGCATCACACAAGTCCACATTACAGATGATCAAAATATCATTTTCTGACAGGTTTATGGTTTATCACATCCAATAACTGTCAAAACATCTTAGTAACAAAGAAAAATGTCAACTGTTTGTGATATTTGTGGTTTGAGAAAATGCCAAGAGATCATCATCTGGGAAACATGAATGGCTACCCAAAATGTCTGTATATGTACTGTCTCTCTGACTATATCAGTCAACAAGTCCTGTGACCTAAACCATCATGTTGTTTGTCCATATCCTCTCATATGACCTACAGAAGAATTTGTTGAAAGAGCTCTGCCATGGCACCAGGAATCTGTTGAAATTGTACCATGTCCGCACCAAGCACAAAAATGGCAGCTGGCTTTGCACAAATTCTTTCTAAATGGTCAGACATGCTCAATTACAACCGTGCAAATATAGCAGTTTGGTTGGATTTAGGCACAAAGCCAAAATGGCTAGGTTAAGGTGCAAATAAAACATGGACACCATGCTATGGTTATAACAACAGAAAGTTGTTGAATACTAGTTCCCTCATCAGTCTAAAAACTACGTTACGCGATGCAATTATCCTTCATAGCATCCGTCTTTAGACAACTTACAAAAGGCTCTTTTTCAAATTCCATTTGTAACACTTGCCATTTATTTGCTTCATTTTCAGTGACAATTTTGTGCAGAATTCGGGCCACCAGTCAGCACAATCCATATTTAGACTTGGTCTACCAGACAATCAATTGATGGCTTCAATTCACCCACACAGATTTAATAGGTGACTATGGCAGGCTCAGACTAGAATTTTTGTTGAGCTGAGCTCTCTGGAGAGCTGGTTTCAAAATTGCTTTCTGTTTATAACATCCTTCATCCTCACCTTTTATCGTCACCTGTGAAGACGAATCAAAGAGACGAATGAGCTAAATCACAGGGAAAACATCTGTGGCCGTCACTGATCGCTTGTATATCTGCCATCTAAAAGCAAGGGATTACTCTTTGTGTTTGCAACCCTTTTCTCTTACAATGATTCCTAATAATCTGATGATATGAGACATAAAATGTGACAAGGGTCCATTATAAAAGCTAGAATATTTGGTGCTGTTAAAAACAAGAAACATGATTTCAGTTGCAGAGCAAACCTAATTATCCTACTATTCAGGACCCAAACCTTTTCCCTCTCATTTTATAGTTCCTTTGAAAATGAGGTCTCTTATGTCTTAAAATAACCTGAATCTGAGAACTAGGCAGTATCTCTCCTTCTAACTTGGACTCCAGCTGCGTTGCTGAAAGGATTAGCATAGTGTGTTAATATAATGCTCAGTCAGTGTATGTCAGTGCTCCAACAGCCCCCTTTCAAATAAAAGCTTTCCTTTTCAAGTAAAAGCTTTGCTTAGCATTTATGCTGATATGTTACAGTCACATGTATGTATGTACTGCATTCATTGTCCAGACAGCATTAGATTATTGATCTTAAGACGTTCTTAATAGGAGGCTAGAAAGGGACTTTTCCGTTTAAAACTTTGGGACCTTCATTACTAGGAGGGATTATGTGGGTAGAAACTGAAACAGCAACAAAACCATCTGTAAGTTTAAACTGCAGGTGAATATAAAGCTGCGAACAGTACAGCCATCAGTCTGAATTAATCATAAATTAATTTACAAATATGTTAATGTGAGCTGAGACCATATTTTGTTCAAAGTTAGTGTTTTTCCATCTTCAAAGGTTCTTCTCCATCTTAGTTTACGCTCAGTAAACAAGTACATGTTGTCCAACCATGCTGGAAATAAAATGTTTATAACTGTTCCAATTGGGTGAGTGTAATTTAAACATATAGATAACTGTGCACATTTTGAGACAGCCTCTTAGGAAACACATTTATAGAGTTGCACACTTTGCATTTTGACAAGAATAAGCTATTAGTTCTTAAACGGTTTGCAAGTTGAACCAACTAAAACACAGCACTGGCACCAGACCAGAAATTGCTGGTTCATGTTGGTGAAAAAGAGGTAAAGTAACTTTGTATATCAATGATACCAGTGCGCAAAACTCCTCTGTGGCAGGAGAGCTTCCATTCAAGGCCAGTGAAAGGATGAGTGGTTCTTTCTATGCGAGACTGCAAAATGTGGAGGATCAAGTCACCAATACCGCAGTTGCAGTAGATATTGTGTGTCTATGTTAACGGCAATTAATGAAAAAACACAGTTATGACAAAATATAATTAAGGTTAGGCAACTTAAATAGCAAAAATAAATTTAGTAAATAATAATTATGTGTCCATGACAAGTTATTTATTTTGTCAGTAGAGTTAAGCAACAAAAGCACTTTGGTTAAATTTAGAGACAGTTTGTTCAGTTAGACATTAAACACATTCTGTCTAATGCTAAGTAACACTATATTTTTTTCCTAATCTTATCAAGTGCTTTTGGTGCATATGAGTAACTACTGTATAAATCATCAAGTTTATTAGCTTTAATCATGTTACTCTTAATTACTAAGAGTTGTATGTCTCAACATATTCTTACTGTTGCACATGTAGGATAGGATGTAGTAGAATAGAAACCTAGTTTCTCTGGGATAGGTCTAAAATGTAACAAGCCGTTTTTAACGCAAGGTAAGATGTGTGACAGGGTTTAACAGGGTTTTAAATGTGTTAAATAAAATTAAAGTCAAACAGTGGGATAGATAGGGATTAAGGTTGTAACAATGTCACATTTACAGTTAAAGGTGAATGAAATAAAATTACTTTCATGGCGTTTAGATA
>JAUBNQ010000012.1:27910209-27921937 GCA_032353495.1 Ctenopoma kingsleyae
TATTCAACTGAAGTAAAGACCCCACGGTGATTTAATGCTAACAGTGATTAATGTAAATCATGTAGTGATGAATAACAACAGTTTTCACTCAAGCTCACTCTCAAGCTCAGCTTGCTTGAAGCTCAATGGAGATGATACCAAAAAAGTTCCAGGTACCAGGTACTATACATGACTTTTGCCAACTTGAAAATCAAATCAGGCGATATAACAGTACCTATTTGTACCTGTGGTACCTATTGGTACCAGTAAACCTGTATTCATTTGTAATGTCTAAATTCATTCTGGTCATTCAAGATATGCTGTTGTGACTGGATCCCTTTTTCTCCCAGTCAGTGTCTTTACATTGTTATGTCATTGAGGTTATAAATCTGGTTATAAATTGTTAAATTATAAAAAAATCTATAATCTTTTTCTTAGGTTTTTTTAATAATGATATAGCCCTGTATACTTCTGTTTCATCTCAAGATTTAAGATTCTTTATATGGCACATGCATAGTTATACAAGTAAAACACACAGTGAAATGTACCCATCTAATGTATCTACATTAGATTTGGATGCATTCAGATATAAAACTGCAGCTACAAGGTTTTTGCACAATGTGGCTCCATGTTGTCAGGCATGTAAAGGCACAGACAAAGTGTGTGTTCGCAACACCCTTGTTGCGTGTGGGATTGACCCAGCTGCAGAGTGAGCCACAGCGGGTTAGAAAACACATGCCCCTGCTGTTGTAAGGCCCAAGCGCTAAAAGCGGAATCCCACCGGGGAAATGGCGCTACAGTTAACCGGCCAACTAGATGACAATAAAGCTGGATGGAAGCTGGATGCTGAATAAACGGTCAAAGCGATGAGGTAGGAGCTCATGGACACTGAGAGAAACACAATGTCTGAGCAAGGAGCAGGTGAGTGGACTTCCTGTTTATATCCTGTCCTAACCAATCCTAGCTCTTCCTCACAGTCACCTGACTTGCTCACCTGACACATGTGACACATTCAATAAAATACATTCACTCTTAAAATTCATCTTCAATTTTTGTGTTTGGCAATGTGGTATAACAAGGGATGGGCACAATTGTCCAGTGAGACAGTAGAGTTCAAGAATTGTAAACTGAAGATAATAATGATCAAAACAGAACATACTGAAATAGGCCTGAGCACTTAATCTCACTGTGAATCACCCTCTGGTTTAAAACCCAACCCTCATCTTTTCATTTCCCAGACTGACACGTCTTCCTTCCTCCCTCTCACTGTCTGCCTTCCATCCTCGATGACTAGCTGTCTGTTAGGATTGACTTATGACTTCAGCTTAACTCCTGGCCACAGTAAATGTCCTGCTGATAGTTTTGTCATAATATTGCAATTTGTCTTGCTGGTCACGGTGGGCACTTTTGGAAGACAAGTGCATGTGAAGAAGGCCCAGAGGAGCGCGAGTGCCAGGCAGGTGAAAGATGACAGGCAACGTGTCTCTTTCATTCAGCCGAGCTGCTCGACTCGCCTTGCTAAACTGAACAGCAGGTACAGACACAGTGGCACTTCACCTAAATTAATAGCTGACCTGCTCACCGCGTTGCAGAGTGAAGAGTTATGGCCCGAGCGCCACAGCAGGACAGGCAGCAAACATGGCTAACAATAAGGTGGTGGGATGTTTGATGAGGGGAATCAAAGCAGAGGCCAGGAGGTTAAGATGGATGGATTAGCTTTGTTATCAGAAAGGCCATGGAGGCGCTGCACCAGCCGTCCTCACTGGCTTATCACCACATCCAACTGGCTAATCCAATTTCTGGCCTTCTCTGTCTCCCTCCTCCATATTCATTGAGGTTTCTAAATTTGTGGGAGCTCACTGAGGTGTCACTGCTAAGAATTTTGCAGCTTACCCATTATTTACTCCATTTAATTTAGCCGTATGACCTGGACATTTTATGTAGCCAGTTTATCAAACTCTTACAGGCATGGATGATTTGGAAGTACATTTTTTTTATTTTTCATTTACAAATAATATCTCTATTTTTGTTAATAATAAATACTAAACTGACTGTCAGATTCTAAATCCAACTCAGTCATTAACTGTTCTGCAACAATTTCCTATAGTTTCAGTTATATGACAACCATTTCAACATTACACAGTAAGATTTACAAATTTGTAAAATGTATTATTATTATTATTAGTATTATTATTATTATTATGAGACATGTCAAGCTGAAATACCTCTGTCACAAGAAGACCAGCTTACCCACCTAGGCATGGGGTTAGATTCTAAAGTATTTTTAAGGATATTTGTATTAGTACATTTAAAAGTAAATATTAGTCTTTAATAATTGTCTTTGATAAGCAGATTAATATATTTTTCATTAGCAGTGCTCAGTCTTTCCAAACTTTGCCTCATTTTTTTCCCCACCTCTTTCAGTATCTATCAGTAGGGATCTGCACACATTTATTCCATTTGATTTGCCCTCAAAAGAGCGTTTAAAAGCATATTTGGGATTTTCCATAGACATGAAAAGAAGAATGTAACATGTTTCAAATCCCAGAGAGGATAATTAATTTGGAAGAACTGATTTTTTTTCTTTTTTTTTAAAATGAAGCCAGGTTAGTCATGCAAGCATGAAATCGATATGACGTGTAAATCAAAAATTAATTAGGTTTTCTTTTGTTCTCTATGAACAGTCGTTTCAAATTGATTGCAGATCTGGTCAAGTTCAGATCCAGGACTGCTTTACATAATACATATAGCACAGACTGGATGTAAAACAATTTACTTCTGAGGTTAACCAGGCTAATGACATATTCATTTTCTGCAAGGAGAAGCTACACAGTGCATCAGAGTAAATGAGCTTTCCATTGTCTGCTGGCACCCACGGACCTCTCTGAGCTCTGTCTTGGTACAACAAAGGCCGCGAGGGCTGAGATTTAAATGATAATGGGATTGATCCCTCATATTTGGAACTATGGTGTGAAGCTCTAATTAATAGCTTGTGCCATCTGCTCACTGTGCTGCTGCTTTTTGAGGGGCAAGGACAAACAAAAATGTTCTCCTCAACATTCATACAAATAATAGGGATTTCTAGTCTGTTACAGCCCTGAAACTGACTTCAGAGTTTTATTCTATTGATCCCAGAGGGGGAGCTCACTTTTCTTTGCCCTCTTGCTGTGGTTAGTGGTCAGGGTCATCAACAGAGTAGCTCCGCTTGAGCTCGTCTGGATTCAGTGCTAAAATAACAACCCAGTCATGGTTTCTGAAGGTGTGTTGCAAGGCTTGGATGGCTCACTGCCAAATTTCATATGTGAGCCATAGGTAATATAATATAATATATAAGTAACTAATATATTTCAAAAAAGAAATAGGGACTGGGACTTTTGTAGTATTGTTTTTTTTTTTTTGAGACAGCATCTAGGGTAGAAATCCTATTAAAAACCTATGGAATCAAAGCTGCCACTGCAGTAACCTTTAAAAGTCATAGCATGATGAATCACATGCATCAACAGCATAGGAATAGTCAATTGGGGAAATGGATATACTCTTCCCCATGTATCTGTATTTCTTATATTTCTTTATACAAACATGTAAATTGGGAAATAACAGGAAAATTGTAGTAATTTTAAAAAATGAAATTTAAAATAAATCCAGCTGCTGGTAGATCACAGCAACCATTTGACAGTGAGAAGTGAGTACCAGTGCAGATAATAAAAATGCACAAATAGAGGCTGAACAAAATGTGCACCAGCTATATTGTTGTAGAAAAAAATAAATACTGTAACAAAGCAAATTATATAGAAAAAGACTATAAATGTGTTTGGATTTAGACATGATATCGGTATATGTATAACAAAATAGTATTATCCGAATAGCTTTTTTTCTTTCTTTTTTTTTTTTTTTGGTAGGATTAAAATTTGAATGTATTTTTATCATTTACTTACAGATTGTCCAACATTGCACTTGAGTAGTTTGCTAAACACAGTATAAGCATTGATGCTGAGGTAGTATTTTGCAGTGTGACACATCTTGTTGTTGCTAGGAAATTAATTGCTGCTGCCAGTCAATCACAGTGTGGTTCTCTGCTCTGCGCTTAGACAAAAGTACACTTTACTAATTTGGAGATACTGATGTGGCTGATTCTTTTATGTTTACTTACAGTTCGCATAACTTCTGTGTAGATCTCTAGAGATCTCTAGAGTACGTTTTTTTGGAAAAGTATGATCAGGCAATCAGCAGTATAACAGTATAATAAGAGTCAGGTAAAACAATGCACAAACAAATGCAGGAAAATAAATCCAGGCACTTTGTGAGCAATTATGGTTCAAAACCCTTCAAACCTATTGGTGTTTGCTAGAATAAGCCATCCAATGCAAAAATGCATATTGTATATTGTCTTGCTCAAAGGCACTGTTGCAAAACTCTGTTTTACATATACATATACAATACAAACTATAGTATACCTTTAAGTTGATCGACAGTCTACCCACAGTCCAGCATCCTGTTGCCCCACAGAGGTCCAACCTTAAGGTTATTTGTTTCTGTCATTCCTACTAATGGTAGCCACAGGCATCAGAGGATGCATGATGAGAGGATGAAAATGTGTAGGGACTGAATTCAGACTGAGACTGTGATGAAAAATAAAACATCAAGTTCTTGGGGTTTTTTTTTCCCAAACTCTTATTCTTCAAAGTTCAAAGGTGTCAGTACAGAGATGTCTCAATGCCACCAACGTGGTGCCATTAAGACATGCAGTGAGAATGCAATAAACTCTGTGTGCACCACTGTGTTTTTTCCCTAGAAAGTTTATCTGTCTACTCCCATGGCTCCCCTCTGATTCTTGTTGCCACATCCAATTTAGACTCTGTCTAGGAAGCGGCAGGGACGGCATAATCACTCCAAGCTCCACACTATGCATTATGACACAGGAACTGTCCAAGACATTTTCACTCACAACTGTGGCCCCACAGAAACAAACGCATTTAACAAGGCAGAAATGCAGAGAAGGGGAGTGTGTGAGTGAGTAAAAGCAATAATGTTCAGTGTGGATGATGACAAGGTGGTGGTTGAAAGTGGGAGTTAGAATATACAAATACAAATCCTGTGAAGTGTCTAGGCTAAGAATACACATAACCTAGTGTAGAAACCCAGATGTGATGGAATACACTTTTATTTACACCTAACTGCAACCACCAACTTTTTGAGACTTGTTGCTGCCATCAGTTTCAAAATTACCTTATTGTTTCTCTGGATGGGTGGAATGAAACATTTTCTCACTTTAAACATTTGATATGATTTATGTTCTATTGTGAATAAAATAAGGTCTTCACATTTGCAAATCCTTACATTATGTTTTTATTGCATTCTGATTGCTTCCCGGTCCCTCCCCAATTCCTGACCACATGTCGAAGTGTCCTTGGACAAGACAATGAATCCCGAACCCAAGGGGGAAGCCTGTCCACAAATAATTTCCCCAAGGGGATCAATAAAGTATCAAATATTATAATTATTATTATTTTGTGATGATATTACACAGAGCTGCAAGTTTTAGGAATTGAGGCTAAAACTGTGGTGGTGCTTTAGCTGCATGAGAATGTAATTTTAAGGAGACACAATTGGCCGAGAGGATTGCTGTAATAGCTAAAAATGGTACAAAAAGAGTGCATAGCCAGCAATTTAGCGAGGTAAAGTAGTTTACAACTTTGCATAAACTAACAATGGAATGAGTGCAAGCGAGTGATCTGTGAGACTTTGACGTCAACCGATGTCCTTCAGCAAATAGAACTTGTTTAGATGTCACAGACAGTATATGCAGGTGAGAGCCTGACCCCACATACAATGCCACTGGAAGAATAAAAAAGTAATTGAACCTTGAGTTTAAAATGTGTTACCACACACCCTTCTCAACAAGGTGAAGAAAATCTGCTCCCATAAAACTTTAAAAAAAAAAGTCTTATTCACCAAATTCACTCCCAAACACATCACTGAAATAGCTCATCCATCCATCTGTCTGTCCATTGGCTAAACTGCTTATCCTGTTAAGAGTTGCAAGACAAGCTGGAGCCGATCACAGCACAGGTTGCCTAAATCACAGGGCTGACAGTGACAGACAACCTCTCCACCTACAGGCAATTTAGAGTCACCAATTAAACTGG
The DNA here is from genome assembly GCA_032353495.1 of Ctenopoma kingsleyae. NCBI lineage: Eukaryota > Metazoa > Chordata > Actinopteri > Anabantiformes > Anabantidae > Ctenopoma > Ctenopoma kingsleyae. Next base: position 27,916,335 of record JAUBNQ010000012.1, read on the forward strand.
ATTGTGGGAGGAAACCCAGGCACACAAAGAGAATATGCAACTTCCACACAGAAATAAAGCCAAAGCTGGTTGTCACATCTAAACCAATGACCCCTTCACTACTGAGCTGTCCTGAACAATCTCACAAACACATCAGTCAGTTGCTATGAAGTATGATTCAGACATTCATATTCTACTTAGGATGAATTGGTATTGCTTTGATGGCCATCCTGACAGTTCATTTGGTGAACAATTGGTAAAAAATCTTATATTATACTGGAATATGTTAATACTCTGTTAAATGGCTGTTATCAGTTTGTCATCAGGTGTAATAATGTTATATTTTAGAAGTCAGAAACGCAGCCAGGTGAGCTTCAATGATTTATTGTAATAAAAAAAGATTGCAGAATGGGATGGCATTGACCAGCAGGACGGCTGCGGAGGACTGACCCGACTGAGTGGCTACAGGCTGTGGTGAGGTCGCGGCTCCAGAGCAGAGCACGGAGGGAAAACGCAGCTGGGAGGACAGTAGGGGAGATGGCAGAGCTGAAGGGGAGTAAACAGGGTTGAGAGTCAGGAGGCTGAGCAGAGTCGATCACCAAGGATGAGAAACTAGCTGCACAGTACTGCGAGAAAGCAAATAACAATCTGGCAATGGGAAAATGAAGCAGGACAAGTTAAACAGACAGAGGGCACAAGTGCAGTGAATGAGCAGGTAATTACTGGACTAAACCATTGCAGCATAGGGAGCAGGAGGTGCAAAGGGCCACAAAACAGGAAGTCATGAGCAGGATCATGACATCAGAAGCACAGACATGGGTTAATAGGGTCCTATTCTATGACCTAGATAGTTCAGCAGTCTGTTATCTTGCACCAGGACCTTTGTCATCATGGCGACAATAATAAATAAAGACAATGTTTGGGCACAAAAATACATTCTGCCCCATCCTCTACAATGAAGACATAATTGACACACATGGTCTAAAGTAAAAGTCTAATAAAATGTTGCAAGTGAATTATGTCATTCCACTCCCTTAGGTCAATTGTCTCAATGTGCCACAGCTTGCAGTGAGTGACAGTGGTCATGCACAGAACAGACAGGGTGACAGAGCAGCAATGTGACTGATTTGTTGTGCAGGGTATTTCCTTATTTATCATGCCTCATAGGCATTTTCATGTGTTATTTTGTGCACCCTGTCATCTCAACAATTTATCTCATAGCAATTTTTCAATGTACATACCGAGTGATTTTATAAACTTGTGGCCTGAGCACACCTGGGGTACATTGTCAATGGTCACAATTAGTTGACCAGCCACTTGCAGTTTAGGTTTTATTGATGCATTTAGTCATTTTCTTTGTGCTTGTAATAGCTTCAAAGGAAGCCAATATATTGCTGCCAGATAAAGTTCATAAGCTAAAACTACTACTATATCTGTTTGTTGCCCCTTGTCTTTGCATTTCTATTAAGTCAATGGTATTTCTAATTAAATAAGAAAAATAACACTTTAGTGCAATAGCACTCAATGTAAGGTAAATGTAACACACGTGGAATATCTACACAAAACCAAACCTCACATTTAACTGACACTGTTTAAAAATGAAATCCTTAGAGTCAGTGCAGACTGATTTCTGTGAAATCTAAAATCACTCAGTAACCCAGCATGTCTTGGCTCAGCAGCCTGCTGGCTGGTCCTCCAGTCCAACTGTCAATCAGTGCAGCAGCTCATTATCTAAGAAACCACTGATGTGAAGCAACACCCCAAACAGACTGGATGGAGAGCCAAACAGGGAAGTGAGTCACTGAACTAATGGATTTGTATGGGACAATATTAATTGATCACCTAACTTTAATTGTTTCATTACATTGGATTGATACCTACATTTGAGATTGATCTGAAAAACCTTAAAATGATTGTTTTTTTGTTTTTTTAAGAAACATACTAAGTAGACCAGCACTTTTCTGCATCTTATCTAGAACCAGTCCAGCATTACGTTGAATCCTAGATAGTATCTGTTTTAATAAATGTTGAGCTACTGGTTACTGTTAATTGACAACAAAAATTTGATAACTGGGAGTGATCAGAAATGCAATAATCGAAAAATCCTGGTTTGCATGTTTCAGGCCATTATCAGATTTCTTTCAGAGTACGTGTGCATGTGTGTAGCGACGTAAGACTCAAACTTCCTGTTATTTTCAAAACACAACGGTCTAATATGGGAGCTAATAGGCTGTAAAATAGCCTACACGCTGCTGCTGTCCTTCCTTTATTCTCCATGAGGAGAAAATGACGGTTGGCTTTCACATGTCAAACATCTGCCCTGTTGTTGTCTTTTGTTTTCTTCTCAAGTTGTGACTGATTCATTTCTGTTTTTTCCATGTTTTTTTTCTTTTTACACATGCGCAGTTGAAAAATCAACATAAAATAAATCAGATTAACGTGTATACATGCACAAAGACATTGGAGTATATGGGAGAAATCCAGGTGGCTTTATTCAATTTTTCATAATCAGATAACTGCCATTATCTGATAAAGCCTATCAGATTATGCTGTTTACATGATCACTTAATAATCTGATAACTCTAGAAATCAGATAGTGATCTGATTTTTAGTGTGCATCTAAACAGGCCCCTTGTCTAAGCAGGTCGTACATAGTCCTCTGGACCTCTGAAACACACAAGGTAAATGTTGTTCAGAATGCCTGTTTGTATTTTTAAGTGTTTGTCTTTCAGATAAGACACTGCTACTGCTGTTTTTGTTACATTTTAGTTTTTTTTATTTTCATAGTTTCTCACAAGACTTATTTTAATGTGTGGCTGTATTTTATTTAATGTGGTGCCGGTGGCATGCACTGGTAGCCTAGAGGTTCATGCACATACCATAAAAGCGCAACATCACTGGTGCGTGTCCCGGGCCGGGGACCTTTGTTGCATGTCTCCCCCTCTCTTCACCCCTTGTTTCCTGTCTGCCTTTCTCACTGTTGAGCTGTCAATAAAGGCTAAAAATGCCCAAAAAAATAATAAAAAAGGTAGAGCTTGGCTGGGTTGAACAGTGAGTTCCCCCACCACCGTCCCCCTATATTAGTAACCTTTCGGATGATCCTGCTTTAGTACTTTTATCATAATCATGCTGTCTTATGAAGGGCTATAGTGTGTACTGGGCGTGTGTGTAGCCAAGGTGTGTGGTGAGTAGCTCTCTGGTGTTTGCCTCTCTCCTCAGGCTGCGGTCACCTGCGTAAGCCTCATACTCTGACAAAAATTTATGTCAGTAGTTTTAGAATTGTATTTTGCCTACAGCTGCAGAGTTTATACACATATTTATATACATACATACATACAGAAATGACTATGTTTTTGAAATAGAAAGTAGATTTTTTTAATATCAAATTCTAATCTGAAATACAGTGTAGAAATTGTTATTATTAAAAATGACTATTGTATATAGAAACTGTCTTTTAAAGGAATATTTACATAAATACAGAGGTCTATAATCATCAAACATTAGTATTGTCTTGTTTGTTTGCTAATGGAAGTTTATTACATTAAGAGGATAACTGATCATTATAAAATCGTTTTGCAATGATGGTAACACAGCTGAAGACATGACTTTTCATGGAAAAGATGGTAAAGCCTATGTGTGTCCAAACTTTTGGCTGGTAGTAATTTATAATTGTGATTTTAATTATTTATATTAAAGATTAGATTTTAGGATTTATAGTGTTTTAAAATTGTATTAATAAACTTTGTTATCTTGTGAGGAAAATATCTTATCTCTGCCCATTTTTGACCACGTGTATCTGATTGATTGAACCTGTGAAAATTTGGGTTTATTGGTGAACTTGTAGTTTAAGAATAAACCATAAAAACTGAATTCAGGGCTGGGGCCAAGGACACTCATTACTTCCACTGCCCCCACTACTGCTATAGTTAAACTTAAAAAAAACACAACTTGACCCTGAGTTTCTTAATTCTTAACTACTGACCAGTCTATAACCTTCCAAGTACTGGAGAGAGTTATGTCTCAGCAGTTGTCAGCCCACATATCTAACAGCAATCTTTTCAGCCTGCTTTCATGTCCTGTCACTCCACTGACACTGCACTTACTAAAGTGATAATTGATCCTGTGCTCACTGTGGATTCTGATTCCACTACTTTAATTCTTCATTATTGTAACATTTTGTTTCCAGACCTGCCACATGATAATAATAGTCTTAAAAACACTCAAAATGCTGTAGATACAATTTTAATCGAAGTCATACTCACACTAGGTACAGTTACACCCTCTTCATGCTCCTTTGCTGACCTGGTTTTTTCACACTTTGGTTAGAGTAGGTGGCCATTACATTTCAATTAAAATTTCCCACAAAACAGAAACAAAATGGGCTCAAACATGCTTACATCACCACAATGTGACTTTTTGTGTTGAACAGTTCTTGCATTGCAGTGAGCTTCATAATCTTATACCTTGTGGCTTGTGTGTGGAGAGAGATCTGCCATGGTTTTAAATAGGACGTCAAATAACTGATGTCCAACACTTCAGGGATCATATGTACCCAGGCATCATTTATTCACCTACAGGTTGGTCTCAGTGTCTAACTTGTAGGTGCATTATTATCATGTTGTCCTACTAACAGCATTATTTTTTTGAAAACCACTGCATCTCTCTAACTCTGTGTTTGCCTGTTCACTTCATGACATCGATGACATAATAATACTGTAAAGAGAGAATATTAATTGCCATACAGGATGCAATTACTTCAGGGTTTTTGCACCTTTAATAAATGTAAACAGCAGTTGAATTAAAGAAATAAATGTGAACAAATTATGGCAACCACTGTGATGACAAAAACATGACAGTGCGCTATGGTTATTGACACAAAACACAAAAATAAAACCACATGAAAATACATTTGTAACTACAGACTCACAAAATCACCTTGAAACATATGCTATAGATTTTACTTTACTATTACAAGACATCAGGTCTGTTTCCATACCCAGAATGTCATATATAGAGGTTCTGTCAAGTCTTTTGGGATCTAACAGTAACGTCAAAGGTACAAGTTTGTGTCAGTATGAGCACAGGGATGTCAACAATAATAACTATCTGAAGTGGTGATGTACTAAGTCCACATAGGAAGGAGGATAGGGTAGCTGAATGGGTCAACAACATGCAGAACTTTCTTATAGGAGACTTAAGTTTGAAGCTACACAGCTACACTGTGGGTTGTAACAAAGACTGTTGCAGGAAGCACCGTCTGTTTAATAGGGCTATCAAAATAAAGCCTTAATTTTAATTAATTAATCACAGAAAAACTAATGTGTTAGAAAATTAAGATTGATAAATTGTGTTCTATGGTGCCTTTTGACCTGGTGCGTTGATAATAACCAAACAGATGTAAAATAGACTGTGCTGTGTGAATGTTGTGTCAGTACCAAGTAGGTGTGGAGAGCAGCGAGCGAACATTCAATAATGCACCCTAAAACCCAGTATCACAGTATATAGCCCTATAAAGCAGGACCAAGATGTTGGCCTAGTATGTTATCTAGTTTATCGACAGTAATAGGTATGTGCAAAAGTTTTAGGCCACTATTATTGGTCACTAGATTAGTTTTTTAGCAGTG
>JAUBNQ010000012.1:27934465-27951094 GCA_032353495.1 Ctenopoma kingsleyae
GATCAGGGTCATTTGGGTATTTTCTGTTGTCATTATGATGTAAAAAAAAGGCAAACACAATTGTGATAATAAATTGCTTCACCCAACCACTAACCATGAGTGAAAGAAAAGTTTTTGTGTTATCATTCATATTCACATTCATACGTATATTAAGAGCAATTCTGGTGGTGCCTAGTGCTTCTTTGTGTGTTGTCATGCTGCACATAAGTTGACTACTGGACTTACGTTGGACCAGTAAGTGGATTAAGCCTTGAATATTTTGACTAAACAGTTCTAGTCCATGAAAAGTACTGGCATAAAGACATTTCGGTACAAGGAATTATGGTGAAATTTTCTGTTCCCATGGAAAAGTGAGATCCTTTCCTGTCTTTTCTGTAGATTCCATATGCACCACAAAACAAATATGTGGTCCAGGTATTGATTCTACCTGGAGACGCCCGAGATTATGACTGAGAAAGATTAGATCAGTTACTTTATCTGTGAAGTGCATCATGCAATCAATATGCTTCCGTTTTAATCAGTTTACCAATCTTCACAGCCAACAGCGTCACTCGTGTTATACATGTGGAAATGCATCCCGAGGCATAATTTTAGGTTTCAAGTCTATTTTCCTACATCTATGCACATAACCACACTGTGTATTGGACTGTGAGCGCCTCCACAACATATTTTCACTTTGTGTGCATACATTTTGTTAAGAAGCAATAGAGGAGCAGCCTGCCAGCTGTGTTGAGGCGTTGAGGGACTGCACGGATCGTAGGTCATTTGTGTTCTAGAAGTTCTCAAAGGTCTATCACCTGTGTTGAAATGGCATCGGAGTGGAAAGTACAGCTGCATCTGCTTCTTCTGCCCTTATCTCTGTCTTTGTTTGTCTTCCTTTGTTTTTACTCCCAGAGATCCTTTATGTATGTTTAGCAGAGGTGCATATTAGGTTCCTTTAGTTGAATCCAGTGTTCCCCCTCACATCTACTGTAGGTTTTCTCATTATCCAGGTGTGTAATGTTTACACTTTTCACTTTTACACAATTCTGGTGCTCTTCTCAGTTTATTTGATAGTCTTTTTAACCTTCTCCCTCCAGTCAGGGATTCTGGGATTGATCAGTGACAATGAAAACTGCTGTCCGTCATCAGTTACTCATGCCATTTCACAGTGGTAACAAACTGAGAAAGGATATGTCATTTGGTGAATAAGAGCTATGAACAAAAGAGGACATTTTGTCACTGTTTATCCAGAATGATGTTGACATATATTCTGTCTAGCCTCTTCAGTCTGTGAACCACAACTTTGTTGTTTCTGATACAGTCCGTTTTTGAATTTTGCATCAGTCTTCAGCCTGTTTCCTGCCTTTAGTTGGACATGTTTACATGATGTGTCTGTCTTTTCTTTCTGTAGCAACATTCCATACGAGAGGAAAGCAGTTCACTTCACAATTCGCTGTTCAGCCAATCTCACAGACAACAGGCTTCATCGAATTCACTTGACTATACAGTCGTCTGTACAGTCTTGGGCTGAGTCATTCCATTCACTGACTATGATTTACTTTTGTTCATGCCAACATTAATGGAGGTCTGTATTCTCACAGCAACTTCAATCTTCTCCAATTTTCTGACATATCACGGCACAACAAACAACAGAATGAATTACTGTGAAGATAATTATTCATCTGGCAGACAACTTCAGTGATCAAGTTCCTCACCGATGAAACTATAACAGCCTGTAACACCACATTACATGTCTACAGATCATTTTAGGTTACATAAGTGTATTTTGTCATTATTTGTAATATGAAATAATATGTAAACAGCATAAAGTGGTGGCAGTGGTTCACCTGCACAATGTTTAGCAGAGGCAATATTTAATGCTATCTGATACCTGTAGCAAATTCTAGGCACATTTGGCAGGTGCTGATGTTTATTTCAAGCCATGACACATTATGTGTTACACAAAAACTGAAAATGTGGTCACATGAAAAATACATAAATGCTGAATATACACTGTGCAAGGAAAAATAGACATTTTTGCTTTAAATGTAAATCTGGTACAAGTCCCATTGATATCCTCGCCCACCCACTGCGGCTTTGAAAGCCTCCTCAGCTGCCACAGCAGACGCATCTCATCTCTCCTTGTCTTATTTCTAGCCCCTAATGTAACCGCTGAGAGTCACATGGGATGTTGTATAACTTATTTACACATCCAGTCTGATGTCTCTTGCTTTTTCCTGATAAATGTGTTTTTGTGTGTCATGAACAGCTAAGAAACACTAGCACTACTGGTGATACACACTGCTGCAACACAATATTTTTCATATACACAAAAATAAAGAACAAAAAATCAAAAAAACATACTTGATAATGCATATACATGTACATTCTTGTTGTGCTCTATTCTGTTTCTGCTTTAAAAGCTTATGTGTGTAGGACAAGGGTCAAGTGTACCCACTGGCATTAAAATGTAGTGGTATAACAGCCAGAAGCGCAATAACTGAAGTTCAAAATGCTGTATAGACACCAGGCAATCCATTATCAAGTCCCTCAGTGTGTTTATTTTATAAACAGACCTGAAGCTACACTGAAGTGAAATGGCATGAAGTTAGCAGTTTAACCTAACATTTAAACAGGAATAATGTATTTTACCATTTTATTTTTTTTCCTCTGGGGAAGATTTTTGCTTCTTCATATGATTTTATAGGTTTTTTGTGTTTCCAAGGTTTAGTCTACTCCACTATTTTTGTCTGTTTTAGACCAAAGGGTTAAGGCCCAATCCCATCTCACCAGCTGATCGTGCCACTTAATCGTAACCCTTCATTTTGTGTGTTCACAAGATGTTGTTGAGGTGTCCCAGTTGTCTTTGGGATCGAGGTGTAGGGCAACATAAACTGCTTTTGAAGGGCAGTCTCATTTCACAGGGGAATATTACAATCACTAACCCTTCAAATTCTGTTTCAAAGAGTAATGCAAAACTATAGGGCACTCAAAAACAAGGTAATTTGTTTTTTGAAATTTTAGATCACAAACCTGATGACATTAGACCAACTTGGCAAAATAAAATTTAAAAAACTCAACTGAAAAATTTGGATTAGTTGCATTTTAATCAAATGCCTATCCTGACCAAACTCAAAGATTACAACTTTTCTACTATAAAGCTGTGCAGCAAATTAGCTCTTGCAGTTTTCTCCTGACATGTATTAAGCATTCAATCAATCATGCTGACAGTAGCCAGTCAACATGCATAAGCTAGAAATTCTAAAATGTCAGGTCTGATAAAGCTCAGGTCTCATAAGCTCAGGTCTCAGCTCTAAAGCTCAGATGGACAAAATTGTACTTGTTTTTGTAGAATGAAGTGCACTCTCATCACATTATATTCATATTTTACACCAATGTGCATTTTTAAACTTACTCTAAATTAATTTTCTTTTTAGAGCTGATAGGCTGCTGCAGGTGTCCTATTTAAATTTTCAGCCATGGTTTGTAGCCTGGATTGGACATAAATTAAACAGAATGAAGATGATCTAATCCACTAATTCAATTAAGGGCAAAGGAGCCAAACAGCCAGTAATCCACTTCTGTAAGCCAGAACCATGGTGCCTGCTCTTTAATGGGAGGTGGAATCAGTGCAGACATGACCACTCAGGAATCATATAGGAGATTTATAAACTGCACCAGGTCACAATCAGTGTCACATTTAGAAAACAGGCTTGAATAAGTGATAAAATATGCATCAATCATCAACACATTTTCATTCAATGTGTTAATAAACACAGTGAACAAACTTGAAATGTTCGCAAAGTCATAATTCTTCATTTCAGCTTTTAACATAACTATTTATAAAATAAGTGTATAGATGTGTATGTGTACCTGCAGGGTTTTTTAGTTTTTTAAAATTGATTTGTGAAATTGATTTGTGACACAAAAATTGATTTGTGACACAAACATTTTTTATCAGTTGGAACTAGGCAGATGCACCTCACAGCTGTTGTACGTAAAGTTGCCTATTTTCATTATTAATAATTTACAGCATATAATCTCATAAAGTGATCCAAACTGTCATATCAACCACAAAAGGTCTTGCAACTTGCTGTAGTTTTACCTTTTATCATTTATTGTCCTTCCACTGTCATTTGCTGCCGTTTACTGAGATGCAGGCATCTGTGGCAAAAATCATTAGCTATAAAGTGACATAAAGTAATGTACTTCATATTGAAGGAAAATGGAAAACACTATCAAATGGTATAATAAATTCCCAAATGTCATTAGTATGAAGGTTGGAACAATGTTTTAAATGCTTTAAAGTGACCCAGCATTGACTTAGTTGCCCACTTTCCTGTTGGTGATTCAGTGAAAAACAGGGGATGGTATTGCATCAGTATGCTCAGTGCAGGAACTGCATCATTTAAACACTGACCACGCTGTCTGGTAGGAGAGAGTTGTGAGTGATGAAGACAGGCCAGAGAGGGGAAAATGACAACACAGCCGCTCTCTCAGATCCTCCATTAGCTGTCTCAAGAGGAGAACGAACATAGCTTCTGCACATGCATTTGTGTGTTTAAATTGTAGATCCTGTTTTAAATTTGGAGAACTGCTCACATATTCTTTTATCCTGACGTCTTGTTTTGGGCTTTTTAACTGCAATTTATATGCACTACAATTTGAAGATGTTTACACTTAGTAAACCAGGACAAAACTCATGGTTGCCCAATGAAAACACAACAAAATTACAAAATTTTATGAAACAGTAACCAAGGGTGCAGAATGTGGTTACACATTCAGGCCCCTTTGCCTTCAATATCAGGCTTTAACTGATAAATTGTTTAGACTTTAAAATCATATTATCTTAAAGGTTGTGTGTGTGTGTGTGTGTATCTGTGTGTGAAGCTTAGATGTCTAAGAGACGTTGATGGTTTATATGAATTAATCATTGAAATAAACTGCATGATCTACAGGAAAGAAGCAGTCTAAGTAGGACTAGTAAACTGGAAATCTATAACTGTTTGATACATGAGTCCATCTAATAGTCTAATAGGTTTTATTTGTAAAGAAATTCATAAAACCATTGGTGCCGATAGATATGGGAATATTAGGTTTAACAGATCTATGAATAGCCTGGCTACAGTAAAAAGAAACCTGGGGTTCTTCTTATTTGCTTCTATTAGTGATTAATAATATATGGTTCTAGCTGTATGTAAATTATTGGACCGCCACCTCTTTTCCAGTTTTTCCAATGGATTTGTGAACTGTACCATGGAGCTAGCCTCTGCTGATGAACTGAAATGAATGATCTTCTATTTCGGAGAGGCAACAGTATCAAGTATTGTATACAGTGAGGCTGCAGCATTATCAACAAGATAATCAACTTGCACTGAAGTAAAACTAAAATCACTGCCCTCCTCTGTGTTGGTACATCTCACCAAATCTAAGTCGAGTTACGGAGTGCTTGCACGAGAACTCGGGGAGCATATTCAGAAAGTTAGGATCAGATATCCCAGATATTGTAGAGGTCTAATCTGTATGCCCTGGAAAAGGAAGAGATGTGGTCAGCAAAACTTAGTTGGTAGTCAGTGGTGTCCCTCTAGATTTCAGACACAACAGCATTTCAACAATCAGGACATTTACTGTAGTTGTTCAAATTAGAGCTGTCAAGGCACTGCTACAGAGCTGACAGTATTGTATTATAGACTTTAACTTTTAAGTGTCTATAATCAGTATTTTTACAATAACAACGTATGAACACTGAATTATCCCCCTACGCTGCAGCTTCTTTGACTTTACAGCCATTTATATTTTTGGCCCTGACCACACATTTACAGTCAGCTTTCAGAGAAATAGCTCTAAAATCCCATCTTACACTACCTGCTTGAAAGCAAACAGCAGACAGATAGAGACTACTGAATATACATAGTGGAGCATTTAGCAGCTAAAAAGTCAGATTTTCTTCTTCCTCAGGAGGTGGTAGAGCCCAAAACAGAAGTAAAATAAACCTCAATAAACAAACGTAATAATATGACTTGATTAAGTTTTCACAGACATCCACATTTTCACAGCTGGAAGCTGGTTAGTACAACTGCAGCCTGATCTGCTAGTTACTGTGCAGGTCATAGGACTATGCTGAAATACTAAAACTATAGTTCTAGAGTAAGGATCCAGCCAGTACAGTACAGTAAATAGTAATATGTCGATATGTATACAAACATGCTTACTGTACCATGAATGCATTTGGTGTTCTATGTAAATTTCCTTTTGTAGAAAACAAAATGTATTTAAATGTGATGCATTTCTGTCAACTTTTGCACTTTTACGACTCCAGTATCTTTTGCAGGATGGCCAAACCTCTCAGCTCCGCAGTCAGCAGCAATACTGTATATTATTCTCACTCTGTCAAGCAAATCTCTGCTTCAAATGTATTTTAAGACCCTTTGATTGTGGCTTTATTTTAGCCCACTGCGCCAGCCCAGCCATGGAGAAGAAGCTATTTTTCACTGCTGTTTCAGACTTCTAATAGAGGAGTCTCTATGTTTTGCTTAATCACATTGTCCAAAATCTCACAAATGGAACAAAACACTTTATCAGAGCTGGATACTGTTCCAAGAAATTCTGAATACAGATCAGTTCCTCCTGAGAAAACGACAAGAATCTTGGCAGCATTTAGAGAGTTTTTAATGAAGAAAGGCAATACATATCCTAACTATGAATTTTCAGACTGTATGGTACATGATTGCATGTCCACTGCATGCAGAGGTTTCTCATCTCATCCAATCAATTAAAAAATTATACCATATTCTTAAACAGACTTACTCAATTCAATATTTGTAACTGTAGATACTTGCTGTTTTCCATGTTGATAATTTTTTCTTTTTACCCAAAGCTCCTATTATGTATTTTTGTACTGAGCAAAATAACACAGGGCCTTTTGCTTTACTTTTTTATCACCTTTTTTTGTGGAGTTACTGAGGTGACGCGTTTCATGTTAGAAACACCAGGCGGAAAGAACCCAAGTGCACACAGCCACATACAAAGCTGGCTGATTGTGGTAGTGAAATAGTAACTTTAGTAAATGGAGTGGCTTATTGAATGTTCAGGTAGGCAGAAACAGAGAAAGAGTTTACAGCAGGTGAAGTGAGAAGACTGACTGAGGTCAAAACAGGCAGGCAGCGGACCAAACAAAAATGCTAAATTTCAGAAGAACAGCTCAAAGATAAAACATATATACCAGCCTAAGATTGAAATGGAGAGACAGGGGTTTATTTAAGGTGATTCATACACCAAAACAGGAGGGGGTTTTCTTAACTTGTAGATTGATATCGATTGATATTTTTTCTACTGTGTTTTTAGATATATAAAATTAAATATTTGCTTATATTAACCCTAGGAGTACCTTTTTCACATAATGATGTCATTGCTGATTGATTGCTAATGTGTGGCATGCATATTTTCAAGTATCAATTTTTATCTTATGCGTAAAATGTAGTCAAAATGACAATATTTGATGAGATTGTCGTAGTGTTTATGTGCAGCCATACCTTCTTCATAATCATTCCTTCTAGTACAATGAAAGATTGTGTCCATGCAATATGAACATGTAAATCATTGTTGGATTTACTGGATCTGTCAAACACACCAATCCAAAGCTTATTAGGAAGAAATGCATTCACAACATGATTGGAAATAGAAAAATGTTGAAAAACTAAATGATTTAACACAGAATAAATCACCAAAACCACTAAACCAAAATTACAATTATAATGTATCAAAAGTATCCACAACAGTACAACCAAATACAACGTCTATCTCATGTAAAGCTCTATGTGTATGCTATATGTAGCATGTCACTTGTAATGTAATCAAAGTGCCTCTTAATTGTATCCATTCCATTTTAAAACATTTACATTTTCTAATCAACTTTGATTTGGCTTTGATTCTTTTTTTAATGATTCAGTTTTTTATGATTGGTTGCAAATTTTTTCAAAGATTGCCAATTGATTGCTAATAAAGGCTTTCTTGTATTTACTGATCATTACTCAAGCTAAGTTTTAATTGATTGTTCTTTTGTTGAATGTCTTGTTAAATGTTTGTTGTTAATCATTGTTAATTAATTGTTGATTTATTGATCTTTAGAGTACTTTAGAGTTACTTGGTATACTGTATTATTCAGCTTATGGCCATGTGTTCTTTGTGCACTGAAATTCTGAATTGAATTGAATCTTTGTTCACATTTCAATATCATTTTTTACTTTTAAATCATTACTAATTCTCTAAATTGCTTCATGCTCTGTGGGGCATAACATTGGCAAAATCCAAAACTTTTAGTGATAATATATTGTGCCTGTCTCTATAACTGTGCAGTAGATGATGTTGTAGCCTTTTGTTCTGTCAAGGTGATGTGACAGAACAGTTTTTGTGCAAAAGGCACAAAAACCAAAGGTCAATCATGGCCAGAGGGCAAATGTGCACTTGAAGCCTCTACAACCATTTGGGCTTGATTGTTAGAAGAAAAGATGAACTCTCCATATCAAATACTGCAGCTGACATTCAGTCATGGCATCCTAGCATCCAGCAGCTGCATCACATGTTCTCTGACTTCTTAGTAAAGAGGGTTAATTCCTAAGTCCTGTGTCTTGGGGGCTTTCATAATAATGGCAGCTTATCAGGGGAGTCCTCTTTGTTCAGAGCTAAAATTACCATGTAGCCCCCAGCGTATACACTCTACAAGGCTGAAAAGTTAAGTTGAAAACTCATTGTGAACTTCTTTTATTGTTGGCTGACTTAAACAAAAAAAATTCTCCTGGAAGTTGTTTTGACAGCTCAACCAAATTCCCTCCTTTAATTACACAGTCACAGCAGCAAAACAGAGCTTGTTTTGCTGAGAAATGAACCAAAGAACAGTAGTTATGTCTTGTATCTATGAAATCTGATGACTTTTTTCTCCTTTATTCATCAACGTTAGGATTTTACATGTTTGATGTTTACACCTGTATCACAAATCAATTACAAGCTGTCCAAAATGTTCAGTTCCACATACTGACTTTTTATGACTGGAATTACATCTGTGATGGACACTTGTATGCTCAAATTTTCTGGTGCCATTCTAGCATTTATTTTGACAGCTAACAAGTACTCAGTTATTTTCTACCACTGCTGTTTAAGGCAAACAAAACAAATTCACAACTTGACAAATATGCTTGAGTCATCCAATCCCAGGTTCCACAGGTCAGTCAAGAAGACAAGTAGTCAAAGGGCCACAGTGTTGCACTGTGACACCCATCTGCAAAGTCATTACATTCCCAGATTAAAACCTATTATCAGTACTGATTGCTATAACCCAATGAGGCATAAAATGCTGTTTTGTTTTGTTTTTTGCAATCAAGGGCAAAAGAGTGATGGACCTGAATGTGGAGCCAGAGTGGAGGGATTCTCTCCAGTGGGCTGCCCGAAGAGAGGCAGCAATGCCTGACTGATGTTGTTTTCTTTCCTTTTATTTAACCCAGTTATGTTAACACACAAGCCTACAGAGTGCAGTATATACAGCATGAACTATTCAGAAGTATCCCTTTTACATTAAATCAGCCTATACTACTACGACCTATAGAAATGTATCATGAATGCATAAAGAGCATTGAAACTGTTTTTAGAGGAGCTGTGGTGCCTCAAATGATGCAGCGTCACTCACACACACACACACACACACACACACACACACACACACACACATATTTGCTTGCTTCCTGGCCTGAATTCAGTAGTGATGACTGATCATTAGATAAATGAATGCAATCATGTGTGAATAAGTGGAAACTCATATGGTCCAAAGACTGTTTAATGTGGATCAAGAGACTGTGCTGGTGCCTGATATTGACATATGCACAATCACTGCAACAATGGCGGCACATGCAGACATGTGATGGTTTTAAGCACCAACAACTTCTTAACAAGATTGATGACTTCTCAAACATTAGATCAACTGATGCTGATGAAAACTTTCTTGACACAACATCAACATTCACTTTTATTCCTTTGTTGTGTTTTTCACAGAATTATTAGAATCTCTTTACCTCTCTAATTATTACAGTACATGCAGACAGTATGAGGCAATGCGATGAAGGTGAAGATGGTGTAAGAGTCTAAGGTGGGAACATTCAAAGCAGATCTTTCTGTGGTCTTTCTTCCATTCAACAGAGCCTTCATGTGAAACTGATCCCCACACTCACTCACTATGCATTTGGACCCTGTGGCAGCAGTTGAAGGCCCAAAAGGTCAGCAGCTAGCTAACTAAAACACAACACATCAGCAGTTAGTTAGCTAAAACACAACAGCTACCTCAATAATTGTTTTAAATTTATAAATATTCTCAAATATAATATTTGTAACAATCATAGAATTAATTACACAATGATGTACATGACTGATAATCTGAGGTGTCACGCAGTTAGTTAAGACAGCCTTCTCGATAACTGTGACCTTGTGGAAAAAAACATAGAGGAAGAATATGTAAGTGTTTTGTGATTGAGGATTGAGGAATTCATTAAATATTGTATTGTATTGTAATATCACATGTAAAAATTAAAAAAACAAACCCTGTGTCACAAAACCATCTTCTGCATCTGTGGATTAAACTTTCTAATTTTCTAGATTTGGCAGTACATGAATATCATTGGTATTAGTAAATGTCTGTGAAGATTCTCAGTCCAGGTCATGGTTATCCCAAAAAAGGTTATTCAGTGGCAACTGGTTCCTTTTTAGTTCCTTAAATATGTTTCGACCTCCATTCCAGAGGGCTTTCTCAATTCTGTCTAGAGTCGTTCACACCCTGGCTCAGGTGGTCACAGTTGTGGAGGGGGAACAACAACTCACAGGTGACCATCAAGTATTAACGACTTGAGAACTCCACAGGGTTTATAAACCCGGTACTCCTACCAGTCAGACAGAATTGAGAAAGCCCTCTGGAATGGAGGGCGAAACGTCTTTAAGGAACTAAAACAAGTCCAGTTGCCACTGAATAACCTTTTTTGGGATAACCATGACCTGGACTGAGAATCTAGTGTTAGTAAACATCCCTTTGCTCTTTCTATATTAAAATATCTCATTGTCTCTAACTAAAAAAAACTCCTCCAGATGATGTAGTCTGGAGGAGTTTTCCACTAGATGCAGACTAAATGCAGAGGACAATGTAATACCATACATATACATTACAGATGCACTGATCTGATATTAATATTTGGTATTGGCCCAGATGTTGCCTAATAAACTAGTTTGGGTATTGGATAATGGCCAATCCATGGTGGTGATCTATTCATTTCAATCCTATGTTTTACAACATGTGCACCATGCCAGTAGACCTGACTAACAACAATAACATGGAGACAGACAAAGACTATTTCACGTTAACATGTTTGGCGGCTACTTGTAATATCAAACACAACAAATTTAGCAAGCACCTTTGAGACCATGCGACCTAGCACTTAACTTTGGCATAGACACTGCTTATTTTCTGCTATATTATAGACTATTACTATAGACTATAAACTACTAATAAGGTCAGGAGACATGCACTGAGTGACATGTTCCCTCATTGCCATGTGCAGATACTGGAATTAAATTTGAATCAATCTCACATACATGGGCCTACCTCTGGAAATACATACGAGAGCCCCCAATGCTGATTAATTTTAACAATTCATAACTATTCCTTAACAAATGACCGGAACTATGTTTTAATGTCACTGTTTAAATTACTGCAACCACTCCAAAACCAGTTTCCAAAACCAGGAAGAGAAACACAGGCCGCATCATTTAACAAAATAGCTGTCTCACCCCGTTCAAATATTCTAGAACTACTCTGCTACTACTACTATCAAGTAGTATAACAACATAAAGGTTTCGCATTCAACCGTGAAATAGGAGCGCACAGTACAAATGTGTTCCCTTGAATTAAGTGTGTTACCTTTTTGTCCTTGTTGCAAGGAGTACATCACCAAGCTTCCAGCGCAAGGTATTTCAAATGACCAATTCCCTAGAAACCTCATGAGGGGGAAAATAAATGGTCCATTGAGAGTGGGATACCCCCACCAGAATAGCTGACTCTGCAATAGGCGCAAGGCAAATGATAAAATGGACAATAACGTGGACAATGACAATGAAATTAATAAATCAATAAGCAGAAACATGATTAGATAGAGTGATGTGATGTACAAAAGCAGGTGTAGCATTGCAGTATGATCGATATGCTGCCTGTGACATAACCTTGTGTGTGGCTTTTCTGAAAAAGAGGGCAGTCAGTCTCACACAGATTCAGATATAGACAGCGGAAAGGCAGTGAGTGTAATGATGCAGAGAGACAGATTGGTAGTCTCACACTGGTTTTCCAATGAACAAAATTATGTTGCACATTAAACTGAGCTGTACCGTGGAGCAACAAAACAAACAAAACTGGAACTTTTTGGGCCTATTGATCAGCGCTATATCTGAAGGAAGAATGAATGAAGCATATGCTGAAAAGAAAACGCTGCCTACAGTGAAGCACACTTGTAGCTTGGAGATGCTCTGGGGCTGATTTGCTTCCTCTGGCACTGGAAACCTGCAATATGTACACATTACCTGCATGTGTTGAGTCAGTAAGAAGCTGGAACATACCATCTCAGATGAGTGTGGAGTAGGGGAAGACAAAGTGAATTGGTATCTTCCAGCTTCTGATTAACTCAACACACCTGATCTAGGTAATCAGCAGAGGGTAGGGCAGGGGTAGCTGGAAAACAAGCAGGACAGGGGGGTGGACGGACAAGTTTGGGAACCACTGGACTAATTTAAGTACTAGGACATTCTAGAAAATAAAAGACATCATGCTGTCTGTGAGAAAGCTTAATAGAGTGATCCCACAAAGCCACCACAGTTTATAGGTTAACAGCCTTCTGTTCTCTGGACAACGTCTGAACATCAGGTTTACTGAGAGCATTAAAGTCTCAACATTTCACATCACATCCCAAATTTTGTTAGCCTAAACTCAACAAACAGTAAATTATGATATCTGACTCTGTCATAAATTAGAACCATGTCCAGTCTTGTAAGGGACATTTAATAGATAACAGATGTGTGCAATCAATCTCCAAACACACGGTAATAAGGTAAAGTAAATTAATTGAAATCCAGTGCTCACTTACGTGCAGAAGGCAGACAGCTGTGTGCAGATGTGGAAACTTCACCTGGATGGCTGTTTTTACACATGGTGACAGTGCAGGGTCTTATTACTAGGACAAATGTCTTTGTTTACAGTTGTTTTTAAAGTGTGTTTTAAGAAAATTATTGTGCAAACTGACACATGAAGGAAAAACATATTTACACTGCTGGGTCTTAGATGTGGTTAGCACACACATTATATTGAACAAGAATAATGTTTTCTTCAGCAGTGTTGTACTGAAGTGTGTCCCCTCTGCCATTTGTGCCATTTTACCAACTTTAGTGTGGCCTATAACCTGTACAATTCAATTGAAAAAATAAAATCTGTTAGGGAAAAAACATAAAAAATTAAAAATATACAATAAGCTGGTTGCATAAGTGTACACACCCTTAAACTAATTCTCTGTTGAAGCACCTTTTGGTTGAATTACAGCATTCAGTCTTCTTGCACACACACCTGACATCAATTAAAGTGACTCTGATTAACCCCAAATAAAGTTCAGCTGTCCAAGTAGGATTTTTCTGACATTGACAACGGGGCAGGGTTACAAAAAACATCCAGGCCCAGCTAAAATTTGCAAAGAAATACATGAAGTCTCTCAAAACCATGGGGGAAAATGTGTTATGGTCTGATGAGACCAAGGTTCAACTTTTTGGCCACAATTCCAAAAAGTATGTTTGGCGCAGGAATAACATTTTACATCACCAAAAGAACAACATACCCACTGTGGAGCATGGTGGTGGTAGTCTCATGCTTTTGGGGATGCTTTTCTTCAGTTGGAAATGGGGCTTTAGTCAAGGTTGAAGAGGAGTTTCACCTTTCAACACGACAATGATCGCAAACATACATTCAAATCAACAAAACAATGGCTTCATCAGGAGAAAATTTAAGTTTTGGAATGGCCCAGCCAGAGCCCAGCTCCAAATCCAATAGAAAATCTGTGGGGTGACCTGAAGATGACTGTGCAGAAGAGATGCCCTCACAATCTGACAGATTTGGAGCGCTTTTGCTAGGAAGAGTGGGCAAATATTGCCAAGCCAGGATGTGCCATGGTGATAGACTCCTACCCAAAAAGACTGAATGCTGTAATTCAATCAAAAGGTGCTTTAACAGAGAATTAGTTTAAGGAGGTACACACATATGCAACCAGCTTATTGTATGTTTTAAATTTTTTATATTTTTTCCCTAACACTGAATTGTACAGGTTATAGGCCACATTAAAGGAGGCAAAAGTTTTGAAACGATTTCTTGTGGTGTGATTTACCAGGTACCTTTTTGAGAAAAACCAAATTTGCTTCTGCACATATGTCTCTGTGTCCATTTCTCAGCATTTACAGTTCTGATAATCCCTAAAAAAGGTTAAAGTGTTTTGGATTTTACATAGTAGTGTTTAGTTGTTTGGAGGAAAATGTTGGTGTGGGAAAGAAATGTTTACTGTTTGCAGCAAAAGTTTGGTTTTGATAAGTGTTTATATAGTTTTGAATGCAGAGCTTTATTTTGCAGGAAATGTGAGGTGTTTTGCTCTTTGGGTGAGGTGTTTTGTGAATTGTGCTAAATGATTTGCAAAAATGAGCCTTGTTGTCAAAATTGTGCTCAAGCAATTGGAAAAAACTGTAATAAAAAAATCATCACTTAAAAACTGCATTTTATGTTTACTTTGGTTATCTTTGTCTAATATTTAAATTTGTTTGATCTGAACCTTTTAAGTGTGACAAATATGCATAAACCTAATGACCACATTCACCTGGAAAATTAATTTCTTAAACATTATTTAAGACTGATTTGTAGATTCTGTATACATCTTCAACAAAATTCAAACTTCTTCCTCAACATCCATCCATTTTCTTAACCGCTTGTCCTCGTAAGGGTCACAGGGGGTGCTGGAGCCTATCCCAGCTGTCATCAGGTGAGAGGCGGGGTACACCCTGGACAGGTCGCCAATCCAACACAGGGCCGACACAAACAATTTAGTGTTACCAATTAACTTGACATCCATGTCTTTGGATGGTGGGAGGAAGGTGGGAGTACCCAGTGAGACACGGGGAGAACATGCAAACTCGGAAAGTATGTAGTACAGAAATGTACCCGGCCGATTCGGGGATCAAACCCCAGTCCTTCTAGCTGTGAGGCGATAGTGCTAAAAACTAACAACAATTTCTTTTTTCTTTTGCAATCATCACCAATATCATTTATTGTGATTTAAACAGACAGCAGCAAGAGATGCACTGAAAGAGACAGAACTTTAGCAGTGAGCTTAAATATGCACTTGAAGTGATACTCATTGTCTCATACTTTACTCTGTGTGTGGTTACGTGACACAGTCATGTGTTATCACATTAGCAATGCCTTTTGGTCACGGCCCTGCAGGTTACTTGCAGAAAAGTCAAAAATGTGCTTGATCATCTCCAATTCCCCTGGCTGCCTCTGCTCTCCAAAGCTCTGTGTTAGAGAAAATAACATAGATTTATGGGTGGGGCGCTAACAGTATCCTCAGTTATTGCTAGAAGCAAATGAATAAATCACCATGCCAAGATGCTTCATCTCCACAAGCTAGGCTCACAAGAATTGAGTGTGCGTGTGTGTGTGTGTCTAAGTGTATTTGTGCATGTCTGTATTGCATAGTGTGTGTGCAAACTCATTTGTGCCTCCTCACAGGCATGCATTGGTGTGTTTGTGCATTTCATTTGAAATGTTTTATGAACCAACGGCAGCGCCCTTAAAGCTTTCCTTGTGTGATTTATTCAGTTGATTGCTGTTGCTTTTCAGTGGCCTGATGATGCCCAGTGAATGCACTCAATTGTAAATGCAATTACAATAAACTAAATGTAATTCAGTCGAGAAATATCTCCTTTGCCTTTTTCATTCTCTTATTTATCAAGATAAGATGAGAAGCATGAGATTCTGCAGAGCTGCTTAGCCAAAATGTTGTGGGTATAAATCCTACTAGGTCTATTTATAGATAAATAAAAATTCCAAACAAAACCACATGCATAATTTCTACTGGGAGCCACATTATTTGATATAATTAGCATAGCATGAAATATTTTATTTTATTTTTTCATATTTTACACTCAATGTATTAAACGTTGCTTGTCTTGTTGTTAAGAAAGATATGGTCCCAGATGTGGCCTCTGGTAGCCATCATGTTACATGTCAGCAAAACGTCACAGCTTCTAGCAGTGACTGATACTAGTGCGTAGCAGTACCTTTTAATCGTTATTTCACTTTTGTTTCCCCTGTTGTATTTAGGTGACTTTTAACTTATAACCATATAATGTTTTTATGGTCTAGTATTATCTTTATCTATTTGTGGTTTATTTAATTTGATCTATTCTATCTATCTATATCTTTTAATTTTATAATATCTTTATCATTGGTAGATTATTTGTATTATGTTTGTGTTTTACAACAATTTCCCCAAGGGGATCAATAAAGTATTATTATTATTATTATTATTATTATTATTA
>JAUBNQ010000012.1:27953445-27964662 GCA_032353495.1 Ctenopoma kingsleyae
CATCAACTGACTCCGCACCTGGTCAGCTGTGATGGAGAGGCTGCAGTGTAGGGTGTAGGTGTGTGACTCCTGATGAGTGGGATGGGGTGTGTAAAGGGGGCAGATGGGGTGCAACTAATGTCCCTGGTGCCATGGGGGGTTGCAGAGGGGTATGAAGGAGGTGTGATGAACTCTGGTGGATGGGAGAGGGAAGGGCTTGTGAGTCAAACCTGTTAAAGAACTGGTTCAAGCAACCCTGTCTCCTAAGAATTATGTTTGTATAGGATGAAACTGCAATCCCGATTACGCTTTTGTACGCTTTTATGTTTTTGAAACGTATTTCCATATTTACGTTATTGTAGAACGTAAATGTCACGTTATTCTGAAACGTATTTTTTTGAATGAATGAATGAATGACGCGCTACATTTATTAATGTGAAGCAATTTGCAAGGAGGTGGTTGGGGAGGATGGAGGCTGTTTACTATGCAGGACTGACATGCCAGAGACCCAAGTTCGACACCATAGTTCCCTGTGAAGTTGGGTTTTAGGCAAGAAAAGAACTGAGGTTAGGGTTGGAAAAAAGATCGTGTTTTGGTGTCATTTTTAATGCAGACATTTCTGTGAAGCGACTGTGTGAAGTGACATTTTTATCCATTAACCAGCCCCCAGTGTCTTCCTGAGCCTAACCCACTGCTTTGATACCTGATCCCGACCATAAAACACTTTAACACCGACACAAAACCAGATGTACATCGGATATTTTGGCGGACAAAAATATGTTACCTGTGAACATTTCATTAATACGTTCAGTATCAACGTATTTGTGACTTGTCATTTATGTTAACTGTGAACATGTGATCACTGCATTCTACAAAAATGTAACAGGGTCACAAATACGTCCTGTATCAAAATGTAATTGTCCTATACAAAGGTAATTTTTAGGAGACAAGGCTGGTTCAAGCTATTAGCCCAATCCTGGTCTCCAGGCTCTGGACCCCTCCGCTTGCTTTGCTCTGTCCAGTGATTGTATTCAGTCCTCTCCACACACCTCTGGTATTGCTATAGAATAACCTCAGTCTTGTCTGAATGAAGGAGTAGAAAGTTACAGGACATCCAGGCCTTTATGTCTTTTAAGCATGCTTGAAGTGTGACTACTTGATTTGTTTCATCTGGTTTCATAGATGAATATAGCTGGGTGTTATCCGCGTAGCAAAGGAAGTTTATACAGTTATGTTGTCAGTAGTTTAAAGAATAAAACAAATATGTTAATTTTAATCAAACATATACCTTTAAATACCAAACTCAGAGAAACTGATAATTGTGCAGTGGTCTCTTAATTTTTCCAGAGTTGTAGATTGTTCCTTATAATATTGTCTAGCTGAGACATGTATCACGTAAAAAGAAGTGGTCCAAGCACAGAACCCCCGTGGGACCCCATAATTAACTTTTGTGTGCAAGGAAAACTCGTTATTTACATGAACAAATTGGAATGTACCTGACAGATATTCCATGTTATTGTACATAATTTCTATTGCAGATGTTCTGTCTACTCTGATGTGAGTTTGTCTGCACTTGTATCTCTGTGTGTATTCTTGTCATGGTTTGTCCATGAAAGAAGTCTTACACTGTGGTCACTCTTTGCTACTTGATGCCACTTTTTCCATACACAGTGTAGATGGGAACTGCCTCCCTCCATCTCCCTACCATTTTGCACTCTTGGAGCTCACAATGAATCCAGCCAGCAGGTGCCTAACCTGTGATAATCACAGATGACAATGCTGTGACAAGGATCACTTACTTATGAGAATAATTTAGCTGCTGTGCACAAAGTGACATTGCAAAATAGATTTTGTCCATTCCGAACGTCAGCTGTTGTCACACCAAGATGCAGGCCAGTGTCACCAACAAATCAGGAAGCAGGGCAGAGGGGAGCTTCCATCACCAGATCTCAGATTAGATCAGAGGACACTTCAATTATGAAGAGGCTTCAGGGCACACGTCTGCCAGCCTGGGTGAATTAGTCTTGCAGCTGAATCATGTGACTTGCACTTGCAGTCGGTGATGAAGGGGCTCTTTGCTTATGCAGTGTTCTTTCTGAGGGCTTGTTTGTGCCATAACTTGATTAACATAAGTTTATTAGTGAGTGAGATGAAATCCCTGCGCTCTATGCCCAAAAAATGTTTAGATCCCCTTGAATTGCAATTGCTCTCTTTTCTGTGCATGGCCACACATACAGACACACTCATTTTTATTTTACGCATTCTGAGTTTTGCACAAAAAATATGGTGACAAACTAAGTGTGACAATAATACTGTAATTGGGCACCAGATGTTACAAACATCTGCCCCTTTTTTGTCTAAAAACACCCTCAGTCAACTGAGCAGGAATAGGTTTCAATCAAATTAATAGACTGAAAATACATGCACTGAAAGGACATTTTCACATGAAACAAGTCTCTCTTATTAGTAGTATCTGTAATGGTATACTATGTTTAGCAGACCGCCTTATTATGCAGGGATCATTGCAGAATGTTCCACTATTTTGGATGCAATTATATTTGTTTGTGTAATGAAGCCATCTGTTTTCCATTCTCTCTGTACAATTCCATTAATTAGTGCCACAGTTGATATTAGAAACACAATATTGAGAGATTGCGGGAGAGTAAGTCTGGAGAGATGACAATGGCAGAGAGGGAGGGGGGAGACAGAGGTAGAGCAGGCAAAGAAGAAAAGAAAGAGGGAAAAAATGAGCATGGCTCGAAGTGATTACAAATGCAGATGGTTATGAAGCTAAGGCAGATGGCATGTCAGATTGATTATTGTCACCAGCGCTGCATGATAGATACAAGTCGAACACCGAGCTCTCCCCTCTTTTGAGATGACACAGAGTGATAGAGACGTGTCAGCCCACAGGGTTAATCTCAGCGTCATTCAAGCTGTTCCGAACCATTTAGACCTATCCATGTGTGCCAGCCCATTCATTCCTGACAAGGCGATTACACCTGTAAATAAATACGGCCTCGTGGTTGTGATTATGCAGCGGACAGATGGGATATTGCGGCGGTGGTAGCTGCGGTGAATGAGTCGGCCACGGTGCTTTAGTGCTATCTCCTTGCAGCAGAGTGGAGCATTCTCTCCGGCCCCATCATTTCATAACAGTGGCATTTCAGCTGACCCGCTTGGGAACAAAACCGGTTTATGGCTGCATCTCCAGTGTGAAATATCAAGAGCCAAATGACATCTGACAATATGTTGGATGAAAGCCAGCCTGTATTTGCTTTTATATGAGAATGCTATCCACTTGAATTCCACAGTATTTCATGCAGATGATGGTGCACATAGAAACAGTACTGTACCTTTCTCTGACATGAAGCAACTAGCAAAATTAAGTGTCCACAGTAAATATGGCAGAATATGGTAAGTGGTGACATGACAGTCTTCTACATTCCTATAGTTTAAGTCAGTTTTAGGTAGTAAGCACATCTGTAGGTGAGGAACAAAATGAAGTTGTGGGAGGCAATATGGTTCTTGCAGAGCATTACAGGATATTTTAGGACATCTAAGCTTCTAAAGTTTAACTGGCTTTGATGTCTTTGATTTCAAAAGAAGAAAAATACAAGACACAAAGTAGCTCATACACCTACTTTTGTCTATGAGATTGATTAAGGACTAATAATAGTAAGCCATAATTCCTGATCTGATTGACACTGACCAAAGAACAATGCCAATTAAATCTCACTTTTCTTAGAGCAACTTACACCACTGATTAGAGGCAATGTAGAAGTAACAAGAATCTTAATTAGAAATACATTATGAAACGTGTATGCAGATAACTCCAACCTGAACTCAAGCCTACTTAGACTTACAATGGGAAAAATAAGGGCGTTTCTAAAGCTATAGGTAATTCGCTGTAGTCTGAATCAGGGGACCAGTGTGTAAACTTGATATGTCTTTCACACAGAAAATTCCAATCAAACTATGCATCACTACAAGTCTTACCAGAAGAGTCTTTATTTCTCAGTGGTTAAATGGATTTGGAGTGGGAATAAGACAGTAACACAGGATCCTGTCCCCATATGAGACAATAATTTGTATAGTATGCAGTATGAAATCTTGAATATATAACTCCACTCCACAATTTGAGGGAGATGTGTTTTCAAACTAGCCATTTATAAAAAATATGAAAAATTTGAGTTGGCTCAAGGTAGGATCATGTTCTCACCAAAAGCAAAGCACTCCAGAGTTTGTTTTTTGTTGTTTTGGTCCCAACACAAATGCAACAGTTGAGAACTGTCAGTTCAGAACTGCCCAAATGAAATCACAGAAACCTGTTACCTGAATGGAAACAAATGAGTTTGGAGATTTCTGTGTAAGGGTCAGAACTAAATATCTATGGTTCAATTTCAGATGTTACAGTAACCAAAATAAATGGGTGGAATGTCCTTCCATAATTGGAGAGACGTTATAAAGCAGTAGAGCTGAGATACTTTGTCTGCTTGTGCAATAGTGATCATGTTGCAAAATGGAATTAAATTTAATTATGCCATTTGGATACCCCTGCTCTTATGATCATGCACTCAGATAAATCGAGTTATTAGACAATGGTTCCTCACAATACTTGGTTCAAAATGTAAAAACTAAAGTTGGAAAGAAATGAACTGTTTAAATGGGTGGCCTAGTACAGAGATTTTAAACATGTTCAGCTTGATTTGATTTTTAAGTTAGGAGGATATTCTGATTTAAATGTTGCTACATAATATTTTTAATCACATATATATTCAGAATTTCCAACCCGTGAATGATACCTACTTTTAATTAGGAGTTTTACACATACCTACAATTTAATCTAATATAAAGAGATTAACCGTAGCTCTGTATGGATCATTTTATAATTAATGAACATATAGAAGATAATACAAGAAAGTAAAAATCATTTGTTGTGTTTTGTTGAAATTGAGTTATCATTATATTTTTAAGCTATATATGTTTACCTCATCTCCTTTTCAACATGTTATTTTCTTGCAAGCTTTCAAGTTAAATTCACAGTGAGCTTGGGTTGTTTATTGATTATATTGGTGACATGGTCTGTCCTGCTCTCCTGCTATACACTGTATATAATCTATTAACCCTGTCTCCTAAAAATTACATTGGTATACAACAAAACTGTGATCCCGACTGCGTATTTGACGATAACATAATTGTCTAATTGTCACGTTGTACTGTATTTTTCTGAATGAATGACACGGTACATTTATTAACACAAAGCGATTTGCAAGGAGGTGGTTGGGGTGCTTGGAGGGCATTCACTCTGCAGGACTGACATGCCAGAGACCCAAGTTCAACACCAAAGTCCCCTCTGAGGTTAGGTTTAGACAAGAAAAGAACTGAGGTTAGGGTTAGAAAAAAGATTGTGCTTTGGTTTCATTTTTAATGCAGACGTGTTTGTGAAGCGACTGTGTGAAGCGACATTTTTATCCATTAACCAGACAACAGTCTTGCACTGACCCTCACCCACTGCTGTGACGCCTGATCCCAACTATAAAAACACTTTAATAACGTTACACTCACATGTCTGGATGTGAGTGTAACGTTGTAGATCAGATATTTTGGCTGTCAAAAATACGTTGTCTGTGGACATTTCATTCATTTTGTTCAGTATCAACGAATTTGCGACTTGTCATTTACGTTAACTGTGGACATATGATCATTATGTTAACAGAAAATGTAATTGGGTAGCAAATATGGTTTGTAACAAAATGTAATTGGGAATGCATTTTAGTTGTATACAATGTAATTTTTATAGCCTTTCTAAAAATACAACCGATTAAGAGTACTTTTACAATAAATGTGTTTATAACTAGTTTCTACTGCCAAAAAGCCACCAAAATTATCACCTATAGCAGTGGGGGAATTTGACCCATACTGGGTCAACCTCAAAAAGAGTCCTACTGTATATTTTACACTTCTCATAATTCAACTTGTTAGATTCTTAACTTGTCTGGTTCTACACTATGAAGATGGTTATATGATTTGCAGGTTTATACAGTGTATTGTGTAAAAGTATTACAGAATGCAAGACAAGTCTTTGTTAATCCATAAACTAATACATTAGACAAATATTCATCATATAGTGTCAATTTGTAAATATATAACAAATGGCAGCATTGCTATTTTGTAGATGTTAATGAAAATGTTTTGATTTAAAGTTTTTGCCCAGCACCCCTAACCAGCCACACACTCTAAACTGGATGGATGAAAAGTACTCATTGTGAATGTTCAAATATAAACCAAGAATCAAATGCATTTCTAAAACATTTCTATTTTCTGGTTTTCACTTAAGCATCTGAAGATGCACAAGAAGTATGTTTTTTTTATTATTTTTAGACTGCATTTTGAAGCTAGTCAAGTTCATTTGAAGGGCTTTAAACCCCAAACACTTTATTCCAATGGGATATGGAGAAGGAAAGTGCTTTATGACTAAAACCAAGTAGTGCAATTTAGCTAAATTGCATGTGTCTTTCCCAAAGGACAGGGGGTAAAATGAGGAAAAATATGAATAATACTTTAAATGGATGCATTACCTTGTGTGTATATTCAGACTGGTACATGTAGGCTGTATATATGGTAACAGTATATCTTAAAAGGAATATAATGGGTTCTGTGTCAATGTAAACGTAACCAACATAGAGTCCAAGGTGTATTAGTTTTCAGGATTTATAATGAAAGTACCGTTGTTAGGATTTTAAATGGGGTTTTGGCCCCCAATTGGTATTTATACTCTTTCATGAATTATACATGAGGACAACATAGACTTTAGCAGTCAAATTAACTGTGAATGTCTTCATTCTGTCTGAACAATAAAGAGCAAAAAATAATGGATAAATTACAAAGAAATCAAATTGTTTCATCTGCACATAAAAATCAGCAAAGTGTAAAATCGTGACAGTAATTAATCCCACTGGAATTTTAAATAGAAACATCTTTTTTCAGAATCATATCTGCCAAGCTACATGGTTCATTTCAAGAAAATATGTCCATCTGAATGTAATTCACTAAGTATAGTGAGTCCATAGCCACAACACCTTGCACCTTCATGTCATTCCAATTGTCTAAAGTGCCTTTTGTCTCAGTCCAATGCTAAATAATTAGTTAAATGTAACTGCAAATGCATCAGCCCCTTTGGAATTACCCACGTGTGTATAAAATTGTCTGAAAATATTGTCAAAGCTTATTGGAGTCAGGAGTTAACAAACATGGTGTCCAGTCAGTGAAACATGTTTGGTGGAGTGGGTTACATTATTTCTACACAAAAAGTTTAGCATGATCAGCTTTGGTAATGTCTACACAAGAGGTTTTTCATGCAGTACATGTATAGGTACAAGTACAGGTCACCTGTATTTTGGAATTGTTTAGAACACAATACACAGTCATTTTGGTTATGTGTATAAACATAGGAAAATAGACTTGAACTTGACTTTTGACTTTGACTTTTTTCATTTTGCCTTTATTGACAGTAAATTGTGAAGAGACAGTTCAGAGCTGATATCTAAATAATAATAATAATAATAAAATAATAAAAACTGTTTTAATATTACAAAATGTGTGTACATTCAGCTTTAATGTGTTATAAACAATTAATTTAATGCTTGCTTAAATTTTATAAAAAGACCCACCAGACCTCGCCTGGTCCATTCCAAGTGTATTTGGCTAATTTGAAAAGAAAAAAAAAACAGAGCTACAGTCCAATATGGCAAGAAAGTCTGAAATGGGCATTTTGCATTTCATATTGTATTTTAATATTTCCCTGTTTTGTTTTTATGTTGATTTCATTTCTGACAGTCACACTGTATGACAACCTGATGCATCACGGGACTACAGTTGTGTATAAGATGCAAGGAATTGTTTAAGCCTGTCTTAATAGTCAGGTGCCATTGTGAACACTGAACCAGTTTTTTCTTGCTTGAAATGCTTTTCTTGCTTTCAGTGCCCATTAAGAGATTCTGTATGCATGCCTCTAAATGACAACTGACAAAATCCACAGTGATCATTCTCAGTAAAACTGTATCCCAGTGTTTATTTAGAAACGAATATAACGCTTTTAACAGTCTGTCTTACAAACTTAAGGTAAATATTTTTCAAAGTTGTCCTTTTCCACAATACAACCCTGTTCCAAATATTCAAATCAGCATCTGATTGTCAAAGATCACAAAGAAAAGTATGAAAGAAAAGTTCCATCCCTGACAAACCTCAGAATTTTCTTCTTTCTTCTTCAATGATGCACTTTACCCCTTTAACAGATTTAATCATTAATGACAAAACCAACAGAAACATGTTTGCACCCTGAGCACAACTTCCTGTTCCTTCTGAACACAAAAGATTTAATGACTAAATTCATTGATCTTACCAGGTTCCTTAAAACCTTCAGATGCTACAGCAACAAATGTTGAGGAAAACTCTGGCTTGCCTGTTGATGTTATAGAGCACATGTCCTCAACTGGCGGACCGCGGTCCGGATCCGGACTCTTTTCTGATTGTGTTTCTACACCGCTACTCAGCTAAAAGCTCATCCTCCCTGTCTCTGATTGACCAGTATTTGTTGCCTTTGTGGTTTCAGGTTGGTTGGGTTTAAGCATGAGGACTTAGATTGGTCCAGGTGAAGGCAAGAATCAGCCAGTCACAGACAGAGTACGGCGGGTCTTCACTGAACAGAGACACGGAAAGTAAACAGCGGCAGCGACAGAGAAACATATAAAGCAGTGAGAAGACGAGAGAGAGAGGAAAGCGGCGACATTGTGAGTCAGTGTGACATGACGTGGGCTAAACGGTGGAAGGTTGATACTGAAATCCAGACTTTTAATTCAGAACGGATCGAGGTGTTTATCTTCATCCTTCATACTTCAACCACTGCGTCTCCTCTGCTCTGAGATCTGCTCTCAGTGGTTAAAAGTGGGAACGTGAAACATCACGATGTAACTAAACACAGTAACTTGATGAGAAATGTTACCCACTAAATTTGGCGGTTAGGCTTCAGAAAATGAGCGATCTTAAAGTCAACTTCTATCAGTCAACCTGCCAACAACAAGCTAACAAGTGCTCCCTCACAAAAAACACCCAGATACCTGTATCTGCATGAACAGCTAATAAATAAATAGTGAGGTATTAACAAGAGATGTTAGATCAGCTTCATGAAGAAAGTATCCAGTCTGAGCTGTAGACGAGTCAATGATGTGTCTGACAGTGCTCAGCTTTTTTCTTATTTATTTTATTTCTTACTTATTACTACTATAATTATTATTTTATTTCTTACTATTATTACTGTATGTAGCCCTCCAGAGTTCAGAGTTGCATTGGAATATTGTTAAAATGGCATTGAATTATAGCTTGATGACAAGTTATTTCTCTTTCTATATGAATAAAAATGAATATTAATGTATAACTACATAATAATGCAATTTAAACATGATGATGTTGTGGACCAGGACATGAGGAAATTTTCTCTATCTAGACCTCCTTAAATTATACTTGAAAACCCCTGTTATAGAGTTATTAAAAATAAATATTTTTTAAAATACCCACTAGGATGCAACTGAAGGTCAAAGAGGAAATAACCATTGCTGCATCAGTGTTCAACAAGAACAAATACTTGTCCTAAAGACATACAAGTGAAGATGAAGTACTTCCATCAATAGGCTTTAAGAGAATTTTCCTTTGAAGTGACTTTCAGCTGTCATTAGTGTCAAGCTGCAGCAGTTTCCCTGTCAATTCTCCCTGCAGGGAAGGTTTTTGTAGTAGTTTCCTGCAGCATTGTCTGGGGCCACGCTTACAATGGGTCTACACTTACAACATGGGTCTCAGTAAACAACACTCTTGTCAGCACTCTGCTTTTTCACGTCTGCTTCACCAGATTGGAAGGTCTGTGTGACACTATTCAGTCTCAGGAGAAAGGAGGGATCTCACAGAGTAGATTTAAACCAATTTGTAATTTACTCAATGTCATCTATCCTCATTGGTTTGTGATTCAGTGACTGCTGAATGACAGTTAGCTTCTGTGTGTGTAGTGCACCCTTTAAACCTGTCTTTCAACCTTTGGGTTCAGCTTTGCACACACTGTAAAAACGAAAACTTTGAAATTGCTCACTTTATGTAGATTTTTTATTCAACTGAAGAAAAAGTATTTAATTGCACCATAAACTACACCAAAGTAATTGCTTCAACTAACTATATTAAGTTTCTTTTAAAAAGTGGGTCTTACTTCATATCCTGTGTTTGTAAAACTTACAAATTGTAGTTGAGCACCAGTTGGAGCCAGGTCAACTACACTACACATGCTCATTTCAACTCCTGGGTTGACCGGGGTCTACCAAGTGGTTCTGCAGGGAGTTTTCTCCACCATTTTATCTCCTGCATAACCTTCTCTCAAAAAGAAAGTTAGATTTAGTTTGGTTGACACTCTACATTGGAGCTCTGAGGACCTTAATTATAGAGCGATTTTTTGCTTTTTACACAGTACTGGTCTTAGTAGTAGAATTTATAATGCACCTACCAGCTGTTTGCCAACCGCCATAAAACATCAGAAGAAGAAGACCTTCTCTCAAGTTCAACTTTACGTCCAAAAGGTAAGTATTTTTGTTAAATATTGTCTAGTAACTATGGTTTGCAGCAATGAGGTGTATTCATTTTATATAGTCAGTTGTGCTTTGGATCTGCCAGCTCATGTTCATATGTTAGGTAGGTAGCGGCATATCTGACCTTGCTTAACGGACAATTGATAATTGTGGTTTTGAAAACATCAATGTTAAGATATGAAGTGCACAGATTAAATTCTTCTGTCCACTAGGGGTGGGGTATACCGGTGTCAAAGCACCTCTTTGATCATTAGTAATATACATGCTGCAGCTAGCTAGCTATAGGGATGGGCGATACCAACATTTTTCCTTTCGATATGATACCAATACTTTGGGTTACTTTTACATCGATATCGATACCGATACTTTGCCCTGTAAAGGAAAATCACATGATTGCTCAGTGTTCATTAATAACTTTATTGGAAGGGCAATATGAAATATCAATAAAATTCATGAACATAAATACTTAAAATAAATGCTTATAAAAGACAATAAAATCGATCAATGAATAAAAACGAGATGAAAATAAATCTTTTAAAATTATAGTAAAAAATTATTTGACTTCATTAATACAATGTTAATAAAATTTCTTAAATTGAAAGATCAACAAAGT
>JAUBNQ010000012.1:27964762-27981457 GCA_032353495.1 Ctenopoma kingsleyae
ATCTTTTTGTGTAAATATCATGTTACAACGTGGACACCTGCGGCTTTTAGACAGGTGCGGCCTATATATATGTAAAAAAATGTTTATTTTTAAAGTTAGTATGTGCGGCTTATATTCAGGTGCACTCAATAGTCTGGAAATTACGGTAACTAATATTGACTATTATGAAGGCAACTCATAATGACATCTAGGCATGCTCCTGATCGGTCACAGAAGGTGTCTTGGAGGATCTTCTCCCAAACCTGAAGCAGGGCATGGGAGGGTGAGCTCCTACACAGTCTCTGGTTTTACTTTTGGTTTGGATGCACCGATAAATAATGTCTCATAGATGCTAAATTGGATTTAGGAATTTAGGGCCAGCCACATGAGACTAACCCTAACCCAACTGTGATGAAGTTGGTAGGTAGGGGAATAATGAAGTATCAGTTATTATCATTAATATTATTAAATAATGTCTCCTGGTGTCTCCTCTGTTCTCTTGAGACTGACCTAACAAAACCTTCTTGTGACTGCATGAATGGATGTGCAATCTTAGTAACTGCACTACCAGTGCAACCTGATTGGGCTGCAGGTGCTGCTTTATGCTACTGTTTGTCAGACGTGTGAGAGATGCAGAGAAAGTGTGGAACAAACACCCTTGTAGCATGTACAATTGACCCAGCGGGACCAGCGGAGAGGTGATATACAGCTTGAGTTGGGAAATGTGGAAAACGGGGTGGATCTTAAGAGAGGAAGGGAGGTGCAGCTGTTAGGTGACCAGAATAATCCTGGTGGTGACCTGTTAGGGTCCGATGAAGGATGATGAGGAAGTGTAGTACATTTCTTAGAGTCTGTATGCAGGCGAGGATGACGAGTAGAGAGCCAAACCCAGTAAGACACCTGAAGCGGCGCCCTGGAGGGTGTCGGCGGCGATGTTGGCAGGTATAGTCCATCTTGGCCCGTCATGGTCCGCCTAACCCCTGGTCAATAAAATTAGATTCTGAGGAGGGCCTGGAGCTTGACCCACTGAAAGGTTACTCTGTGCAGGAAAACAAGACGGTGAGATGGTATGAGCTGAGCCAGGTGAAGCTCCCCCGACACTTACCTGGCTGCACCGTTTGCCGTGAGCCGCAGTACACACAGAGACCCTCCCACCAGTGGGGCACTCACACCTCTTGCGGTAGTTGTCTGAGTTCCATGGGTTCCTTGGCTGCGGGCTGGCGGCCGCTCCGGAGGTGGAAGGGGGTGACGCTGGAGTGGTAGTTGAGAGGGCTGCAGGCTGACGAAGACGGCGAGGGGCTGGACAGGATACGCTGGTTGATTTGGATGGCAAGATCCACAGGCTTATCGAAGGTTGTGGGGGCCTCCCGGCTGGCCACCCCATCCCTGATGTAGTCTGCGAGGCCCTCGATGAAGGTGGAGCGGAAGGCATTGCTTCCCCAGGAGAGTTGGGCAGAGAGGGTGAGGAACTCCGATGCATATTCGCATACAGAGCGCTCACCCCGCCGCCGTGGCCCAGACATCCTGTCAGGCATGTGAGAGACGGAGACAAAGTGTGGAATGAATGCCCTTGTAGTGTGTAGGATTGACCCAGATGCAGAGTGAACCGCAACTGACAAGAGACGCTGAAGAGTAGTAGTGAGCTTGTGACATGAGAAGAAGCACAATGTCTGAGCAGAGAGCAGGTGAGTGGTCTGCCTATTTTGAGTCCAGTCCTAACCAATCCTGACTCTTCGTCACGATCACCTTATCATCTCACCTCAAACTGTTTCACAATCTTGCTCACTGTGGTTTCATCACATTGTATCACGTTGTATCATACTGTATTGTATCATATCATGCTGTACTGTTTTGTAAAGTTATGGGGCATAAAAATGTTAGTTTTCATATGAGTCAATGGGCGCGACGTTTTAATTCAGTATCCAGCTTTCCTAAATATACCAATGGTGTACCCTTGTGGTCTAACAAACTTGTTGAAAGTATTTCCTTTTTGGACATTTTAAACATTGTTTACAAGCGTGTTTCTCTTTTTTTGTTCTTCCTCTTCTTTACCATAGTAAAATGAGTCACCTACATATGTATACAGACCAAATTAGTCAAAATGAGTGCGTATCTAAAGTTATTTTCTCTTTAATACAAAATAGTGTCTTTTTGTTACTGTTCCTACTACAACACAACAGGGAACACTTTGAGTAAATAGAAAGGAGTAACTGTAAGGCTGCTTTATGTGCACATATCCAGTCTTAAGTTTAAGCTGCTGGTTCCCAATTCCAAGGGGACATCTTGTCAGGCTTCAGCAATACATTCACTATCTAAAGCTGAACTACAGGAACTGGCTA
The DNA here is from genome assembly GCA_032353495.1 of Ctenopoma kingsleyae. Taxonomy (NCBI): domain Eukaryota; kingdom Metazoa; phylum Chordata; class Actinopteri; order Anabantiformes; family Anabantidae; genus Ctenopoma; species Ctenopoma kingsleyae. The sequence goes on from JAUBNQ010000012.1 coordinate 27,967,081, forward strand.
ATCAGACCCATAGGTCCATAACTTTTCTTTCTAACAGTCCTCTTTAATGTAACGACAAGGTAAAATCATTGATTTTTGATGTACATTGAAGACAATTGATTTTTACAAAATGATAGAAGATATGAAGTTCAGAATTTCAGCTTTTAATTGATCCTATGTACACCTCAATGTCCTAAACAACACAAAATATAGCCCTTTTTGTATCAGATGATACAGTTGTCCGATAACAGAAAAAACATATTTTAGTGATCACACAAGCACAGAAATTGATTTAAGATGCTACTAAACACTGTCCTTTAAGAGCACACAAGAAAATAGCTTTCTATAAGTGCGTATCAGAGCACACTTGACTTTTTTATGCTAGGCTTTCCAAGCATGAGGAACTGCTGCTATTAGACATCTGTTCTTTTGCTTCTATATATCCTCACATCTGAGGTTTTGTTTTCGAGGTGATTCAAATCACACTGTTTTTCCCAATACAACATGTCGTGGTGCACTTGGAAGAAGGCTGTCACCTGTGCTTGCTTGGAATCATGCTGTTCTCACCTGGCCAAACGCAGCAGTTGTAAGGAGTAAGAAGAGTTTTGATATGCAGGGTTTACTGAGATGATGTTTAATCAACTGCAATATTAATACACCTGCATGAGTGTAACATTGGTGTAGAGCTGGGTTGAGGCAATATAGTAACTAGTAACTATCAACCAGCAAATTCAAAATTAGTTTCTCTCTCTAGTTTTTCCATCATGTATGTCTCATTTGTTACAAGCTCACCATTTTCTGAACTATATGCTTTTGTGTTGATGGTGTATTTTTGCACCTTCCAGATAAAAAGTTTTCATTCTTTTCTGTATAATATGGAAGTCAATTGGCAAAGTCTTAAGTCTTCCCACAGCTGGGTAATCCATCACAATGAGGTAATGCAGTATGAAAATCAATGGGGAAATCAATAAGCAAACTCTTGAAACTTGGTCATTGATTTTGTCATTGAAATGGATGGAAACAGAGCAGTAGCACAAATACATCCCAAACTCCTTCATTCACCTTCATTCAAAAATACTTGGTAAAATGGTAAAAGTGTTTGATAGTGACACTATAAAAAGAATAAAAAAATATTGGAGCTATTTTTAGTAGCAAGTATTTTTAATAGTTATTTATTTTATAGTCAAAAAAGGGGGTTAATAGCTAAAGCCTGTATAGGAACCTTCCTATATATTTTTAGTAAGTGTGTTCACAGGTTGTCATTGCCAATGTGACAGACTGAGTTGTTGATTTTGGTGATAGCAGCCCTAACTCATCTTGCACTCCCACCACAGAAACCGGAAGAACAAGGACCATCTTACCACAAGCTTTCAGAATATTGAAGAGGTAAATCTGCTTTGCATCACCCCATCAGATACACCTCATAATCAGCAACTCCCACTTGGTGTGTCACTAGACCTGTAATATACAGCTGGAAGCGCTAAAAGCACTTTATCTAGCGGTGAAAATTGTCTCAGCACGGAGGTTTCTCATGCAGGTGCTGCAATTTCACCATGCTATGTGAATAATATTCTCCATGTAGGTCCAGATTTTCATTGTTATGGTTCTCCCTCATTTTCTTTCATTGTGACCATATACTATACAGTAAGCAATACACAAGTGGCTAGAATTCAGTGGTGATCTGCTGGAAATAATAAAGAATCCAAATATTTATCCCAATTATATCTATTCCCATGTACATTCACTGGCTTAATTGTTTTATGAAATTGCCAGCATTCTATTAAATGGGGGGTTTGTAATGGCTGACCTGATACATACTGCTTCTAAAGTGTCAGCGGTATAAATGATTTGGTCTGAATCTATCTCTGGATAACATGATGCAAAGCTTGAGTAATATCTTTGCTACTGTGTTACACAGAGAAGCTCAGACTGTTTTGGACAGTGCTCTGGGGTTCACTCAAGTTCATGCCAGTTTTATTCTGAAGAAGAACTGATTAAGGGTAATGGATGGAGTTCAGTTGGCTTGGGGGTAGATGTACTGATTGTGCGAACTATGTCGGTGTTTCATGTTGCCCCATATGACCTGCACTACCAACCACAATATGATCATACCTGCCTGATGTGAAAACTCTGTGCAATCTGTAATTAATCTCTCAATCGGTGTACTGTGTGTGTTGTGCCATGGGTCAGCTGCAGATACCACAACATCAGGATCCTGCAAAAAGACCTAATGAACACCAGACCAAGACAGCATCAGCTAGACAAAAATTACTCACAGCACCAGACTGTCAAAAATTTTATAGTAAAGAATCATTAGATGACCATAGACAGATGAAGGAGAAATTACACATCTAATGCCAGAGACAATCATTTATCAGAGATGAGGGTTACCAACGGATGACACAGGACCAAATGATGTCCTTGTTCGATATGTGTTAGGTATTAGCACCTCAATATCACAAGAATTTTTTACATCTCCCTCAGGATCAAACTGAAAATGTAATAGTTCTTAGCTGTTTCAGTTATTTGTTGTAAAGAAAGCAGGCCACAAAAATAATGTGTCTAGGGCTTACCCCAAGCCAACAGTCCAGAAGCTTTGGTTTCACTTTTGACTCAAAAGCTAACTTCAAGGCTGACATTGGTTTCTCACTAGGGATGGGCGATATGTCCCAAACATAATATCACGATATTTCAGAGTATTCTGACGATAACGATAAATTTGACGATATAACAAAATACAGAAAAAATGCTTGTTAATCATTTGACAGTATAAACATCGCAGGTTACCTTAAAATATTCTGTAAAAACTTTAAAAATATATTGCACAGGTTAGTTTTAGTGCAATAACTTTATTTAGTAAAGTATTTAGTCTTAAAGTAAAATAAAATAAGAAATAAAGATTCTTCCTCTGTTCTTTGGATTGAAAAAGACTGTATAAAACATAAATAGTATAACAAAATAAAATCATATCATTCTCCAAACTAATGGTGACAGCTTGGGTAATAACTTTCTAGCTTTTGCTTTTTCTGTCATACGGAGTACAACTGGCGAGCGACTCGGTGATGCCAAGCTGAACCAGCTTACTTCAGTGTTTCCCCTACCAATATACAGTTTATTGTTGTAAAATGTTAACATACCATTTATTTTCTGTACAGCGCCAGATCACATTAAAGGTCATTTCATGTTCCCTTTCCTATAGAACAGGTCTGTATGTTGTTCTTTTATTAAACAAACTAAACAGCCTCATGGTATTTATCTTATTTACATGACGGCGTCATTTCTGTCTCTCTGTATTGCATGCGGTGGAGATCTGCAGCGATGCGTACACACAAAGACACACACGTGTCAGTAAAATATGATTAAAAAAGCATGAAAGCCAAAACACACACACCGGCCCCGGTGCAAAGTGATGCGCATAACACCGGGAACAGCCCAAATTTTTCCCAATCATATTTCCACTGTACAGCTGATATTAAGCAAACAAAACCTAATCTGTTTATATGACTTTAGTGCATTTTCCTTGTTATGTTGTTGTTATGCTTCAAAAAAGCTGCTTTTTTGGGAATTAATTCTTCTGCAGTATCGCTTCCAGCCATCCTTGCCTTCATCTTCACAACTTTAATAAGCGTAATCTGCTGCATAATGGTGTGACGTCTTTACGCCATGAAATTAGCCATAAAATCATGATATTTATTTTTTCCCAGGCAAGAAAAATTTACCGGTATTATCGTGAATGCTATGATATGGCCCAACTCTATTTCTCACTAAATTAACTTTATATCATCTTTAAAGCATAAACTAGGTTCAGTGAATGATTATGAGACTGATGCTTTAACTTAACTTTAAGCTCTAAATAAGTTGCAGTTCATTCAGGACTTGGCTGCCTAAGTACTGACCAGGACCAGAAGGAGAGAACCCATCACACCTGATTTAGCCTTTAAATTGGTTTCCTGTCAGTATCTGTATTGATTTTAAAATTCTCTAACTTGTTTGTAAAGGACTTCACAGTCTTGCACCAGCTTATTTGTCTGTGTCCAGTATATGAACCAGGACAGCCTCTCAGGCCTTCTTGCATTTAGTTGTTAGTTGTTTCAAAGTGCAGGACAAAACTTTGGTGAGGCAGCTTTCAGTTTTTATGCTCCAAGCAGTTGGAAGAGTATGAAAAGGATCGAAGACCAGCTGAAAGTGTTTGAATCCGTAGCTTGATTTTGTTTGGAACATTTTACATTACTGAAGTGACTATATTTGTGTTTAAAATGCTTGAATTTATTTTCTCAGTCTCTCATCTATTAAATCTACTTTGTATGATGTTACATTATATTTTATATTCTATTTTTCTTGAATTGCATAATTGTTTGAAAATTTTCACAAGCCAAGGTAAAGCATGTGTCCTAATGCAATATATGTCAGTGAATGCAACATTGTCATTAGTCTGCATTTATCTGGGTATTTAAAACTTATTAACATGCCAAGAGTGCACTAGATGATGAATATCAGAGTAGTCATCAGTAATAATGAGTTCTCTGATGGATTGAGACTTGTCGGTGCTTGTGACATCCACTCCCACTTCCATGTAAAACAAGAGGTTCAGCTGTCTCGGGAACACGAGGGTGTCCATGGCAACGGAGCTGAATGCCTCTTTTACCTTGAAGATGAAAATGGCATAGCAGATACCACATATTCGAATAAATTCAATCAATTATGCATAGACTCTAGTGTTCAGACGGCATGCAAAGACAGAACACTGAACAACATCTTACCTATTCCATATGTACTGTGTAACATATAGTAGTAACGCCAAACATTATGCCAAGAGATGGACTCTAATGACCAAAAGAAATGTCACTTGCATCACTGGGTTTATGAACTAATAACTGCTGAATAACATACTGTGACCAAACACACTGAGTTTGTAATCCTTCATCTCACCTCATGCAACCTGGTGCAAAAAGCAATAAATATTTCCTCCAAAAAAAGGCTTTGCTTCTCCCCGGGATCTTGAAGACAAAGCAGCCCCATTTTGTAGCTCATTTGAGGACTCTCACACTCTGTAAAATAGCCTCGCTCACACTATTTCTGTGCCAATTTCATGGCCTGTTGATCTTATTTTGGGTCAATTTCACTACCACGACAGAACACATACTGTAATCTTCAGCTGCCCATTATGAGTTCAAATATGAAATCAAATATATGGCCTATTCTAACTAACTATTTGTAAAAATTATTATTTTCATTTATCAGGCCACACAGGTTTAACACACACATTGGGAGTTTTTCCTTTTCTCTTCACATGACCAGCGCTCTACTGGGGTCAGGAATAAACAAGCAGAAGACAAAGGTGCATAAATATGAATAAAGGCCAGCTGTCAGCCTTCTAATGAGGTTAGTGAGTAATGGGCTGCAACATGGTTGTTTGTAGCATGTGGACAACTTCATCTAACCCAACTGGATCTATTAAATCCTACTGTTCCTAAATGCTGGTGATTCATGGGAAACATAATTGTTTCTGAATGGTTTCATTCATTGAAAGGTTAAATGCATGTGGTGCTGTGGCACATCAATAATGACACTGTGCTTGTTTTCAGCTTTTCAAAGTCTGGCAAGACTGCCATGAAATATAGTAACCCTCACTGGCTACTGGTAAATTTCAGAACCAATTCCAGGTTTTACTGATTGTGTTCACGGCTACAATAGGTCAAGCCACAAGCTACATTTGTGATCCACTGGTCCCTTACAAGCTGGGTCACAGCCTGATGTTTTCTTACGAAGGTTTCAGTGTCCGTCAAGTCATTAGAGGTGACAGAGTTTTCACCATCAAGGCTACCAGACTTTAAAATGTCTTGTTAGAGGAACTCATGCCTGCTACTAAAGTACATCTACATTAATTTCTGAAATGCAGATTTTGTGCAAAACTAAAATGCATCCACACCAGGTGTTTTTCTCAAATATAGAGGACAGATGAGCAATTGGGCCACAGAAAACCAGCAAAGAAGAATCAGTATAAATATTTTTTGTCTGAATGAGCGATGAAATAAAACAGTTTTAAGAAGGAAGTGCTGCACTACTGCTACCATAGGTTTGGATACCAATATAACAGCATTTCTGCCACTACAGCCTGCTGCCGCCCTCAGATTTACACTCCTCAGAAGCTGAAACGCAGGTAGGACTTTCAGCTTTTTTTGATAAGGAACCTTGTTAAAACCCTTCTCCTCAGGGGATAAATTGTGGTAATTTAGCTATAGCATTAGCATTTTAGTTGTGTTGCACATTAATTTATGTGGTTTCACATTTATTGGCCTTTTCAGTGCCTGCCTCATGCTAAAAGATCCACTTTTAAGAGTTTACATTACAGTCTGCCATTGGCCTGTTGTTGGTATTAGCTAAGCATGGTCTTTTCCAGAGAGGCTGACAGTTTTTTGAGAATTTTTAATTTGGTGATGCCATGTCATCCTGGGGGCAAATCTGAACATGTACTGGGCTATACTATCAATAATACAAAATCATTACTAAACTGTTGCTTTGGAATAGATAATGATGTACACTATGAGCCACCAGAGAGAGCTGAGAGAAGCCCTAAGAGGAAAAGGAACTGAGATATTTTTTTCCCATTCAACATACTGGCCAATGCAGAGTCAGCCTCTTTTTATTTAAAAAATCCCCTAAGCAAATGATCCATGGTGACTGATCTGTGCCTCCATTCATTATAATAAATATAAAGTTTACAACTCCTCCAACCTGTTGATCATCTGAGCCCAGAGCACATTAAAAGCTGTAATTCATGGATAAGAAAAATGTTGCAGTTTCATCAATCAATCAGTCTCCAATTAAACAGCACTTCATGATGGACTGATTAATGTGAAATAATGAAGACTCGCAACTGCGTGTAAAATGACAAATGTCGGGCTTGGGAGGGGCACTGCAGCTATCATGGACAAATCATAATGGACTAATCCATTAACAATGATTCAGCAGCAGGGGTTCATTAACTGAGGTAGACGTGTGCAGGCCCAACTTTGATCTTCCCACTCAAGTCTCTTCAGAGAGACACATTACTCCTATGCTGCACTGCACGGATGCCAGCAGAGAATCTGTGTTTCTTGATGCACTCAGTGATGTGTGTTTATGTACATGTGTAGTACATAGTATACACAAATGGCAAGTTTTGAAAGAATTACCAGATGGCTGTGTTCTCAGGGGGAGATTGCCAAGGTTAATGATAATGAAGAATTAACGGGATTGATGTGTAATTAGCCTGATGGATGGAGTCACTGGGAGTGCATATTTGTGAGTGTGTGCGTGCTCATGCACTCACAGAGACACGAACTGATGCCATTACAGCACACAATTCCCTCAGGTCTATCGTACTCAGCTCATCTTCAGACATGCAATGTGAGTTTTATGTGATCAGGGACACAGTTTAAATGCAATACAATCATCATACATTTGCAAATAAACACATTTAAATTTCATGTCAGGTCTTTTGAGCATGCCATGTCACACACAAATCAAGAGTCTCACCTCTATGTAAGGACCTCAGTTACGTCACTGGTAATTTTCTGCTGCAGCATAGAAACACTACACTCTGGGCTCAGATGTGCTTATTTCATAACTCACAAATCCATGCCCGCACAGTTTAAAATTATCATTGATTTTGAAAAAAATCCAGATGACTTACTGTTGAAGCTAGACAGCCTGGCTGGTGTAACATAATAGTGTGAGGCCCTAGTGAAGCCATTTTTGTCTTTTCCTATCTCACCCACACAGCCACCTACAACCAAGACACTTTCCTCTTCTGTCTTTATCTAGCTCTAATCTCCTCTGTGTTTTCACCCCTACATAAAACAGTCTGTACTTCGATAAGAGCCTCCCTACATACTGTAATTGTCTCACCTCTGAAAGAACCTGAAATTTCTTATGGGAAAGAATAAGCTACATATAGAACACAGCCATACGTTTATGTTTTGAACTTTATTCTCCTGCAAAAATTTAAAACATTTTCTGGTACTCAGTGGTTGGTTGCATTCAAATTCTTGGAATTATGTGCTTATGAATGTTTATTTTCTTATTTCACTTCACACTTTGTGCTGACTTGCAGCTCTTTATCTTCAAGACTCCATTTTACTCCCACAGTCCAAAGACATGCAGCTTAGTTTAATTGGCGAATCTAAATTGCCCCCAAGTGTGAATGTGAGCATGAATTATCATCTGCTTATCTGTCACACTGATGACCTTTCCGGGGTTCACCTCACTTCTACCACCACCCTCACAACCCTCAAGATAAGCGGGTATAGGCAGCAATAAACAGGTGTTTGTGTTGTGCCTATGAAAAAATCTTAATGACTTTGTTGTCTTAAAATAGCACTAAGTTGCTCCCTGTAAAAGAAAACCAAGAATTCCCAAAAAAATAAGCAAAGTTCAACTTTGCATGTTATAAAACATCCTTAACATGTCAGAAAAACAACATGTAACAGGTCATCTTGGTAGCCTAAACTATACATTTTGCTCTTTCAAAATCGTGTTCTTTTTCTGTACAGAGACACTTTGAACTGGACTGGACAAATAATTCAGTATACAGCACTCAGTGTCTCCATTAAAAACACACCCACTATATTAACACCCAGTGGAACTCATTTAATACAACTTACAGATGGTTGAGTCAGCCATCAAAGTCGTGTTTTACACAGAGTGACCAAAAAGGATGATAAACTCTAAGAAATGAAGAAATGTCTATATAGAAACACAAAAAAGTCAAGATGCTGAAAATCACGTTTTTGGGTGGCAATGCAACTTTCTAAGAAGAAGTTTGGTTTTCTGTCCAAACGCTAAGGATCCTGTGCATTTGCACTGCTTGTTGCAATAACTATGGACAACAATTACGTTTAATATGAAATGTAATTACCTACAGTTTAACACATTTCAGTGGCTCATACTGTACATCATTATCTAGCAAAGGCTTTCTTATAATCAATGCAGGAGGTGCTCAGGTTGGTCTGTCTGCTCTTGCAGTCTTGAGTGGCTGTTCTGTCTATCAGGAGCTGGTGTTTTGCTCCTATGGTATTCCTTTCCAATTCCTTTCTGGGTCAAAGAGTGTCTGTAAATGTTGTAGTGTTCTGTAGATCAAAACCTTTTTGAGGGAAAACAAAAAGTAAAAAATAAAACAAATACCTGTATCTGCATTAACAGCCAATAAGTAAAGAAGAGTGAGGTATTAACAAGATATGTGATATATCAGATATATATATATATATATTGCGGACCTGGACATGAGAAAAATTTCTCTGTTCGGACCTCCTTAAATCATACTTTATTATCCCTGAGCTAAACTATGTTTTATTTCAACTGAATACAGCAAATAAATAAAATTACCTGGTGAAGCAGCTCATGTCTAATTGGATTAACTAGCAACAGGTCAGTCATATGATCAGGTTTAAAAAGAGCATCACAGCAAGGCTAGAGTGGGAGCTCTATGAAAGAGTCTAGGCATATAGTTCACAACAACAACAACAACATTTCTCAATTAAAAATTGCATTCAGTAGGGCTTTCATCTATGGTACATAATAACAGTCAAAGTTTCAGAAAATGCATAGAAATATACATAGAGACAAAGCTGAAAACTGATATTTGATGGCTATTACCCTTATGGACTCTTTGGTGGCAGTGTATTAAAAGAGATACAATTCTTTAGTGGAAATCACTGCATGGGCTCAGGAATATTTCACAGTTGCAACTAAAAATGCAAGCTGAAACACCAACATGCAAAGATAAAAACACAAACAACTGGCACAAATACCACTGCCTCTTCTTGGAAATGATGGATGCCATTTCTTCCATGCTAAAGAGTAAACAAACCATTGGACTGGTTTTTTATATACTGTATCCATAGCATCCCAACCTTTTGGAAACAGGGTTGTAGTAGTAAAAATATATTCACTGGCATTGCCATAGCTAAGGCTGAAAGGAATGTCAGTAGTTAAGCAGATATTTGGACCAGAATTCATAGAAATACATCCAGTGGCTGTTGAGATATTTCAAAACTTGTAACATTTGCAAAAGGTTGTTACTTGTGAAATGTGTTACATAAAATCTCAAATGTCTTCAGTATAATTTTAATGGCAGTGCCTGGTTGACATATTCAGTGCTGCAAAATATATCAACAGCAGAAGCATGTGTGTTTGTGTGTGAGAGAGGGAGAGCACCAACGTGACAAAAATAAAAAAAAGAGCATGATACAGCATGTGTGGAGGGGAGCTGTCATAAAGGTTTTACAGCATTAGCAACCATCTATTGCATTGCCACAGTAACAGAAAACACCACAATGTTTCTAACACCTTATAACCTCAATGCAAAGTGGACCTGATGAATTCATAAGGACACATACTGCTGATTACTGTAAGTCTTGACATAATACATGACATAAAGTGACTCTTTTGTTACAAGGCTATGGAATGCAGCCCTGTCTCCTAAAAATTACATTCGTATACAACTAAACTGCATTCCAGATTCCGTTTTTTGTTAATATAATGATTATATGTTCACAGGTAACGTATTTTTGTCCGCCCAAATATCTGACCTGCATCCAGTTTTCTGACAGCTAACATATCCGACGTTACATTTCAACATCCAGACGTCAGTGTAGTGATGTTGGTATTTTATGGTCGGGATCAGATATCACAGCAGTGGGTTAGCATAAGAGAAAGACTTGGGGCCGGTTATTCAGTAAAATTGTCATTTCATACAGTCTCTTAACAAACACAACATCTGCATCAATGACATCAAAACACGATCTTTTTTCTAACCCTAACCTCAGTACTTTTCTTGCCTAAACCCAACCTCAGTAGGGACTTTGGTGTTGAACTCGGGTCTTTGGCATGTGAACCCTGCACAGTGTGCACCCGCCATCCTCCCCAACCACGCCCTTGCAAATCACTTTGCATTAATATATGTAGCGCGTCATTCATTCATTCACAAAAACACATTTCTGTACGTGATAATTAAGTTCTACAAACACGTAATCGGGTCGCAAATATGTTCTGTAGAAAAAACATAATCGGGAATGGTGTTTAGTTGTATATGAACGTATTTTTTAGGAGCCAAGGTTGATGGAATGAGAATGTTTAAAGGTTTAACATATATGCCTATCGTTATAATAATTGTTGAAAGTTAACTGTCTATATCTATTTTTTTCAATTATCTTTTTTTTTTACTTGAAACTTAACCCTTGTGTTACCCCTTTCACAGCATGTGTGGGTGTAAATATATGCACTCCGAGGGCTGTCTTACGGGGTCACTCTATCATGTTCCATGTCTACTACAAGGTCGTAATGACCCACTCTATAGTGCCATCTGGTGGTTATTCTTTGGTGTAGGATGGGGGTTAGTGTATGAGACCGGGGATCGTATCGCAGGCCCCTTAGACCCTTTTATATCATTCGTTTGATGATAATGATGATGATGACTGGAGTTTGTCGCGAGGGGTCTAACCTGTAATGAGGGGTCTAATGGATCCCGTGATGTTAGCATTAGCATGCAACTAGGCTACCATGATATATCACACAGTGTCATACGGGGTATTTCTGTGCTTGTGTACTTTTTTTTGTTTATTGCTAGCAGGCTGTTATGGGCTCGCGGGGAATCCTCTCTCTGGCGCAAATCAGAGGAGCTGCTAGGGCTCTGCCCAGTTGCTCGAGGAACACCCTGTGTCTGTTGCGTTTCCCCAGCATCCAGGAAGGGTTGAGCTCCCTGAAGATCACGAAGGTGTTGTAAGCCGAGACATCCACGACATTGTGGAACAGGGCCAGGGGCCAGGGGCCACCTTGGACCTAGGCCCTCGGTTCCGTCTAACACCACTCGAGTGGAGAGGTTCGCGCCCTTGGAGGCCTCATGTCCACGTGGGTTCTTGTTTTCCCATGTACACTCATCTTCCATGCGAAGCTGGACTTTGTGTCGCAGGTCACCCAGAGCTTGATCCCGTACCTCGTGGGCTTGTTGGGCATGTACTGTCGGAAAGGACATCTGCCTGCACGGGACGATTGGTGGATATGAGTGAGTGGGTTGACGGTTGAGAAAAATACAAAATGAAACGAAACGATTTAGAAGACAATCTCACCTCTGAAAGGCACCAGGAGTTCGTCTACGGTGACCTCGGGTCCAGGTCTGTACAGGAGAGGGAGCCTCCTCCGGCAGGAAGACGGTCTCCATCTCCCCGTCACATCTCCTCGTTTGCACGGCATGTCGACCGAGACCTCGGGTTCTTCCTCGTCTGGCTCGTTGACATGCTCGTCGACATGCTCGTGTTGGGTCTCTTCTTCTTGTTGTTCGTGTTGATCATCTTCTTGCTGATCATCATCATCATCTTGTCCATGTTCATCATTAATCTTCCTCTTCATCCAATTCTTCTAGTTGATCATCATCTTCATCTAGCTCATTATCTTCATCTACTTCATACAGTTCATCATCTCGTTCTTGTCATCTCCATCGTTATCATTGTCATCTGTCGTCATCACGCAGTTATAGCAGCGCACTGCTCAGTTTCCAAGAGTTTTCCGTTTTACCCCTCTCATCTTGTTCGCCAAAGGCTCAGAAGTCGTCTCGAAGCTAAGCAGTCTAGGTTCAAGTCCGGTTCCGCTTCAATCGAGCGGGTCCACGACCCCAAGAAAGAGCACCAGTCTCGCGTACGATCCATCTGTCTCTGAAAGTGTGTCCCTGGAATCACTCGAGTTAGCTCCTCGTCCACCTTGCGTACGCGAGGTCCCTCTTAGTAGGAGCGTTTCCTCAGAAATCGACGGCCTCACGATTGCGAACAGCACCCTCTCCGAGCTCCGCGATCGCTTTCGAGCCCGTACTGCGACCTCGCTCGGCGTGCGATTTTTCCGCTCGTCCTGGATTTTGAACGCCACCTTCAGAGTGAGCTCGCCTCTCCTCTCCTGTTGGAGGAGCACTGGCCCCACTCTCCCCCGCGCTCCCGGACCTCTGGCTGGCGCTCCGCCTACCTGAGATGGGGGAATGGGCAGGGCTTTAGGACTATAAGGTCACGTGGTAGGGGACACGTGCTACCAGGGATGATCATGTGATGCAGACCTCAGAGCGAGGGGGGGTCTCCCCAGCCCCGGGACCACACAAGGGTTAACTGCAGATTTATGGTGCACTGGAGTTCGTCCAGTTCCACCACTGTCTTAATAAACACGTATTATGACATTAAATAATGGTTTGCAGTAGTTCTATACACTTACTATTGTAATGGTGTCAGATGTAAATATATATGCACTCAGTCCACAGTTGTGAGCTGATTGAAACATCTTGCAAATGTGTTGTTAGAATTAGATTTTACATACTACTGTAAACAACTGAGTTGTTCCTGTTGTCCCCATGTGTTCTAAGTAGCAATGATTGACCCACTGTGTTGACCAGCGTCTCAGTGTTCTAAGCCCCAGCATCTTTGAATCATAATGACGATGACTAATGATAGGGGTGGAGGGGTGCAAATTACATGCACCCCTAAATCTTAGAATGATGAATGGCTTTATCATGGAAGAGCAGCATATTTCAGGCGTGCCTAAAAGAGTTAGTGTGCATGGCCTTGTCATGCCAGAAAAACAGAGCCTTTTCATGTCTCAATCACTAAACCTATCTCTATGCCAGAACTAAGCATCAATGACTGATGCCAAAGCAAAGGTGGGAGTTGCAATTGCTCTATTAAAAAAACTCATCCTGCATAAATATAAATATGGAGAATCCTACATTAGTACATTTATTTTTTTTCTGGCTGACAGAAATGGCTACTGTAGATGTTAAGATAAGTACCACTTTCATGCTTGTACCTCAAGGTCCTCTTCACTCAAATATATCGTATGTTGTCTCATCTAATGACTTTATGAATTTCTTTACAGAAAACGTTATAACTATTAGAGAAAAAATTGATCAGATCCTACCTGCAACTGGCATGGACAGACACACTTGCCCAACAGCTACAGATTTGGTGTCTTACTTAGACTGCTTCTTTCCTGTAGATTGTACAGAGTTATGTAAATAATTAACTCATCTAAATCTTCTACATGTCTCTTAGACCCCATCCCAACTAGACTGCTCAAAGATGTCTTTGATCAGCACGTCCATATTAGAGCAGATTAATCTATCTCTGCTAACAAGCTATGTACCACAGGCTTTTAAGGTAGTTGTAGTAAAACCTCTACTCAAGAAACCTACTCTAGATCCAGGGGTTCTAGTCAATTATAGACCGATATCGAATCTGCCCTTTATCTCTAAAATCCTTGAAAAGGTAGTTTCGAAGCAGCTTTGTGACCATCTGCGCAGGAACGATCTGTATGAAGATTTTCAGTCAGGATTTAGAGTAAATCATAGTACAGAAACAGCACTTGTTAAAGTCACCAATGATCTTCT
>JAUBNQ010000012.1:28022018-28038815 GCA_032353495.1 Ctenopoma kingsleyae
GCTAGTTTCTGTGATTATGCAAAGGTACTGTTTATAAGGTTTGGGGAAACCTGCAGTCAGTTGAGACTGAAGAGGAGTCTTGAAATATATCTCCCACTAAACAACTTTGTCCAGAAGAACAGAATCAACTTTCTAGTATTTCAACAGCACTATTTAACTGGGGAGTGGCACCTCCTTATAATGATGGAACTCAAAATCTTTGCTTTGAGCAAGCTTAACGTTGATGAGGTCAGACCACCACTGAGCAGGTTAGTCTTATGCTGGTTGTTATAACAGATGTTTTATACCTGCTGTTTTGATAAAATGGAGAAAAAGGTCATTTTAAACAAAAAGTCATTATTGCCATGACAACCACTGCAGCATGTCCTCATTTCACCTCAGCTAACAGGATCCTTTTGTTTTGTTTTATATTATTTATTTCACTCTGCACTTTGGTGTGCTGCTGAATAACATGTTTTTTGCAGTTTGGGTCCCTTCATGAATTCCTGTGTTAATAATAATGACTTTTAATAAATGTTTTGGTAGCTTCTACACTGTTTTTCCATTCCTTTTTTTATGTGTGAAACATGTCGTACTTTATAGTATACTTCTTTTTTTTTTTTTTTGCATAATTCAAACAGTTGCCAGTGTAGTTATACAGGGACTATGGAAAAAATCATCCTTTTTTGTTTTATTTTGTCTTAGAGTATTATATCGAGTATTGAACTGACTTGCTGGCCAAGTTTGCATATTCTCCCCGTGCCTGCATGGGTTTCCTCTGGGTATTCCAGTTTCCTCCCACACTCCAACAAAATGCAGGTTCAATTAACTGGCAAACATAAATTGCCCATTCATGTAGGTGTGAATTGTTGTCTACGTGTCAGCCCTGCTATAGATTGATGTGCCCAGCCTCTTGCACAGTAACAACTGGGATGTGCTCTGGCCCCTCCATACCGAATATGTGTGTTTGTAGTGTATGTAGTGTTTGGTTTAGATTTGGAGGATGAACCCTGACTGCCAGAGGTCCCTCTTTATATGTGCTAATATTGTGTGCTGTTTAATTGAATAAATGTTTTTTCACATCCTTTATTTAAGTGGTTGATTTTTGTTTGGAAAGATCCAGATCACTTCAAGTGCGAGGGTTTTCTGTATTACCATCCATCATCCTAACTGCTTATCTTCTGTGTTACTTAGTGTTCATATTAACTATTATAAGCAGTGTAGCAGAGCAGTTGTACTGTATGATGAGTGCTTTAATGAACAGGTCATGCATATTACATACTCATTCAACTTTGAATTAGGTGTCAGACTGATGGCTGTGGATGAACTCTTCAACATTTGTTCAATTCTATCTGAATAGTCTCAGATAGAATTGAACAAATGAGTCACTGCATACGCGATTAAGTGTTGTGCATAAATGTTGTTCTGCTGTGCTTGACCCATCATTTTAATGAACAACTTTTGTACTGACACATACAGGTGCTAAAGAGTGAGCTCTGTGGTTTTGTACTACACATAGTGTTTAATGGCAAATGGAAGGCACTTATTTCAGTTCATGTTTTACTGCCATGTCCAAAATGCCCCATCAGAATCATTATGAAATGTTTATTTAGCTAAATGTCCATCAGCAGGTTCAGCCTAGAAATACTGGTATTCATATTTACCCCATGAAAACCAAGAATATTGCTTATTGCACTGTGATGCTTGAGTGCTGAAGTATGTAATTTAAACAAAGGATAGGAGGATATACTGTACTGTATGTGGTGCTCTGGGCCTCACTTTAGGGACTTATTCCCCACGTCCTGTGTGCTTGTTTGATGAAACTGTCTCATCTAACACCTCACATTATTCTTTCAATTTCACCAATCTTCCTACTATGTTTGTCTTTTATATGTTACAGACGCAGGCAGCTAACCTGGGGGAATAGCCCTGACCCTGGTCCAACATCCCTCCATTTTTGGGTAGCCCTAGAGCAGGGTTTTCCTTTTATTTAAGGAGGTCCGAATAGAGAAAACTTCCTCATGTCCGGGTCCACAACATGATCATGTTTAAATTGCATTATTATGTAGTTATACATTAATATTCATTTATATTCATATAGAAAGAGAAGTAACTTGTCATTAAACTATAATTCAGTGGCATTTTAACAATATTCCAATGCAACTCTCGACTCTGGAGGGCTACATACAGTAATAAATAATAAATAAAATAAATAAGAATAAAGCTGAGCACTGTCAGACACACCAGTGACTCATCTACAGCTCAGACTTTGGAGACTTATACATGTCTTCATGCAGCTGATCTAACATCTGTGGTACCTCACTCTTCTTTATTTATTGGCTGTTAATGCAGATAAAGGGATTTATTTTATTTTCTACTTTTTGTTTTCCCTCAAAGTGTATGCGCTCCTGCATTTAAACACTTCTGACTCCGTCCATCATTTTGTGGAGGAGCACTCGTTAGCTTGTTGTTGGCCAGTAAAAGTATGTGTTAAAGTCATGGTTGACTGATCGTAGTTGACTTTAAGATCGCTTATTTTCAGTTACCTAACCACCTGATTTAGTGGGAAACATTTCTCAGATGTGATTCTGTTCTTAGTTACATCATGATGTTTCATGTTCCCACTTTTAACCACTGAGAGCAGATCTCAGATCAGAGGAGACGCAGCGGTTGAAGTATGAAAAATGAAGATAAACACCTCGGTCCATTCAGGATTATCTGGATTTCAATATCAACATTCCACCGTTTAGCACACGTCATGTCACACAGACTCGCGATGTCACCACTTTTATCTCTCTCGTCTTCTCACTCCTTCATACTCTTCGTCGCTGCCGCTCCGCGTCTCTGGTCAGTGAATCTCCACCAAAACGGACTAAAACTTAATGACAAGTGAAGAAAAACCATGAAGACAAAAACATGAAGAAAACCCATGTGACCATCTGAAGGATAGCTGTTGCTTTGGAGAAGTGATATTTGCTGCCCCTGCTGGATAAGTGGTACATTGCATCTGCTAAGACGCATGGCAGCCACTGATGCACAATCTCTGTGTGCATGAAACAATTGTTTGGCTCCAGCATTTACAGCTGCGTCTGTGTAGCTTGCGTAGAGCATGAAACAGGACTAGTGCTGAATGAAATGCTGCATCATTTCCTCTGTGAATCCTTTGTGTGTGTGGAGGGCAGCCTGAATCCAGTGCTCCAGGAACGCCAGATGCTGAAAGTTAAAAAATAAAAGTTTTATCTTGAAGCAGAAAATTTGTTTTCTTGTACATCTGTAGGTTTTATAAATACATGCTTACATATTCTTACCAAACCATTCCCATGACATTGTCTCCTAACTCCTAAATGACAGGTTGGTTTGAAATGAGTTAGGGAGTTAAATGCAACATGCTCTTAAGCAACCCAGAGCTTTGGTGTGTTGGAACGGATGCTTATCACCCACAGACAGGTTAGCTTGAGGCGCTATCATATCCCGGGAGCACAACCCCTGCTGTCTGCCTGCCCACCCGCCCAGCTTTTTTTTCGCCAACACACAACTTCTGAGGGGCTGAGTCCATCAGACCTGAGCCAACATCCAGCTCCATGTCTTCATGTCTTCAGTGCGTGTGAGTTTGATCACATAGTAGAAAACAAGACGTTCTCTTTAAAAGACACCTTTACTTTCTAAATAGACAATTTAGTGTTTTTTATACGTGAAAGAATCAGAGATCAGAGCACTGATAAAGACAACATCAACTTCTGAGCAAACACACCTTGATTAGGTGGTACATACATTAGTCATCATCAGTGTAGTGGTGCATGCCAAGGAGAAGAGGAGATTTGTCAAGACTATCTAAAAAAATCATGCACATTCATGTGTAACTGAAAAAAAATGCATCCCATAGTTCCGCTGAAGCTACTACAAGGCGTGAGCAGTCAGAGTCACATAAATCAAATGGGTGACTTCCAAATTTAGTCTTTTTAGTACAAAACTCCCCCTTTTGTTTCCCCAGACAGCGTGTTCTTGCTGAGCTGCAGGATAGAGATAGTACCACAAAGAGTTGCTGTTTTTTTTTTTTTCACTGAACACACTAACTGGAAGATATGTTCTTATTTTGTAGGATTCAGACTCCTGAATACTCATATCGGCCTTGGCTGAACATGGCAATGAATATTTGCAAAGAACAAGAGATGTGGATTTTATCCTCCATCACTTACATCAGCGCAAAGTCGAGATCGCTTAATGAGCAATATGAACAAGATGATCAACCAATAACTTTTGCAATCTACATCTGGGGCATGTCGGTATAGTTTTAATAGAGTCTTGAAACAATGTGACCTTCTGTTAATGAGAAACTGTGTGGCTGCAGGAACAAATCTTGTACATAGAGACAGAAGAGAAACCTGAGCTCCCGAAGAAGCAACAAAATCTCTCACAACAGATAAATAACCATTAAAATTGCAAAAGCAAAAATATTCCAATAAAAAATATGTCTAATATAATAATAATAACAATAATAATAATAATAATAATAATAATAACATAATGATAATATATAATTTATGATTTTAATAATTATAATTGATACTTTATTGATCCCCTTGAAGGAATTGTTGTCTGGACAGCTGCCAGACAGTAGATGTCAGCAGATACTACAGGGTATTGGTGTCTTGTCCAAGAACAGAATTGAACCACTCACCTTCTGGTATATAGATAACTGCTCTACCCACAAACTACTTGCTGCCAGTTAAATATATGTTTTCCAAAAAGACCAAACACAAAAATGTGTTAGTCTGTCTCTAAATACATGCTGATTCTGACAGTCAGCACCACTGTCCACTGGTTCGTACCCTGACCTTAGCAAAACTGTACATGTATGAGCTGAGAGCTGTAGCTCACGGTTGAGAGATCATGCTCATCACAACTGGAGCAGTTTGCACACAACCAGCCTCAGAAATCTCTAAAAAACACCAACACAAACTTGATTGTAGTCATCTTATCCTATGACCTTGTGTCATTTCTAATATCTTCTTGAGACACAGTAATTTGTGTTTTCAAATTGTGGGAGTGAGTCTCTGACAACAAGAGTTCTCATTTTTCTAAATGGCGTCTTGCTGGTCAACCACATTTTGTGGCTGCAGGAGGGGGAAATAATTAAAAGTACAAATTTAGAATGTTCCTAAAGCTAAAAAAACAGTTTCTTTCAGGTAAATAAAGGTTCAGATAACTTTTTAGCACATCTGGAATTTGCTGAACTGTTGAACGGAAGTCCAATTTATTTAAATGTTCTATGTTGTCTTTTACATTATTTTATTATGTTTTGTGTGGTCTGTCCATCACAGAAAATAGGAAACACAGAAAAATTAAAAGCCTTAATTAAACACATAATTAAATTAAAAAAATTAAACCACCTTGAGTGAAGAGAGAATATGGAATGCAAAATATTAAGGAGTCATGATGTCATTTTCCTTTTTTCTGTGAAATTGGTGAAATCATCCATCAAAGCACTTACTATGAACCTTAATGAGACCACGACTCACAACTGAGAGCCACTAACTGAGCAACTGTAGAGTTAACTTATTTCCCTTAAATGAAATTCATGTTTCAGTTTGGTCACTGGTAGAAAATCTCTACAGAGGAGGACAAATTGAGTTTGGAGAGCACAATTCAGCAGTATTTCCTAAACACCAGCAGGCAAGACAGCTCTCCATCCAGAGGACATCGTCCCTCATTTCTGTGGTAACCTTTGATATGAAGCAATCACAAAGCTGCCAAGGCCAGTGGCTGTGCACTTACATCACATTTCAGCACTCTTGGGTATTAAAGTTCAGATGGCAGTGCTCTCCTGCAGCCATTTGAATTCACAAAGGTGAGAAATTAAGTAGTCCAGCTCCTGACTGTGTAAAACATGCTACTGAAATATCAGGTGTGTAACAGTGATCTAATTCAGTGACAAGGTTGTCAATGACTGTGCTTGATAATCTGTGCTTTATGTTCTACTAACACACAATGAATAAACCGGGTTTAAAAGGTGAGTGTGACACAGAGTACACTGAAAAGACATAACAGGAAATTGTCACCTCCTGTGTCCTTATTGTTTGGACAGGTCTTCCTGTGCCAACGTGGACTCACTGCACTGGTAACATTTTTGAGAGTAATGACTTCTGGATTCAGGAGAGGCAGTTTCCCTCTAATCTCATTGACTTCTAGACAGGCAATCAGGGACACAGATGTGTTATCAGAGGGCCACCTTGATGGTGCACTCTGATACATCATTACATGCTCACTGCGTTTCAGAGACATCCCCACAATCACCAAGGCTACAATCTCAAAAACTGCTTCACATCTACAGTGCTGTGAAAAAATGTTTGCCCCCTTCTTGATTTTTTTTTCTTCATATTTGTCACAGTCAACATTTTTTTTATATTACGCAAAGATAACCTGAAAATGTAAATATAGAATAGTTTTTGAATGATGATTTCATTTATTAAGGGACAAAAAGCTCTCCAACCCTGTCTGGCATTTTGTGAAAAAGTAATAAAAAACACTAGCCACATTCTCTAGTCCACGCCTTAATCATGACGTGACTCTGTGGATCACGTACCCGATGATAACTATAACAACCATCGTCAGGAAAGGGGATAAGCACATTGTTGGTAGTCAGCTGATATGTAAATGGCCATGGACCATCTTAATATAGTGACTGTTTTCCTATAACATCACACTTTGGATGTAAATGTAGGAAATTTGATTTGCTTTACCTTAAAATGTGGCCCAGTATCCTTCCAGAAAGTTTTGTCAGATTCCCTGTGCTTACAACCTGGAACACAGCAACACAACATTACCATTCTGATAATCTTTCCACCCCGAGGATGACACTTCAGGAAAATGGCTGCTGTGTGAATATGAATTATTACTTATACATTTAGATAGTTCAGCATAATAAATTACCAGCAACAGCTTTCTACTATTTCCTGACATCATCCATTGCTCTGCTCTCTGCATCGTAGTTTTTAAATTCTAACACAGTATTGGAGAAAATTATCCAAATAGTGAGATATCACTAACAAACCAATGGAAACAGCTATGTTTACCTTCACCAAGGAAATACTAGTAAAAATGGCAGCACAGGTAACATAAAAATAAGAATATGACATATGATATTTTTGCAAGGTATCTAATATAAAATACAATATTCTCAATATTCCGCCTCTTCTTTATTTTCTCATTATGCACCCACCTGATATCAAGAGCTGACAGAAGAAAGAAGCAAAAACAAAAACGACCTAAAGCTAATAAACAGGAAGTTAAACGTCAGAATCTAATTATGTGAGAGCACACAGTTTTCTTCTTCTTCACAATCTTCCAGTTCCTCTGATGGCTTGTGATTCTTATGGAACTTACAATAACCTGGGTTAGTGATGGAAACCCCAGTGCAGAGAAACTTTAATTGCAAAATCAGTCATTTAATGTCGTCCAACAGTTTCATTACTGAATGAGCACAAACCAACCGCTTTGTGTCTGTTCAGTGCAAGGATAATAGTGAAGTCACCTTAATAAAACTATTTAAATGTGAAAAATTTCCAGAGAAAATGCTGACTCTTAAAGTGAATCTCATTTTTCCCCAAAAAGACACTCACTTCTGCACCTCTCTGTTGTTTCTCTCCCTGAGGAAACTTAATAAAGGTGATCAGTCTTAACTAATGGACCATTTGGAAGTGATGCGAACAATTTGAGTAAAATGCAATGGCTTTCCTTGGGCACATTTATAAAGCAAAGAAGGTTGACAGCAGTTGTATACTGTCTCTACTTTGAAAATAAAGCTGTGGAAGACATGTTGTTGTAGACCAGTGGCAGGTGTAGAACAATTTGCATGGAGTGGTATGAGGTTTTCACAGGATGGCCAGGAGTGGGAGGGCAAGAGAGTGATTCTCTGTGAGTGAATGTTGCTGTGCATGTTTGTCACAGTTACCTAGAAGCTAAGTTGTATTTTTTTTACTTATTTCTTCAAACAGGTAGATCTAATAAGGCTAGCAACCTATTTTTCAAGGAAGACTTGTCCAAGATGGCAGCTTAAAGTTTCACACAGTACAAGAGTTCAACATGAAGCAAACACACACACACACACACACACACACACACACACACACACACAGTACTAAAACCAGTCAATTCAGCTACTTGGGTGAAGTCTAGGTTATTTATAATTACTGAATTATTTTCCCACTTTGCTTGTTTCAGTGATATTTTAGTCTCATTTTAGTCTTCAATTACAGCTTTAGAAGCTGAACAGTTGAGGTGGACCTGGCACTGCCTTGTCACCCTGTAGAGCCACCCCTGCTTTCAGCCAATTCATGTAAAATTCAATGAAAAAACAAATACAAGAGATATAGGCTCACTGGCCGCTTCATTATCTATCTGCAAAATCTAAAGCGATACAGTAAAATAAACAGCTCTGCAACAAATGGGGTAGAAACATCCTTCAAAATAATACTGACATTTTGAAGATAGCATTAAAATGCACAGGCATGCTCAGATAAATAGCAGTGTTTTCCACATTATCCCCACAGCTCCATTAGATTATGTGTACTCTTGAAATGGTGCAAAACAGAGATCTCCAGGCTGGTGTGTATTTTCCTACTGAGTCTATAATGTATTTCCCGAAGAGTTTTTTTCTTCACTTGTATGGTAGTCAAGCTACCATTTTCATGTAGCAGAGCTAAAAATACATTATCGAGGTGTTTTATGAATGATTAATTACTGTACACAGACTGAACCATTTTCTGTATGAAATAAAAGCAACAGCAATTAAATGTTAATGTCTTAATTGTCTTAATCATTTGGTACACTGTAGGCCACAGGAATGTATTTTAATCTTGGAAGTCCCATAAAAAACTTGACACTTACACAAAGTTAGGTTAGTTAGGTTTATAGAAAGTCCATTTCTGTCTGTTAGCCTATAACAAAGCCATTTGGCTCTGGGCATTTTGAACTTCTTTTTTCATACTCTGTATGGAGAACTTGAGCTCATTCCCTCTGGATTGAGGTTTAAAGTTCAGAAAGCCAGTCCATCACTATCAAATATACTTTGTTGTCTGTGGATCAGTTTTCCACTCTAGGGTGGTATGGTGATCATGTGGTGATGTTAGACTGGACTGTACTGGTGGTTATTATTAAATTATGCTGTTATTGTGGTACATTATTTTATCCATTTTATGTTTTGATATTTTAACACATGCTACAATATTAACACTGGATTGGGATATACAGTACATATACTATATATTTGCATCTGGAAACACACACACACACACACACACACACATATACTGTATATGTTTTCAGTTGGATGCAAAACTAATTTCTCCTTGGAGACAATAATGTTAATGTGAAAGTGGGGAAGTTGATGCAAAATAAAAAATATTATCAGCATTCATGTGCGTATACAGGCCACATGATCAGATGTTGCACATAGAGAAAATAAATGCTAGATTAAGATTAGAGATATATGATGTATATAACACTGCAAAGGACAGAGTACTGCAAAAAAAAAAAAAAACTTCCTTGGCCAGAGGAAGTAGTAGAAGATATAACACTGAGCATGATGCTAATGAGAACTTAGTGCTAGTGAACCCTAGTCAGTCTAAGTTTTATCTTTGCGCTTGAATTTAATCTAAGCAAGAATGGCAAAAAGCCTATTCATGCATATTTCAACATTGTTGTTTTCTTCTGTAACAGATACTGTAACACAGCCCAATTTAAAACCTTCTTTCTTTTATTTTTCTGTGTAGTCATGTTTTATACCAAACTAACTGGACGACATGATCTCAAATACTATTAAGCAGTTTTCACATATGAACTCTGGACATGCAGCACACAACATGAGATTGTCCGTCAGGTGAAAGGGAATGCCCACTCGCTCGCTGTGAATTCTCCAGACAATTAACTGCTGTATTCACACATGGACAAATCACCTGGACTTTGTACTAGGGAGCTGGGAGAGTCTCATGTCCACGCTAACTCACTTGGATATTTATGTTCTCAAATACAATTTTTCCAGGTAATGTCTGGAGAGGTTCAGGGTTCCAGTGCATGTCTGAAATGGATTTATATTTATTTTATTGATCAGTAAGGATAATACATTAAATAACATTAATTTGGACACAAACACATTCAACATGATTGTTAGACATCACAACTATTCTCCATAGGCACTGGGTACATGAAAGCTGCCCATCCACTCTCCCCCTTCATTCTGCATTAAGATGAGGCAGCACTGTATTTGAGAAATATTTTCTTCTTGACTAACTTTTGAAACACTGTTTTTCTAGCTGGAGTTATGTCTTTCACCATGAAAAATTAAACTGCACTTGCTGTGTCCTCAGGTCTTTTCCCAGTACTTATCATATGCGTTAATGACTGAAAAGTCAGACTAGAGCGACTGCTGCTGGGGTTTGAACTAATGTTATCACAAGAGGCTTGTTAGTGAGCCAGTGTTAGTGCTAGCAGTGTGGGAGCACCAGTACTGACTTTGGCTTTGTGTATACTGGGACGGAAAGTTACATTTCAAAATGGTAGAAAAGGTTTGTTGTGTTTCCCGTCCTCTTTGTCAGCACAGGTCTCCTGCATACAGTATCTTGGAAATATCCCTCTGCTGTTTATCCAGCTTTCAATATCAGAACCACTTCCAAATCACCAATCGTGTGCAGCTGTCCAACTCTTTCAACATGCATGTACCTATGTGTGTGTATGTGTGTTTGTCTCATCGGTCTCCATGCATGTCTTACCTCCGTAACCCAGTTCCAGTACCCTAACACACACATGCAAATCAAATACCTATCAATTCACTGGAAACATATTCATTCATCTTTGTAATCTTTGAAATGTCATGGTCAATATTAACAGACCACCTTTATAGCCCAGGGATAGTTGAACCAGGGATGTGTATGTATGTTTTGGTTGCATATGTGCATTTTAGTTGTGAATGAATGAATGAGATGAATTGTGGTAATGAGCTGCATATGAGTAAAGAGAACTGTGTCACTTTCACAAAAATGAACACAGTGTATTAAAAGGAGGGTTCCCAGCTGAAAAATTCATTAAAACTATTTGGTGGTAGGAACACTTTGAGGATCTCCTGATTAACTCCTGATGCTCATGTGGAAAAGGCAAAGGTGGACAACTTAGTGAGGACTTCCCTATCGCTCTGACAGCTATAAATCTGGAGTGGCAAACACCAAGGCCTTTAGAGTGTGCCCATCCAGAGCTGTATGGGAGATTGAGGTTCCAAGGCCACTGCTCTGAGCCATCCTTAACTTCTATAACTGGAGTAAAAGATATGACTCTTGTTCTTCTTCTCATGAACTTCTCGACTGGAAAGAAATTTAGAGGGAAGTGTGAAAGGTGTTTAGATGAGCATCAGCACCTCTAATTGCCAAGGTATGCCGTGAAAAGACCATGGACAAGGCCCACAAGTGTCACATTTCCCTTTAAAAGACAGGTTTAAGATAATAAACACTGAGAAAGAGCCATGAATTTATTCCAATCAGTATGGATTTGTACCTGACAAGGTACAGTATTTTGGGCACAACCAAATGGCATGCCCAGCTTTGAAAACAGAGTTTCATTTAAAGCTTCAGTAACCAGTAGTCCTGGCTCTCAGTGTGCAATGCATGATGTAGTTTGCTTCTAGCCAAGCAATGGACGTATTTTGCTTCTCTTAAAACACCACTGCTTATTCTCCACATGCCTCCTAAAACAGATCTTTATATTTGCCATTGAAGCAAATGAAGGATTTCATGACCCCTGCAAGTGAGTACATACACAGCCCTATTCTGCATGTTACTGCTTGACTATGGTCCGTGTTGTTTGACCAAGTACAAGCAGCATAATATATACTCTTTTCAAAGATTTCCAAGTAAATGTGTCTGGTAATATCTTTGAGCTGTGTTGCCTCAAACCATAAACATTTCTAAATTCCATTATCCATTATATCTTAAATTAAAGGTCTGTGTTTAGGGCTTTGTTGCTGAGCCTGTAGATATGAGGCAAATCTACACCCATACATTTTAGCAGGATCACTAAAACTGCTAATGCTTCAATAATTACATACAGTAAGATGAGACAGTGATTAAAATTAACTAACACTCAAACAGTATCACAGACTTAATTTGAGGGTTGTTGAAAGTACAAGTAATTTACAGATAATTGGTGAACATGTGCACACAGAACTCTAACAGTTTTGAATTTAACATACATTTAAGAGTGAGATGATGCATCACTCACTAGCTCAAGACGTCCACTGCCATCAAGTACATGTCTTCCTCTGAGCAACAGGACAGCTAAAAGTTATTTGTGATTCATACAGTACAGTACAATGTACACCCTATGTAAATGTTTAGTATAGTAGAATAGAATAGTGTTTTTGTTTGTATTTTTGTTTGTCTGAAATGTATATCTAACACTCTAGCAGCAGCTCTGTTGATCCTGTTAGTAGGAGAGGAGGAGGTGAGCTAAAAGCCTGGTTTCAGTATCGATGTCTGTGGACTCAGTGCTTGCAGCTTGACCGGTCCCCAAGGAAAACTTCACTGCTGCTCCAGATGGCCAGCCACAAAATAATATTCTATTTTTACCTTATATGGCCCCTACACATGAGGACCTTCACTGTAATGGGTTTAATTCTAATCCATGCAGCTGGAAGTGAGCTGCTGGGAGATGCAATGCTGTATCTGTTGCTGTACATTGCAAACAAAGCCACTGTAAATTAATGTGCTGTCTTACATTTGTGTGGTGCCAGTCAGGAGTAAAGTAGCTCTGGCTGAGCCTTGCAGTTTTACTCCACAGTTGTTTACAGCTCTCTGTGTCAACGGCACTGTGGCCTGACTGTTAACTAAAACATACTGCTCAGGAGGGAACTCGTTAGTGTCAGACACACAGACACACACACAACCTTTCTGTGAGATATGTATGTATTTTATGTATGTAGTCTTATTCACACCAGGTCAGTGACTTGGGAAATGTTGACTTGACCATTAGCGTGAAAACCATGGTTGGGAGCTGAATAAAACTCTGCCTGGGGTCAAACTTTTGAAATGTATCTATGTGTCATGTCAGCTGCTATGTTGAACACACCATGTGACCATGTTTTCATGACTTAATTATAGCAAACTTTATCATGGCTCTGTCTAAACCATGTACATGATTTAGCATAGGAGCAGTAATTTCAGCATTATTACAAGTGTTGTGGCAAACAGAAATGGGACCCTATTTTCTTCCACTTTACATGCTTAATTACAACAAATACATACAGGACTCCGAGCACTGCCAAAATGCAAAGCTGCTGCCTCTTTGTTAACATGTTGGTTACCCCAGCTATGTGGACACAGTTATTGGTAACAACCTCCAAGAGCTTTAGGTATAAATCAGGTCAACGATTGAGAAAGTGCCCTTCATTCCTTCAAATACAAACTGTGTGAAGGATGTGCTTGCCTGGCATGCCTGGATCTAAATGAAAAAAAGCCATTACCACATGTTGCTGACACTCACTTTAAGAAGTTTTTTTCTGCACTGCAGATCATGCAGCATGCCGGGAACGCTGACTGGGACACAGCCAGAGAGGTGGGTGCAGTGCTCATAAATGTCAATTCACAAATGAAGAAAGCTGCCATTTAATGGTGGTTGACATCACTTTTTTTTACAATGATGAAAATACAAACTACAAAAACAACAACATTTCTTTATAGAGGCATCTTGACTCTAGGCCAGAGCTATGACATGCATAATGCAGCTTAGGGAGTTGTGTGTGGACATTGCAGACATCGTACTTAACCCCCCACCTGCATGAACTGCATGATCCCAGATTCATATAGACAACCATATACATTGTGACACTTCGACATATGGTTTTTGGCTGGAAACAAAAAATGCCAAAAACATGTCAAAACCACACAGTTTACAAAGTGCAATGCTACAACGACATTTACAGTAATAATAAGTTTGATAGAAAAAGTGAAAATGCAACAGCAATCATTTTATATTCCCACACCCCTACCCACACTTAATGAAGAGGCACAGTTAAAACTCTGCTTTATTTAGCATCATAGGTCTGTCAAGTCTAAGATCAGCCTCAGAGCAAGCACATCCCTCAATACAAATGAGTAACGACTGTCAGAAGTATGAGCAGCCTGTCCCTAGACAGCAGAGATGTCCTCTTCCCGCCAGAACTCTGCAATCCCTTATGGTCTGGGATGAAGAAGACTGTCAGAGAAGAAGAAACAACAGTTAGGGTGTGAATTAACAGCCAGTCTCAGGGTGCAAGTAATCTACAAAAACTCTGCTTAACTTGCTTAAACGCTAATGCTGTCAAAACTCATAACTTGAATCAACAACTCACATATAAGCTGATTTGACTGTGGCAAATGTGGTGTATTAACCTGTTCTTATACCACAGTGTAAGATAATCAAATACTGACACTTTGTCACTCTTCATTCACTCTTTGGCATCACTATTTGAGGCCACATGAATGGTGGCAGCTGTTGGATCTGTCGTCATGATGAAAATCATAAATACGCTACTGATGATTAAACATCTGGGACCATAGTAGCTCAGTTGGTAGACCAGCCATCTATGAACCCCAGGATCAGTGGTTCTATTCCTGGTTCATACATTCAAATCAACAAAACAATGGCTTCATCAGGAGAAAATCTAAGTTTTGGAATGGCCCAGCCAGAGCCCAGCTCCAAATCCAATAGAAAATCTGTGGGGTGACCTGAAGAGGGCTTCAACAGAGAATTAGTTTAAGGGTGTGCACACTTATGCAACTAGCTTATCATATGTTTTTTCATTATATATATATATATATAAACATTGGGGGAAATTTCCTGAGATGGGTAATTCACACTGCCCACGTCTGGGGATGTGCATGAGAAGGTACCTTGTTCATGTGAAATCCCCCCCTTATGTCTGTGAAGATTCTCAGTCATCCAGGTGACATTTTGCAATTGCGAAACAATTCAACCTTACAAGAAAGAAGTCCAGTTGCCATGACATTGTGTGATTTTCCATTTTAGGAAATACAGTGGATATAAAAAGTGTACACAACCCTGTTAAAATGCCAGGTTTTTGTGCTGTAAAAAAATGAGACCACAAGAAATTGTTTCAAAACTTTTATCAACTTTAATGTGGCCTTTAACCTGTACAGTTCAATTGAAAAAAAAATCTGACCCCTTATCAGGGGTCAACTAAAGTGAAAAGCCAACTCCCCCTGAGTTAACACTGTCCAGAAGGACAACATAACAACTCACTTTTTGACTTCCTCTTAAGGAAGGTCTAATCTAATGGACTGAGAGCATCATCATAAGGACAAAGGTTGTACCAAAACACCTACAGTAGACCTTTGGGACCTTTAGTCACTCATACACATCCCATAACCAACTGGACTCTTAAGTGACATTCAAATGCTTATATGTCACAGGACCATCCTGAAACTAGGGAACATTATTAGTAATAATGTATTATATTGTGCTTAATTACTGTGAGTAATAAGACTATGTGCCACCAAACTGTATGTCTCTTTCATATTATTGAGTGTCTTTTAGTCATCACCTGGACGACAGTCCTACATTTGGTAGTAATTCAATAGTTGCATTTCACATGCCTATAATCTCGTGTTTCACACCTGGTGTTGTAACTTACTTCAAATCACTGGTTAAATTAATTAAATGTTAATTCTGATTGTAAGATGTGGGCTGTGGTAGTGTCAATTTCTAGAATTAATATTCCTTATCCTTTGAGGTATTTACATACGGAGTTTCTCAGACAAAGAGAAAAGGGCGTTTTAAACTGTGCCAAAGAGCCTTGTCTGTGACATGTGCAGATGGACTCAGAAAGATTACCGGGGAATATAGTAAGTTTCAAACAGTTTATTGTGTATGATGAGGGGAATCCAAGACCAGGACTGAGGGGGTGTTCTTGCAGCAGGTCGAGAGAGTCGGTGAAGCAATGAACGTCTGGATTGCGGGTGTGTGGCCCAGGGTTGAGGAGGACAAGCAGGAGAAGGTATCCAAAATCCTCTATTCACAGAAGAACAGTCAGTACACAAGAGATCAGAGGTGGAATGCAAAGTGAGGTCCGAGAACGCTGACAGACTCACCGAGACGCCGAAAGGCGTTACATGACTCACGTGACAGGCGGAGAATCCAGAGGTCAGGTCCAGGTCCAGGTCCAGGTCCAGAAACGGGTCGGTCACAGCGGGGGACAGAGACAGAATCAGGTCCGAAGCCAGAAATGGATCATACACAGGAGAGACAGAGGCAGACAGACAAATCCACAGTCCAGAGACAGATATCCAGAATCCAAAATCCAATGTCAGAAAACAGAACGTCAGATAATCAAAACTCACTTCAGACAAGGGCTAAGCAGGAGGCAGAATCAAGGCAGAATCAGGTCAGAACACAGAGATCGATCAAGAACAAAACGGCTGCAGAGTTGCTTCACAGGGAAATGCAGACAATCTGGCAGGGAACAAAAGCTGGCAGACCTGCTTATAAAGGGAAGTGCACAGGTGGCTATGGTTAAACTGATGAGGGCTGATTGCATGGTGCAGAGAGCGAGCAGAGTGAGGGGAGAGAGAGGTGACAGGAAGTCGCAAGTTGCAAGTCAGTTTTCAGAAGTGGTGCAGTACCACAAGCTATTACCTTATAAGGGCAGCCTGCCGGAAAATGCACCTCCATCGTATAAAAGCGCTTTAAAAATGTTTAAATTGCTTTAAAAATGTTTAAATTGCTTTAAAAAGGTTAAAATCACTGTAAAAACACAACCAAACTCACAAAACATAGAAA
>JAUBNQ010000012.1:28078876-28092938 GCA_032353495.1 Ctenopoma kingsleyae
AGTGAATATATTGGACAAAGGATGTTGAGTATGGAGCTGCCAGGCAGGAGGAAAAGAGGAAGACCTCAGAGGAGGTTGATGGACATACTGAAGGAGGACATGCAGAAGGCTGGTGTGACAGAGAAGGATGCTAGGGATAGGAAGAGACAGAGGCAGATTATCTGCTGTGGCTACCCCAACAGTCGCACTAAAGTAAAGTATCAATTTATTATCAATTTTGGTTACTACTGATATTTGGATCAATCTGCCCACTGCTAGTGGATACTAAGCAGCTGACTGTTTAGTTTTTTTGCTTTATTCTTATTCAGACAGTGTTATGTTTTTTATATTAACAAATAATGGTTAGATAGGAACATGTTCATATTTGTTTAGACAGAAGATACCAACATTTAATCACAGAGCCACGTCACTGATGTTTGCCATCTTGCCAAAGCAGAAGTAATTTGTCATACTTTGCAGGGGATAGGTCTCAGTCCCAGCTTCAAACAGAGACAATGAAAAGTCTGACCTGGGTCTTTTACTATTTCACAGAGTCATTCTTATGAAGCATTGAGTTCAAAGGTACAGTCGCTTCACTAAGGGAGGATTCTCTGATATGTGACAGTACAATCTATTCACTGAAGATTTTGATGTTTGAAAAGTCCTGATTCTGAGCTCCCTCTGAAAACCTCATATCTTTGTTTGTTGAGCTCAAGGCAAAAAAAAAAAAGACAGAGTTTTTTCTGTATTTTTAAGGCCCAACTTGCATGCCATAGCAGTGCTGTGATTCATTCTTTTTTGTTCATGGCACTGAAAAGGTGTGTAATGGAGCATGTAAAGGAATAAGTGTTTATAGGGCAGCTTTGAAAAGAGGCAAGAAACAGCCAATTAAGTACAAGAAGGAAACACTGGTTTGTGTGTTTCTCCAAGGCAAGGTGAATGAGTCAAACACAAGGAAAAAAATAATAAAGCAAATAAATAAATACATACATACATCAGCACATTATTTAGAAAAGGAAATTTAATGTAACACAAAAGGTGGTGACTTTAAATCCTTCATGTTGTGTGTGTTTTCATCATAGAAGGTAATATTATTTGACAGTAGGACTTGTTAGGGTGGAACAGTGGTTAGCACTGTCACCTCACAGCAAGAGGGGTCTGAGCTCAATTTCAACCCACCAGAGTGGAGTTTGCATGTTTTCCTTATGCCTGTGTAAATTACTATAATTACCAGTTTCAGACTTAGAAATTATGTTTGTCATCATTCAAGACACATTTCAGCACTTTCCAGCACTCTGCTTTTATCCAGCACTACTAGACACACCAGCAAATCGACTGGATTTTTAAAAGTTCCTATTTTTCTGTCCTGCTAACTTGTGTTACATCATAACACAACTTCATAAATAAACCTGAAACCGGGATCATGACACAACAGCTTTTTCTTTATTTTCTTCATTAAATTCACACTCTGCTTCAGTTTCTGCTGAAGTTTCTTGCATGAAGTTAAGCCTTGGTCAACTTTGTCCTGTAATGTAGCAGGCTCTGCATGTGGTACTGTGCTGGAAAGCTGGCTCTCAGTAAAAACTATGGCTCTAGAAACCTGCACTCTCAGAAATCTTAAAATCTGAATTTTGTTTTTGATGGTCAACTTTATACAGTTTCCTCCAAAAGCATTTTTAAAATCAAAGGATGGAACAAACGTATGAGAATATAGGAGGTGGAAAACAATCAGAGGCATTGTATAAACACTGGGCATAGACCAAGGTGATGAAAAAGAAAGAAACCACTGGAGTACTGAGCAACATACACACAACAGGTAAGTCATAGAAAACAACAGCTGACAATAGAAGCATTATGAAAGCTGAAAAAATCAAGTTTTATGGACTGCTGAGAGCAAGATTAACATTAACCAAAGATCAAAATGTAGACAGAGAAATGATCTGCTCATGATTCATAACATACAACCTAACCTGTGAAGCCCAGTGGAAGTAGTCTCATGGTTTGGGCTCAAAGCCAACACCAGATTGTAAACCCATTTTACATGCTGAAGTGGAAATTGAAGAATTGAATTGAAAAAAACAACAGAAGAAGGTGCAGTAAAAGCCTTGAAAAGCATATCAAAGAAAGAAACCACCAATCTGATGATATCAGTGTGTCACAGGCTTGACACAGTTATTGCAGATATTAAGTAAAGTGAATGATAAAAGTAAATGTTAAGATTTATTTTCTTTATCTTTATTTTAATTTAAAAAATGTAACACTTTTGCTCATGTAAAATTTGAGTCATCTAACACAAAAAGCTGCTATGTTCTATGTTTAAGTTATGAAGGTGTACATACATAACACCAAAGAAAGGCTGAAATTCTGAATTTTGATCTCATATTCATCTTCAGATTTTAACCGAAATGTCTTCAGTGTACAGAAAAAAACCCTTACCATTCAAATGACTTTAGAGGACACTACATGGTGCAAAATCTTTAGGTCAAACTTCATATTTTGGCTTAACTACTTACTAAGTATGTTGTCTACATAGCTTTCATATTGTGGAATGTGACAAACAATGTCTCTGCTTTGGGCTTCCAGCTTCTACCTTGTAATTCGCTACTGCAGGTAATTTTCCCAAATTCCCAGAGCTGAATTTCACTATATCCTGTCCTTGTGCTCTCATGCCAAATGGCAGATCCACTCTCTCCTGGAAAGTTTTGGAAAGGAAACAGAAAGAGGGTTTTGGAGCCCAGCTGTCAGCCAGATGAAGCCTCCTGCTCTCTGTGTGTTCTGTGAGAATTCTGGGTCTGTTGACAGAGTAAATAACATGTTGTCTTTTTTTTCTGTCAAAGTTTTGCCTCCTTGGCATTGTACACTCTCTACACAAGCACAATGCTCTGCCAAACTAAGCTTGGCTAATTGGTGATTTTAGACTGGGGATTAGTGAGGAAGCAGAATTCATCACAGTAAACACATGGTAAACAGGAAATGTTTTCCAAGGCTTGGAGATGAATCAAATATTGTTGTGTTCCTAAACCATTGTGGCCATTATCAAAAACTGTTTCTTTTGTGAGAGTTTTGGGAATGGTTTTGCAAGTGTGGGAATGACAATTATTTCTTTTTGTTTGGCTTTGTAGTTGGTCTGTTGTCAGATGTCACTGAAGATACAACTTCAGTTTCTCTCTTATCAAGCTTGATCCTAAATCAAGTCCCATATGAGCTGACTATGATGTCTCTGCTTACCCAGCCTTCTCAGAGTAGCGCTAACAACACAGTTTGTGACTAGAGCAAGTTTGGCCAAACTCGCTGCTGCTCTCATCCCCAGTTAAATTCAGTAACTATTTTTCAACTGAAGAAGTTTTTCAGTGGGCACCATGCAGAACAAAGCCCAACTTCAATTAGCTAAGCTCACTGGTTCCCAGTTGGTGTGCCTTTAAGGCAAAAGCTTCACATTACTTTTGAGTCCTTCTTCCTTTCCCGAATTCATTACAAGCCTCTGTGATCACAGAACATGTTACACAACCTAATGATTTTGCTTTTAGCTGATAATAAAGGGTACAATGCATAAAAGATATGAACATTTCACAGTTGAGAAACAGAAATATATTTTGGCCTGCAGTAACCTAGACTACAATTAAAAATATAGAGGTCAAGACTTGCTCTTTTGTTTGCAAGTACCAACTTATTGGCTTATTATTAAACACAAATCCAAAACTTCAAAGTACATTCAGAAAAGCTCAGACTTTTCCATCAAAGTCAAACTATCACCTGAAAACCAGTGTGTTCAAAAGCAAACACTGTATTCAGATCATAAACACAGCAACTAAAATTATATTCACCACAGAGCATTCATTAGACACTACATAGAATAATTTAGGACACAGTATCCAGGGTGTGTAGTTAACGGAAAATGTTTATTGTGAATACATTTAGAAAAAGATTTTCATGTCATAGTCATGTCCTCCTCTGGTCCTTTGGTGTCTTTCTTTCCATGTCTTTGTTCCTCCCTCACCTTGGCCACTCCCGTCTCTCCACGCTCACTCCTTGATTGCTCCCAGGTGTTCCTCATTTCCAAATCAGTCCTCTCACTATTTATGTCCTGCACTCTTCACTGTCCTTTGTTGGTTCATCCTGCTGTACTCCTGCCATTCACCTCTTGTGCATGTCCTTTGTCATTTCTGTAAGTTGGTTTGAATTCACTTTCTGTTCTCTCCTCCATCTTTCTGTCACCTCTGCCTATCCATGTTCTCCATGTCACGTCCCTCTTCCCAAGTCAGCATTTAGTCCCTACCTTCACTCTCCCTTTGCACCTTGTTGATGTTCTGGTCTTTAGTGTTTATTTTAGTATTGTGGTTTGCCTCCTTCTGGAGTGATTTTTTTGTTCAGTTGTATTTCTGTTATGCGCACAATCCCCATTAAAGTTTCCTTTGTTTGAACCCTCTCTTGACCTGGTCTGCGTTTGGGTCCTCCATTTTGTATATACCTCTGACATTTCGTGGTCAAAGTAATATCTACAATCAGCACAAAAGAAAATCTGAAAACCACATTACTGCGCAATCAAAGTCACTGAGATTATTCTCCAACACTATGGCTTTGTGTTTCACAATGGCAAGTTGGGCAATCATGTTCTGTCTCTCTATGGGGTGGCATGATAGCTCAGTGGGTAGAGCCCTTGCCTTCAAACCTGAAGGTGACTGGTTCAATTCTTAGTCTCAGGAAGTTACATGTTGAAGTGTCCTTTATGTAAAAAGACACCAAAACCAATAGTTGACAGAGACACTGTTGATTCCATCAAAGTTGTTGTCTTTTGATGAACCATGTCAACAATGAGTGCTTCTTGTGGAGAAAAGAGCAGTCCTTCCGCCTTCATTTGGTCGTCTTTCAATTCTACAAAGGGGAAAATGAACTTATAAACATATACAGCCAGTAAAATAGTATTGTAATGAATGATACAATAATTTCAGTGTGTATAGTTTACTGTTAGTGTTGTTGTATCAAATGTTGTACAGCATGAAACAATTACCTGTTCTGTTTTCTGAATGTCCCAAAGATGCTGGTCACAGAGAATCTGCTCAAATTGGGTTTTTTCCTACTTCCCTCATTGTCATCCCATGAACAAGAACATGAATTTCACCGGTAATGAAAGGAACCAAGCCCCTCCCACTTCTGTCTGTCGTCGGCTCTGTCGCTTCTCTCTCAGCCTGAATCTCTCTCCCCGCTCAGGCAGGCAGACCCTCCCTCATCTAAGTGGATCGTTCTCCTCCTCTCTCTCTGTCACCTGAGCAACACGCCTCAGCTGGTTCTCATGCTCCACTGTCTCCAGACTGCTGCTGGAGTTGGACCTCCCTCATGTCTGATGGAGCTACCACACTCAGCTGTTTATGTCAGAGAGAACATGTTGTGTCTGTTATACAAGATTCATACACATTAAACTAGAGCTGGACTGGACAGTTAGGTCATGTTAGAGGCTGGTAAATGATACCTTATTGGGTTGAAGGGCCCAGTTCTGGGTCCCCCCTACCGTGGGCCCAGGACAAGTGACTCGTTTGTTCCCCCCTGTCAGCGGCCGTGGTCTTGGATGGCATTGTTTTGATGAACCATGTCAATGATGAGTGCTTCTTGTTGAGAAAATGAACTTACAAAAAGAAGAAAAAAAGAGCAGATGAGTTTTTCAAATTGTGTCTAAATACCTGAACAGTGTTTAAGGTTTGGCCAAAAGTATTGGCTGAGTTTAGGCCACTGAGAATTTGGTTCAAAGAATGGGGATTAGTATTTTAGCAATTGTGAAAAACTGTAAAAACAAACAAACAAAAATCCAATTAAAAGAAACGCTCATCAATGAATGAAATGAAATTACTTGTTTCTCATAAAGCATACAAGTTTGCTTTGTAAATGATAGCAGCCACAAAATTACCACGTTATTTTTTAGTTTCATTAAACAGATTTCTACAACTGGGTCCATAAGTATTTGAACTGTCACACAGTTTTCATAAATTATGCCCTCTACATGACCAAAATTGAAACAAAAAGCTAAAAATATTGTATGAATTAATGTAATAAATTTCA
Organism: Ctenopoma kingsleyae; assembly: GCA_032353495.1. Classification (NCBI taxonomy): domain Eukaryota; kingdom Metazoa; phylum Chordata; class Actinopteri; order Anabantiformes; family Anabantidae; genus Ctenopoma; species Ctenopoma kingsleyae. Next base: position 28,084,907 of record JAUBNQ010000012.1, read on the forward strand.
GTTTCGATTAAATTCAAAGAATTTACAACCAGTGTCTACTAGCAGTCTGCAACCTACAGACATCATCAGATGCTGGCTTTCTTCCCTGATGATGCGCTGCTAGGCCTCTACATTTGCTGCCTATCTTTGCATTTACTCCAGATTGTTGACTTTGACATGTACATTATGCCTACCTCCTGGAGGGTGTTCTTGATCTGAATAAAACTGTTGTGGAAGGGGTTTTCCTTCCCCAAGGAAATTATTTTTTGTCACCCACTACAGTTTCTGAGCCATTCAGTGTGATTTTTCTGCAAAGAAGCCAGTCACCTGGCCTTTATCCAAGCTGCATTTGACTTGCTGAAGGCAAAACTGAGGGGAAAAAGAACCAAGCAGTATATCAGTCCAGTCTACCAAATGCCTGTGCAGATTCTCAGTCATCCAGGTCATGGTTATCCCAGAAATGGTTTTTCAGTGGCAACTGGACAGTCCACCAAGTTTCCAAAACATCTACCTGGAACAACTGACTAATGTGTCTGATGTTAATTTTCAATCAGTTTTGAAGACTCAGAAATACATAAAGGGCCTGATTTACAAAATGTTTGTGTGTACAATAACACATGCAAACTTGATATCATCCACAGTAGGTTTTCATGTTTTTGTGCACACTTATACAGGATGTACTGAATGAAGCTAACTGCGGCTTTTATGCTGTTGCTTGTTTCCTGAGAGTTATAGGAGTTTCTTCTTCCTTTAGGAGTCGGCACAGCAAATCATCTACCTCCATCCCTATCTCTTTCCTTAGCATCCTGCTCTGTCACACCAGTTATAGGAAAAATATTTCCAGTATTGTAGTGACACTATATCTAGCAGGACAGGAGGAGACCACTTGTTGGGATCTTAGTAAATCTGTACAATACATAATTTTTATTCAGTGCATTTTTTTTGACAAAATAAACCATTTGACTTGTGAATAGGTGAATCAGTGAAAGAGGAAAGATATTGTACCCAAGTAAACTAGCAACCTAGCGTACATTTCACAAATGCTGTTTAGCTGATATGTTCTATTGCTAAGGAATCCTATTCACACAGAGGCTGAATAGGTCCTTTAAAGCTCCTACTTGAGCTTGCTGGGAACAGTCACCTTGGCTTAACATGAAATTGTGGTCAGATCTTTTATGCAGGGCATCACAACAATATTACTGCTCAGCTGCTACTCAAGCCAAGCACGATAATCTTGTTAGTTACACTGACCTCACGGCTGAGGTCCCTCTCAGGACTTTAAAATATGTTAATTTTCTGTCTATTTCTACCTTAGCCAGACAGAAAAGGCCTTTCTTTCTGCACTATGTGCTTAATTCATTTAAGGTCTTTTAAGTGGTGTGCTGCCAACGTGACCAATCACTTTGTACATTATCACTTTTATGCATCTTTATATCAGTGAAATCATCATGTGGAAGAAGTGTTTGGTTTAGGAGGTGAGTGAGTTGAAAGTAAATGATGGAGTGATGCATAAATCAAACTACAGGGGATCAGTTGCCGTGTTATAAATTAAAAATCAATAAATGTTGTACAGGGAAGTTTATTAGTATCACATTTAAACATTACAATCACAGAACTATGGAGTATTCATGAAAAGTCCTCCTACCATAACACTCATATACTGTAGGTATACGGGCTCCCAGACAACCTATGAAAGTTTGTTGTAATTGCAGCCCCACATATGGAGGGAGGCATCTGTTGTAATGGCACCCATTTTGGATAGTAGTATTTAGAAGTAGTAGTAGTATTTTACAGGAGAAGACTATCTCTAGCTATTTCAAGCTGGGGAAAACTTAAATGTGAAAAGGCAAGATCCTATTTGTCACATGTGTACACTGTATGTGCAGTAATAGTAAGCATTGATCAGAAATGCTCAGTCCCTAGCAAAGGTAGTCAGCTCCCTTGAAGGTTTTCAACTTTTTATTTTTTTACAAAATAAAATCATGGTTGATTTAATTGAATAATTAAAAACAAAAAAAACAAACACTAGTCACCTGAAAAACACGGATCTCTACAAAGTTTAGTAGATGCACCTTTGTTCAGATTCACAGTATTTAACCTGTGGGGGCTGGTCTCAGTCAGTTACATCTGGAAATTTGTATCCATTCACCTTTGCAAAACATCTCAAACTTGCATGTGGATTGTGAGTGAACAGCCCTTTTTAGGTCCAGTCACTTTTCCTCAATTTGATTGAGGCCTGGGCTCTAACTCAGCCACTCTGGAACTTTAATATTGTTGTTTTGAAACCATTTGTGTGTAGCTTTAGCTGTATACTTGGGGTCCATATCTGGCCTGAAAACAAGTCTTCTCTGAAGTTGCAGCACTCTTGCAAACTGCGTCAGGTTTTCATCCTGGATTTCTTTAGTTTTGCTGCATTCATTCTACCCTCTACCTTCACAAGCCTTCCACAGCCTGCTGTAGATGATCATCCCTACAATACAACGATGCCACTGCCTTGCTTCACGGTGGGGAAATACTGTTTGCAATGATGTGCACTGTTTGGTTTACATCACACACAGTCTGCTCTGCTGGCTGACCGAAAAAGTTCAAAATCTGGTCTCATGAGACCATAGAACCTTCATCCAGGTGACTTCAGATTCTCACACAAGCCTTCTGTCACACTCTAGTTGAGAGTTAATGTAAGCTACTTTTTCTCCTTCTTCTTCTACACTGCTTTGACTACTTGTATGTACAGTCTCTCACATGTCAGCTGTAGAAGCTTGAAAGTCATCTTACAAGTCACAGGTATCGTGGTGGCCTCCCTTACTAGTCCCCTTGAGGGCCTGCTGTAGGCAGATTTAAATCTACTCCAAGACTTGGGGATTTTTTTTGTATTCACCCCCTGACTTTTGCTTTTTAATTACCTTTTTATGGAGTGTCTTTTGTCTTTAGAAATGTCTACCTGAGCATGGAAGCTGGAATATTGTGGGCGGAGAGGGTCTTACATGTACTAGGTCTGGTCCTGCACTGTCTGAGGTCCTGGAGGGTGGGGAATGTAGATCTGATGGTGCAAATCTCTCTTTACATCCACAGTAGAGCAGTTTCCAAACCAGTTGGTGATGGAGAAAGACGATGAATTTTCTAATCTGTCTAGCGTGGTGCAAGCTAAGATTTGTGTGTGAACCATGTCAGATTCTCAGTGACGGACTGAGGATCTCCACAAGTGTCCTGTCAGTTCTCTGCTACTGTAAATCCTCTGCTGCATCTACCCAGTATCCACATCCATTGATGGTTTTACATAAATCAATCATCCTGGGTTTGCATTGATATGTTACCTTCACCAAATAGCCCCCACACTGACAAAGGCTCTCATTAACTTGATCCTAAATAGGGTGACTTGAATATTCATGTTGCTCCTGGGGTAAAAAAAAAAAAAAAGTTGACACAAACACACACTCCATCATTACAGACTTATGCACACAAAACTTTTAAAAAGTAAAGCAAAAAATTAAACAGTTAAATTTTAAAGTGTCCAAACATTCCAAATATGTCTTGTTGAATTTGGGTAAGTGTTTGAAATGAAGCACACATCATCTAGAAATTAATATTTCCATTTGATCTAATCATGAAGTCATAAAAAACAAGTTATCTTAAGGCTGAATATTTCACTCAGTGTAACCACCATTCAGCTGAACAGTTCAAAGAGATGCAGAATATATGTAATCTTATCATGCATTGTAGAGAATCGTTTGTTTCTAGCCTTTAGGAAAGTAATTGGAAAGTGTAAGGGAATATTACATTAAAAACACAATTAAAACTAAATATAAACAGAGCTGCTTAAACTGCATAAGCTGTAATGGTGCTGTCGCAGCATAATTATAGTCCATTCACATGCATCTTTGAATGGTCGTGCAATTTACCTGTAAGGGGAGTACATGAATACCACAGATTAAAAGCATAAAAGGATAAAATAATATTTAACCTTAAAGATCAAACTAATCACAATTAGTTTGTGCTTCGTTATAAAGCCATATGTGGCTGTAGTCTGGTGTATTTTTAATTTCATTATTTTTCATAATTGAATGCTTATTTATGATCATTATGGTTTGTGTATGTGGTTTCCAAGAATCCTTCTGGGGTTAAACATTTAAAGTACATAATGGTTTTCTAAGCTGAAATGTGAAAATCTTTCATGTTTGGCGTCTTAGAGCTGCACTTGACTGAGATAAACTTCTCTAATTTCAAGCTGACAAATTGTCAGTATTTAGTGTGTTTTTTATTTTTTATGCCTCGTAGTCTGTCTTGGTATCATGACACGTTAGCTAACACTCACACACACACTCCTGGAGTCGATGCAAATGAGACACTTTACGGGCACTTTAACCAAACATTACTGGACTGTGTGGGATTTATTTCCAAATGCAGCTTTGCAAAGTTAACTTGTGAGTTCACTGTGGGTCCCCCCTGTTTCTCCCATTAATTATAATCCTGTCAACATCGCTCCATTTGTGTAGAGCGACGGTTGCCGCCTTCTTTGTGTGCCTCAACAGTATATACAGCCGCGGCTGGCACGGTATGACTGAGGGAAGTGTGGGCCGGATACGCTCTTCTTCACTGGCAGGCAAAGGCTGCATTATGCTAATGTAACAACCAGAGGAAGACAGAGAGGGGAGAGAGAGACATAGAGAGAGACTGAAGGGGAAGAAGACTGAACAAAAAAAGAGTGTGAAGAAGAGATGAGTGTGACTAAGAAGGGGAGGTAGGGAGAAAGAAGTCACATAATCTATACATGCGGGGGCAAACATGTTGTCATCTCCTGCATTTAAATGCCCCCTGTTTGCTCTTTTCCACACATCATTTAAACTGAGTCTGACAACTGTTGGAAAACCAGTTCAAATGCATCTGCAAAGACACTGAAACCTTCTCCAAGAGATACAGAACAGTAGGAGAAAGGACCATTTTATTGGCAATATCTGAGTCGCCATTCTCTGTAATGTATGTGTTTAAATCTATATGCTGTTCTGTTTTAAGATAAAAAATGTATACATTTTCCTTTTAATTTTTTTGACCTCTACCCATATATCCCACACCTGCTGGTAAAGCTGAGGTGGAGAAAAGAATAAATAGGCCATACATAGATAGTAAAGTAAATTAAAAGTAAATTTAATAATGGCACCATCAGACACAGTGAGTCACAGATCACTACTGTAAGTACCTTCATCAAATGAATTATTCTAACCTTTTTTTCTCTGGGATTGAAGCACAGGAGAATTATACAGCACTATCTCACACTAGCTTAATGGCATGGCATATAGAAAAGAGAATGCAAAGTGAGCACAGTGTGAGGAATATGTCAATGCAGGCTGTAAAGGAAAATGAGAAAGCTAGTATGGTAAGCACATTCTCAGCAGAAAAAAAAAATGTTTTAAGCTGCAAACACAGAAAGACAGAATAGTGGTTCGGTGTGTTTCTGCTGCCTCAGGAAATGCCCGTGTGGTACTCACTGCAGGTTTACTGTTTTCTGAATAGCTCAAACTCAACGGGTCACGCGCAAAGTCCATTTTGCGATCAGACCATTGCTTGCTGCATTTCTGGTACCTGGGTGAAATATTAGAGAATATTTTTGAAGGCAGCCTGAGGCTGCTAAGCTGCTTAGGACCCCTAAAGGAGTAAATTACTTTATTCTTCAGAAAGTGATGTGAAAGTTTGTGTACTGTTTTTTTTACTGTTTTACTGTTATCTTAATTGTATAAAACTGTTGTATACATTGGCAAATTAATGTTGTCTCACTGAAGGAGTTTGCTAATTTACATAGGAGCAACCAGCAGGGGCTGATCTATGGGGTGGCAGGGGGGGTAACTGACCCACAGTCTCACCCCAATTTATCAGTTCCTAGCTCTAGTGGTGATCAAACCCCCAGGGACCAAATCACATTACTGGAACTTCCACGTTGATCACATGACCCAATGACACACAAATCTTTTCCACTGTAAGAGATTTATTACAAAAGGAGCAGCTACAAATGTGATATAATCCCATATAATGTGGAAAGTCTGGAAGAGTTGTAGGATTATTAAACTTTATCCCCATGCAGGGAGCCAAATGGATCAACTGGAGAAGGATGCCGTTGCATTTACATTTAGTCACATACACGTGAGTTATACAACAAGCAAAAAAGCTAAGTGCTTGGTGAGATCTATGAGATAGATGAGATATGAACAGTGGTGTGACATGTCGTTTTTCAGTGAACAAAAATGTGATTCTCTTTCTTGTCCAAACCCAACACCCACATCACCCACAATACAACTGGACTACAACACTTCAGGTGTGTTACTAGCATAATGTTAAATTAATGTGCAATGTGAGTTTTGAGCTTTTAATTCTTTTAAATTGGTGCTTCACATAATCAGATCTCAATGAATCGATGACACATGACAGTGTCCCTTACTTTAAGCCAAACCACCGAAACTAAATGCAAATCTTGGTTTCAATGCAGTAACATGATTGTGTTGACCTAAGATGCAATTTATTTGTCTATAATGGTAATAACCAAATAAGTATAAAGAACACTATTGAATTCAGGTGCAGCACAGACTGCTGCAACCTGTTGGCTAAGGCCAGTTTATACTGTCTGCACCTGTGTAAGTGTCATCACATCTCCAGTCCTTTTGGATCAGGAAAGTATGAATTGGCCTACCATAATGTTTGTGACGTAGCAGATCCTGACTGTTTGCCAGCAGGTGTCACTAAGGAACACTATAAAATGAGATTACAGGTGATGAATCTTTTGCTGAGGGGCCCGGAGACTCTGGGGCTCGACCACAGTTTTACTCAAATTGCTCATTCTGTCAACATTTGATTTTGTATTTTTGTGGAGGCAGTTAAATTTTAAATTACACTCAAATTCAATTTGAACAGGAACAGTAGCTCTGCAGTGTCACAGTAGATGTTTGCTCCTCATGTATTATTAGTTTGTATTTCATATTGTTTGTCATTACACCTGACACTTTGCACCATCATTGCTTTATTCATATCATCACCATCTTCACAGGTTTGGTGTGATCTGAGCTGATGGATAAGTGGTGCAGGAGCCCTGTTCTCCCAGACACCCGACACATCCCCTGCATCTAAAAACAAAGTCAGCTTAATTGATCAATTTCCATGCTGTTGCCTTTATTTGTAATTACTGTGATATTTTTATGTCGTTACCACACAGGCTGATGGATAATACGTCTCTATACACTTGGTGGACTTAATCGAGTCTCTATAATGTAAATTCACTGAGTTTATTAAAGGCTGAGTTTCCAGAGAGCGATAAAGGGCTGCCTCCACTTCACTGTCTGTCAGTTTTATGAGCGTTAGGAATTTGGCTTAGAGTACATTATCTCTATGCGGAACTATCATTCTTTACTTTCATCGACTTTGTTCTCAGTGAGTTTAAGACTTGTTACCTAGGTATAGATAGACATTATAATTATACTAGGTCAATTTGACATGATGATACTAAGACCAGACCTCATTTGTCCTCATTCTTCTCATAATATGATGCATAGAGAGATTCTGAAGAAGGGGACCATGCTAACTAAGGTTGTATGAATTAATTTGTTATCAGTGAGTCAAATCATTGTGTAATGTGTCAGTAAAGATTTTCAGTCATCCAGGTGAAGTTATCTGAAAGTTGAGTCATCAACTGGAAACTTGGTTTGGGATGTAGCATAATTATAAAAAAGTATAATGGGGGAAAAAAGGCAAAGCATCAATGTTTTGATCATTTATTTATGCTTAAAATCATCTGCTAGCTGATAACCTTTCAATTATTTGTTGCTGCCTTTAGGTCACAACTGCAAAAATTAAAACTCTGAAACTTTTAATCCAGGATTTTATTAGACTACCATTGGAAACCCAATGAATCAAAAGACAATTAGCACAGTAGGTCTCCAAAGGTAGAACTTTGAATAGTTAGAAAGATTCAAGATTCAAAACACTTTATTAATCCCAGAGAGAAATAATTTTTGGCATGTCACAGCAGATCTCCGTTCAAACAGAAAGAAAGAAGAAAGAAAAAAAAAAAAAA
>JAUBNQ010000012.1:28134529-28146297 GCA_032353495.1 Ctenopoma kingsleyae
TCTTCCTTTGTCTGTTTGTTAATTAGTGCACGTGTGTGTTTCTCAGGTCGTTGGGAATGGAGAGACGCAATGTGAACTTTGTGATTTTGTGTTGATTTTTCTCCTTTAGTTTGTGTAATGTGAAAAACATGCCTCAAAGTTGTTCAAGTTAATACTTAATATATTACTGAAACTGTAATAGCCATACTTCTTGCATTACTTCATTGGTTCTCTTAATTACGCACACATTAGTTTATTACTTGGTCACTCAGTATTTTCCTCAGGTTTATACATTTCTTGCTTAAATGATTTGTCAGGTAATGAAAAGTTCCACAAACAACAAAAAAAAGATATTTATATACAATTTTTCCCCACATAATTCTTTGTTTGTGGAACAACAGGGTTATTACCAAATAACCAACTTTACTAAAGCTGATACAATAAGAGCATAACATTTGTTACAACTTGGAGGAACGCTTGCTCTCCTTTGAAGAATATATTAATAATTATATATAATATTGCCAGGAAAGATGGTGACAGAATATGCTATCACCAATACTCTACTCTGGATAAAAAGTGTCAAAGTAGTTAATCTGGTTTTTAAACAAATACATTCAGTAAAGTTTAGGCTAGATTATTGTAATACATTTGAGTCGTCATCATCATGTTGTCTGATCAGTACTGCTGTAACACAAATGTCATCGTAAGTGACATAAAAGTGACTCAGAAACTCAAACAGGACTAGAGGTGAAATGACATGAAAATTTTGTATCACGATTATGACAGTCAAAATGATCACTTTTATCATTATAATCACTGTATTGTTAAAAAGTTCTGAACGTTTTCAAAAAGTACTGATAAACATCTGTGGTTACTGCTACCTTGTTATCTTTTTACTATTAATATTAATTGTAATATTCCATCTCTCTCTCTCACACAAACACACACCTCTAAAATGTACTAATATATTGAGTTTATACCTTTCAAACAACAAGAGTATACTAACATGATATGCCTATAATAGTTGGAAATTAGACCATCGATCACTACCCTCCTTTAAAAATGAACCTGTCGTCTACAGAAAGCTAATAATTATCAATGACTCTTACTAATTTAATGTGACTGTGTTGACGCTTCATGTGTATATTTACAGTACATAGAAATTTGTGTTAGTTTATTTCATATCAGACACAAACAACTATAAGTAAAAAATACAGCTATACAAACCACATTAAAAAACATACAGGCATTTTTTCCAATATTTCCAGTAACAGGAGAAATAGCGTGTATCACTTAATGAGGGCTCAGTTAGGGCTTTAATAATTACATTTTGTGACTCTATTCATCCACATGTAAATTTATAAATGAGATTTCTCAACACAGCATAAATGGTAGGAATATTATTGGTCACAAACATATGACTTGCACTAGTCTTGGGAGCTTGAACAGTATTCTGAATGAATCATTATATGCCACCTGAAGCCGTTTCATTTTTGCTTTGCTATAGCTGCACCACAAATGTACTGTATACAGTAGAGTGCAGTATGTTTTGAAAAGAGCTATTTTTACATCATCTGTACACATATGAAATTTATGCACCAACATATTAGCTTGACCATATAATTTACAGCACTAGCGCATTACGTCGTCATCATCACATAAATCACTCCTAATGATGTGACCTAAATACCTCAACTTATTCACTATTTCTAATTCTTGATCTGCCAAGAAAAAAGGAGGAAATATTTGCTTCCTGTCCTCTTTAGTTCTGGCAATAATGACAACACTCTTTTTAGCATTATACTTAATATCATACAGTACTCCATATCTGGAACAAATTTTAAGGAACTACTGTAATCCAGCACTATAAGGAGAGAAAACCACTAGATCATCAGCATACATCAGATGATTGATGCACCTCTCCCCCACCATACATCCTGTCTTACACTCATTTAATAATATGAGTAATGAGTAATAAGTAATGAGTAATAATATGAATATAATTTGTCACTGAAAAGGGTGCTGATATACTCCTGTTCCATCTGACTTGCATACTTTGATGTAAATACCAAAAATGCAGAATCCTAATTAAATATAAAGGGACTTTTCGTTCACATAATTTAGAAAATAATTTACCATGATTGATTCTATCAAATGCTTTAGACGCATCAAGAAAGCACATAAATATTGTAGAATTCTGACTCCTATATTTATTTACACTTTCTTTTAGTGCATAAATGCACATATCTGTACCATGATTACGTTTAAAACCAAACTGATTGTGAGTAGTATTTATATATTCTAATAGCCTATTCAGAATAATCTGCTCCAATACTTTAGAAAGTATGCAAGCCACTGCAATAGGTCTATAATTTTCTATATTAGATATTTAGCAGTTTTATCTTTAACCACTGGCAACAAATATACAGACATCATTGAATAATAATGGATTAATAAGCAAGTAAAACACATAGCAATTAAAACTGAAACTCTAGCACTTGCATATTTCAGATGTTCTGCCATTATTTGATCTGGACCACATGCTTTGTTTGAAGGCAGTTCCTCAATAATAGACTGGACCTGATCTGATTTAATAAACACACCCCCATCCATTGAGACATTGCCAAGACAAAAATCATCACTCCTAACACAGTTAAAAATATGACTATAATAATCCTTCCATAATGCAGCAATATTGTCATCCCCTGTGACCCCTGCAATACAAGCTGGGAGAGACACTTTTCTATTATTAGCAACTTTAACTTCTTTCCAAAATTCAAAATTATTATTCAATAAAAACCTTTTTGCCATACTATTAGCCCTCAAAGTTTCCTCATTTCTTTTAACATAGCGTAACACACTTTTAAATCTAGCATCGGTGCATTTTTTTGTACTCATACTCAGGACATTACCTGACCTTTCCAGACAATACCCAACTTTTATGAGCATCTTTGTCTTCACCGTAAACTTCAGCCACATACTCATTCCATCCTGACCTGGAGGTGCATTTGTGTTTCTTTTCCATATTTTTACTAAGCTTTTCACTACTAAAATTCAAATAATTCACAATATTATCATACAATATACATAGATCTCTCTTATGTCCATAATTCTTACAATTAATATTATCACATAAGAGTGCATCATATAGAAAATTAATATTGCTAAGTGCCTTATCTGTTGACATATAATAGTGCCTTTGATCATTTTCAGTGAGTCTGGTCCAACATATCCTCCTACTTTGTTCATGATTTATATGATTACTCAGCTGAGATACCATCACGGGGTACATGAACTTTTGTGTGGATAACATTATCCCAACCAGGACAGGGAGGTGCCCCAGCAATAAAACCAGCATCAACTGTGACCTGAAGAAGCTGCTGAACAGGAAGAAGAAGTCCTTCTTATAGAGAGACAAGGACCAGATGAAGGCAGTGTAGAGAGCTGAAGATCAGACTAAGGGAGTGTAGACACTGACAGGAGAAAGCTGAAGAACGTATGTAACAGGGTGGCCAAATTTGCTTAATTTATTAGGGAAGGTTTTGGTGTGTTAATTAATTAATTTATGATGGTGTGCATTTTAATGTTTTATTGCATGTTTTATGTTTATATATTGATTGTTCTGCATGCTGAACTAACCCTGCCTACCCTGATTATTGAGTGCACACCTGTGATTAACTTGATTGGACTGCTAATAAATAGCAGCTGTTATCAAAGAAAGGCAGAGAGACACAGAGGACAGGAACGTCAGGAAAACAGATGGACAGTGGTGTGGGCCACGCTCCGCAGGGAGCCAGTGGCCCGGATGGAGTCAGTGAGATGGAACGAGGGAGATGCCAGGAATTGGCAGTCGTTTTTTGGAGCAGGGAAGCCGAGGGGTTTGGCTGTTTAGGGTCTATGACCGGTACGTGAGACACTGAACTGTGTGATTTTTGTCGTGCCAAGGTGGTGGCGATGCTGAAGGTGCAGTCCAGTCCGGGAGCTACAGACCTTGAGGAGCAGAAGAGAAGCCGTGGCGACCTGGTATTCCCTATCCACGCTTAGAACAGGCTTACGTTTTATTTGGACTTTTGCGTAGCATTTAGTAGTTTTTACATCTTTTGTGGTTTTTATGGTGCCTGGATATCTTGGTTGTAATTCTTTTATTATTATATATGTACACAATTTCGTTTAGTGTTTCATTATAATAAATTATAGTCTTTTTGATCCGCTGTCTTCCTTTTATTAATTAGTTGCTCCCACCTGATTTTAAGAACCTGTGGCTTTTGACCTTAATTTAATTGTTGTTTTTTTTTACCACTGGCGTAGTTGGTACATTTTAGGATAAAAAATGTATACAACTTTTAATCACCCTCCCCACATCCAACAACCATGCGCACCTTTCAAATTGTTTTCATGTCTTTTACCAGTCTGTAGCCAGTGCAATATTCTTTTCTGCAGTCTGCTGGAGCAGCAGCATCAGATCCAATGACACCAACAAACTAAACAAACTGATCAGGAAGGCTGGGTCTGTGCTGGGCACTTTACTGGAACCCTTGAAGCAGGCGGTCGAGAGCAGGATGCTGCACAAACTGCTGAACATCATGGAACAGCTTACATCCTCTCCACAACCGGCTGGTCAAACAGCAGATCAGCTTCAGTCAGACTTGTCCATCTCTGCTGTGATAAAGGAAACGTACAGGAAGTCATTCCTGCCAACAGCCATCACCCTATTCAATGACTATTCTGACAGTAGAGAGCTCTGCTCTGACATCTTATCTGTAGTGGGACAGACTATTATACTTGCATGAATGTAAAAAGTAAGTTATTTTGGCTCTCCCTTTTGGGATTGCCACAGTGGATCACTCTGCATATTTGATTTGGCAAGGATTTTATGCCGGTTGATTGTTTTTGCCAACTGTGCCACATTCACTTGCCCTAGTGTACAGTGTATTACTCTGTACTGTCTTCTGCATATGTATTTCTTTGTGTTTTTTGTGTAATGGTAATTGCTTGTGTTTCCTCCTTGTAAGTCATTTTGGATAAAAGCGTCTGCCAAGTAAAGTAAAGTAAAGTAAAGTAAAGTCAGAAATTTCTCGTAGGGAAATACTACCTAAAGTAAAATATCTTAAAACGTTTGATGGAAAATTGTCCTCACATAAAGTCTAGCTAACAACCATGGCAACCATCACTGGTGATATGTCCAGCATTTACCCTTCTGTAGCATGACATACATTTTGAATTTGCAGTCATTAATTTAAAGTGGCACCAGGTCGCACTGGATCCCATAAAGTAGAGAGGCGCAACCACCCCTGCTCTGGGATAGAGTAAAATGAAATTAAACCTCAAACCAATCTCAATCAGTCTCAACTGAAGTAGTTTGTTCTTGGTGCATAACAGTGATCTCATGTCTTGATACAACAGAAGAAACACATGTTACGTTATAGAAGAATTAATTAATAACTGAATGTCGTCTGTGACATAACACACATGTAACATAACAAATTAAAGGACTGTCAAGATGGGAGCTGTGGACCACTGAGAATGATAACAGAAATAGAATAGGAATTTACCAATTTAGTGGTCTTTACTAGGACATCAGTTTACACAGCACAGAGGGTTACCGTTAGCCTACTTTACCGCAGGGGAAACTTGGCTCATCCTCTTCCGGGCTCGGACTTCAGTCCTGATTAACCACTTGCTGTGTGAAAAAGTAAGTTTTTATGTTGTCCCTCTGGACAGCGTCAACTCAGGAGGAGTTGGCTTTTCACTTTAGTTGACCCCTTATAAGGTTAACCATGTTCTTTGAAGCATTGGGGGAAATGTCCTGAGAGGAGTAATTCACACTGCCCAGGTCTGGGGAGGTGCATGAGAAAGTACCTTGTTTATGTGAAATCCCCCCTTATCTATGCCATCCTGCCATAGATGGGGTTAAGAGATCACATGGGCACAAAAACCAGGAGGCCTGGTGTAGTTTTAAGGATGGAGGTTAAGAAGGGGGTCTGCAACCCCCCTTTAGCTTGAACTGTCCAGGCCTGATGCCACTACACCTTCTGAGCAAACACACAATCCTAGGACGAACTGCAACCCTTTATGAATCTGAAAAGAACATGTTTGTTTGTTTTTTTAATAATTGGAGCTTTTGATAGTGGTGGGAATTTTTTAAGGTATAAAACTACTGTTTCAGCTATAATTGTTAGCCAAACATTTTTTATATCATGGGGATTTGATGCAAATATGTAAATGAGATTTCTGCCTTAGTTGCAGCAAAAACAATATTCTTTAGACATAAATATTGCTAACAACTTTGAACTGGTGTGCTTTTAAATCTTGAGCGTTTTGGAATATTTTCAGTATCTTTTCTATGTGTGAGAACATGGTGATATTAAATAGAAGTGTGTTTGGAGTCATAATGTGACCGTTTTCCTGTCTGTAGATGCCCTCTGAGACTCTGCTCTTTATACTGTATCTACTTTAATAAGTTAAATGAATGGATTCATTATGAGCCAGGTGTTTCATTTAGAAACAGTCAAAATGAATGATGTCTCACTAAATGGGCCATTTTACTACTTTTTGTCCACAGCAGCGTGAGTTCCAATCAGAAACTGAATTGCTCCCAATGGAAGCAACTGTGGCAATGGAAGGGTGCTGAAAAGAGAGCTATGTGCATTAGAGCCTCTTCTTGGTGTGTGCAAATGAAAATGTGATGAGAACAGAGACCTCCACATTGATGTGGCTATTTATAATAATTCTTAAATCCAGTAGATGTAATTAAATAATACTCCCAGGGAGTCTTCTCCCATTTCCTTAGCTTTTATTACAAGTTTTTAATTTTCCAGCTTTTTATCATGTTAAGATATATTCAGTATTTTGCAGTCAGCATAGTTTGTTTTCAAAGTTAATATTTGGATGGTGTTTGCTACAAAACATTAAATATGGTTATTGCAAAAAAATTACCATGTTTTCATTAGTAAATACAGATTGTACCATCAGCACCACCATCGTGTCAGCATGGAATATGAACATTACGGACACAGTGTTATACCAAGTCACACTTCGAGGTCCTTATTTTCCATCAATAAACTGCCATTTACTGCCATAAACTGCCATAAACTGCCCCACCGTTCCCGATAACCTGATACTGTCCTGCCCACCTACACAATCAGTCCTCAGTATAAATACTAGCTGTTTTCCACAAGCTCTTTGCCATCCTTTGTCCAGCGTGCTTCTTCAGCCATAACGTTCAAGCATCCCTTAAGTATTATTTTTGCCCATTTCTTCAGCCTACCCGTTTTTAGCTCCTTGTGTGTTTTTTGACTTAGCAAAAACATCTTTCCTAAATGCAAACATCTAGAGGAAAGAACAGCTAGGGCAAATCTTTCCATGGACAATACTGACAACTGGAGTGAAATGGTATGGTACTATACAGGAAATTATAAGTAGAAAATAAAACATACCATAAGGCCTATCTGTCTCTTCATCACTCCAAGGTTCTGTCCTTTTGTTTGATTCTGTTTCATCTTCACATTCAGGTTTCCCTTTTCCCTCCCATTTCCTCATATCTTCTGTGGCTTTGTACTTGTCTCCTGCCTATTCTCTCCCTCTTTTTCATTCTTCATTTATATTGCTCCCATCATCAGCACTGCTTCACTGGAAAAATTGGAAATATTACGACTTATGAATTCCTTTTGATTTTTGGTTTGCACTGCAGGCCAGTCCAATTACTGTGACCTACAGTAGTCAAGATATGAAAGGACCTCATGGTTAAACCCACGTGTTAGATAGTCTGAAGAAGTCTGTGGTTAACAAGTTAGAATAAAACTAAAAGATCAATAAAGAGTTAACACAGATATTTATATTAATCCCATCTTGGGTAATATTCCCAGTCAGTTGTGTTAAACACCAATTAGAAAAGTAAGAACAAAAAGTCCTGTATACTTTTTTTGTTAAACACATCCGACTTGCTTTCTACACTACCAATACAAACTCACAAATTACAATTTACTGGTGTACAGTGGCTGTCTGCTTTGGCACCTCACCTCCATGTCTACAATCCCTCAGTCACAGTATTCTGACAAGGATTGGTGTCTGGTGGTCCCTACATCATGCAGTGGTCCTACAACGGTAGAACAAGCTACCCAAACTCGCAGGCTTAGCCACTTCACTTCCATTGTGTCAGGTCTCTTAGGATTTGATGGAGAGGGAAGCAGAACCAGAACCAGAGAGTTGAAACAATGATGGGAGTTTTATTGTGATAAACAATAATGATCTGTGAGAACTGAAGAGTGGAGGGAAAGCTAATGACAGAAACAAACATAAAAAGGGAGCTGAGTGAGTGAAGAGGGAAGTAAACTATAACAGGGAAATTAAGGTAGTCAGGGCTAAGGACTGGTGACCTAAGAACTAAAGGTGAACTGATTGAAACTGAGCCACTGACAGAGGTGAGGTGAGTCCAAGGAGAAGAGTAGGTGAGTATTAGTGATGGGACTTACTGTGCCGAGGCTTCAGAGTGTGTGCCGAGTAATCTAAAGAAATTTTTGCGAAGACGTATGTGATGATGTATGATGTATCGCTAGTGGGAGATACCACGTGAGCGGTTCAGAAAGTGGTTCGCGATTCTGCGTGCAATTCAAAATATATAGGACAGTGAAACGCAATAAAATGAAATAATATCTTTTTTGTTTTCCCAAGCTACAAAAGCACATTCACCACCTCATCTCCCATGTGTTACGTTCCCTCCCCAGGTTGAGCTAGGGGGTAAGGAAAGCGCAGCAAATGACAACCAAAAGTGATGAAACAGAGGCAGAGAGTAAAATGCATATAGTGTTTGACACTTGTTCTCAATTCTTAACTGGTATAACAAAAAGAGGTGGGGGAGGAGGACCAGGCGGTTGAGCCAAATCAAAGAAAACAATAAAACAAAAGTGGACTACAGCTTCTCTAAGAGCTAATTGAAACTAAACAGAACAAAGAAAAGGCCTACTAAACTACTAAATATCGGTCAAGACATTAGTAGCATCAACCGCTTAGCCTAGTGTGTATAACAGAGATCCTTCTACGTATTGAAGGTGTACGGGGTACCCCAGACTTACCTATCCAACCTCCCACCACGAATCATTCTAGTAACATGGGCCAAACACGGAGCACACATGCAAAACAAAGCCACAGAGAGAGGCAGCAGCAGCAGAGTAGCACAGCAGAGAGACAGCCTGGGAGCAGCCCCCTTCTAATGGTGTTCCCTGGCTTGTGATTGGTCCTGGATGCCTTGAACAGCCAACAGGTGTGCACCAATCATATTTAAATGGACCAATCAGTAGAGGCTCTACACCTACAAAACAAAAGACAAAGAAAACAAACACAACAGTGCCACCTACCTATCGTGGCACGTAACACCATGTTAACACAAGTACATTCACTCTCCTCATCCCTTTTTTATTTCCACTTTCCATTGCAACCATTGTAATTTCAAAAATGTATGGTTCAAGTCTCAGAGAATTACACACACGTTAAAATTATGTAGATTTTTTCAGTTCAGTTCAGAAAGTATACATAAACGACTAATGTTGAAATAGCTTGACACACAAATGAAAATACTTATTTCCTGGCACTCATTATTCCCATGCCAAACTGTGGCAAGACAGCTTTAAGAATATTATTTATAGTTACACTACAATCACATCTGCCTGTCTTAGAGTCCTTGACCAGCAGGGGGTTTGTGTGCACATGAAGCTAGAGATGAAGCTTCAAGAAATGAATCATTTTGCAAACCAACTGGCTGGGCTGCTTCAAGGCTTCATGAAGCTTCACCTTGCCATCACTAATTAGAATGTAGATCTGATGGTGTGGATAAAGTGTAGATGAGTCAAAAAGGATGACAAGACGACGAGCTGGAGATGACTTGAGCAGAGTGAAGAATGGCGAAGCGGCAACAACGAACCAACAGGGGAGGTGAGTGGTGCAAGGTAGTGATGTGCAAATGAAGCAATTAACTAGTACTGAACCACTTCATCAATTGTATGGAGTATTGGTTCATTAATTCAAAGCTTCATTTCAGTGACATCTAGTGGTGAAATAAAAACAGTGCCTTAATTATGTGAAGAGTGCAACTACAGTTGAAATAAAGAAGACATAAATAAGTATTTGTGCAAATTGCTCAATTGGTCAGTTGATTATGTAAATGTATGTACTGTAGTAGTTGTAGTGTAGGGAGAAGTTGTGCTTGGGGAAACAAATGATGAGCTGGGATGGTAGGGTGTCCTTGTGTAACTGGTTAGGGTGTGATTATGTACATGGGATAGGGATTCAAAGATTTTTATTGAGAAACAATATTTTTTCCACTGTTTTTGGACTGGTTTCTTCTTTTGCTGACAACTTCTTCTGCTTTTGAAAACGCGTTCACATGGCACTGATGACGCTGGTGTACACAGGTATTGCTTTGCGAGCAAAAATAAATGTGGGTAAACATGACTGTGCTCGTTCCAGTAATCCAGTTCCATCAATGGATCTGCGCATCTTTCCAAGGGGGGGGGGGGGTCTGTCATGTTTCGCTGGACCTCTACAGTGGCATCTGCTGTGGAATTTCTGTTCGTCCTTGCCATAGTAGCTTGTTCGTCAAGACTTTTCCAAAGGTTGAAAGCTGAAAGAGAGAGACACATTATAATAATGACTACTGAAAGGTTTCAATGTGTATACTGTTATTACTAATTAACTCCTGCATATTAATAATGAACTAGTTATTACATTACCTCTGGCGGATGAATTTTGCACAGATGATGTGGAGCTGATGTAGATGGGTGATCCGTGTCCAGTGTGTACCTCATCAGTGCTGCACATTCAGCAGTCAGATGTCGCACTTCATTTTGTGCCATGTCCTGACTACGGAAACCAATGGTTTTAAATCTTGGGTCAAGCAGTGTGGACAGTGACAGGATAGTTGAGTTCTCAAGTATGTCAAACGTATTTGTGAGGGTTGCATACACTGAGCTGCTCCTCCTGAACGGGTAAAATAAAGACTTTTCACACTCTGCCGCTCTCTGCTTCACTGAAACCTGGCTCACTAAGTCCACACCTGACTGCGCACTGGAGCTACCCGGCTTTCACCTTCACCGTGCGGACCATGTAACAGAGCTGTCGGGGAAAATGAGAGGTGGAGGAATCTGCTTCTATATCAATGAAGGTTGGTGTACTGATGTCACAGTGTTAGGCAGATACAGCAGCCTGAATTTAGAAACGTTATTTATCAACTGCAGACTGTTTTATTCACCGCGTGAGTTCTCCTCATATGTGCTGGTCGGAGTTTATATCCCACCTCAGGCCTGCGTTAAAGAGGCGCTGCAGCAATTAGCGGACCAGATAACTGGCTTTGAACAAAAATATCCTAACTCAGTTTTCATAGCTCTGGGGGATTTTAACAAAACTGCCCCACCAGAGAAAACAATATATTAGATCACTGTTACACCATGATAAAGGACGCATATCACTCTGTCCCTCGCGCAGCAACACTCAGATCACTGCATGATCCATCTGATCCCAACCTACAGGAAAAAATTTAATGTTCAAAACCTGTAGTTAAATCTGTGAAAACATGGACCAACGAGGCAAAGCAAGAGCTGCATGCTTGGCTCATAAAAGTGGAGATAGTCTTCTGTATAATCAGGCCAGAAACCAACTGACAAAGGAGATCAAAAAGGCTAAAAGACAATACTCTGAGAAGTTAAAAAACAAATTCTCAGTCAATGACCCTGCGTCAGTTTGGAGAGGCCTGCAGGACATTACAAATTACAGGAGACCCTCCCCACCTGCTGAGGGAA
>JAUBNQ010000012.1:28199709-28213114 GCA_032353495.1 Ctenopoma kingsleyae
CATTTAGCTTTTTCCTATGACCTGTTGGATTATTTTTATTTTCATTCCCAGTGTGCTCATGTACAGTCCATAAAATATGAATATTTAAATTACCGAAGGAAGGTAAGAACAGTCCTTGTTAAGAAAAAACTTTTGTGGTCTGTGGTCTACTACTCTTCAAATGGTATTTTGTTTATTCATCAGGAGTTTAGTTTTCTAAATTTCTGGATTGACTGACATTGTCTTAAAGTACTGATGAACTGGTGATTCGCTTCACTTAGTTGAGCTGCCATTCTGTGGGTTACTACAGAAGCTGAATAGAGCAGCAACCAGCAACTAACTGTTGTCTTCGACAAGGCAAATAGTCTTGACTTGCTTCTACACATTTGTGCTAACTACATTATTTCATGTGAAGGTTTCCAAAAGTGGTTTTATTTTGGCCTGGATGTCAAGCTTTCAGTGCACACATAAATATTAAATATCATCCCAATGCAGTCAAAACAAGCAGTCGTAAAATCCTCATAATTCCCTCTCCTCTTTATCTGTTTTTCTCCAGAGGTTTAACTTTGTGTCTCTGCCCACTGACGTCCTGGAGATCGAGGTGAAGGATAAGTTTGCCAAGAGTCGGCCAATCATTAAGCGATTCCTTGGGAAGCTCTCTGTTCCTGTCCAGAGGCTGCTGGAAAAACATGCCATCGGGTATAACACACAGACACACACCAACACACACATCATGTACATTCACACAGGGATTTTTGTTGTTCAAGCAGTGAGATGATTTTTGTCATCTCACTGCTTGAACACTCTTGTCAAAAGCAACTTACAGGTGAGGTGTAAAATAACTAATTCGGCGGAAAAACGTTTTTTTTTTTAAGTGCATACTGTAGATACTTGGTGTGTGTGTAGGTGCCCACATGGGCAGTCGATGAGATAAAGGATGTACAGTAGGTGAGCATCAGATTTTAGCTATCTTTATAAGCTATTTGTACATTTATTTTTGTCAAATCAATATTGTCATAGCAATGTCTGCTTTCAAATCTCCTTTTTTCCTGTCTCTCTCCACAGTTCTCCTTGACAAACTCTCTGCTTTTCTGTCCCTGTCACTGTGTTTTGTGTGCAGGGATCGGGTTGTGAGTTATTCTCTGGGTCGCAGGTTGCCAACAGATCATGTCTGTGGTCAGCTGCAGTTCCGCTTTGAACTGACCTCCTCTATTCATCCAGGTACAAAAGGCACCATGATATCTACAGCTGCAGCATGCACATATCAGTGCTGCTAGCTCTTTTCAGCCTTAAACAAATGTGCTTACATGTTTTATCATATTCTCATCAGTTATAGATGAGAAAAGGTGAGCAGGTATCACAGATGACTAAACACTGTATATTATACATGTGTAAACAATCACTGAACTAGAATTACTATTTCAAAGATGAATCAAATTTAGATGAAGACAACTTTCTGTTTTTTTGTAAGTTAGTTGGACAATAATAACAAGTATAATAATAAGTTTGTTAATTCTTTTCTTAGATGATGAGGAGCTCTCCCTGGTCATAGACCCAGCCCACTCCGAGGGGAGAAATGCAGCAGACGTCAACCACGTTGCCCATGCACCTGATGACGACACGCTAAGTGTGGGACCTGACATGCCTGACCTTCCTTTGGATGCCCGTCCTGAGTCCGTCACCCCCACCCCTCCAGCTTCCACACCTGAGCTCCAACCCGATGCTGAGAATGAGGAGGTAGAGGCATCACCAGGCGTGGAGCAGGGAGCTGTAGAGGAGGAGAGCACAGTGAGGGACAAGCCACTACTCACTGAGTCCCAGGTGGAGCCGGAGGATGTAGCCTCAGCTCAACAGCAGGAGGAAAGTGGTGACGTGGAGGGGGAAGACAGGGGAAAGGAGGAAAGGCAGCAGGAGGACGGAGTGGAAGAGCAGAGAGCAGCATGTGCACCTCATGGTGAGGAGGCAGCAGCAGAAGAACAGGAGGTTAGGGAGGAAACACAGCCAAAGCCAGACTCTGACAATCCTACAGCAGTAACAGCAGATGATGGGGCCACATCTGCAGAGGCTTCCACAGAGGAAAACGCCATATCCCAAGAGGCTCCTGCAGAGCCAGCTGAAGGTGCTACACAGGAGGCATCAGTGGGAGGAGACAGAAGCTGCACCTCCTGCATCTGCCAGTCTCTCTTCTCGAACTACAACTCCCACGGTCCCTCGCGCCGTAAAAACCGCCCCTGCTCCCTGCCGGTGTCAGAGCTGGAGACCGTGATCGCATCAGCTTGCGGAGAACCGGAGACACCACGATCCCATTACATCCGGATTCACCACCTCCTCCACAGTCTCCCCTCAGCTCAACACAGACCTCCTAGCCAGGAGGAGGAGGAGACTGGGGACGGAGAGAATATAAGCACCACTCAAGACTCCACTTCTACATCAGTAACACTCAAAACTTCCAAAGACAGAGAGGAGGAGGGACAGAAGGATGAGGAAGAGGAGGATACAACCCAGTCTCCCTCTCAGGTCCAACCAGCCCCACATTACCCCAACATCTCAGACCCATTAAAGCTACGGTGGCCTATAGTTACTGTAGCCAACTTAAAGTGGTAGCTTTCATTCTGCTGCTTCACATACTACAGACCACAAACTAGAAAAGTCAAGCTAATGAAATGCATCATGAATTTTAAAGTCAACTGTTATTAATGCAGGCATTTATGTGTCATCAAGTGAAGAGCTGCATGTGAGCAATAGTTCTGAATAAGAAATAAAACACAAAAACACAGTTCTGTTGCAGTGGGTCTGCCATACTGCCCGCCATCAAACATCACTGGCAGTAGTGTTCAAGAGCATTACTCTGTATAATTGTAAATGAAAACACAGAAAAAAAAACACTTGAGGGGGGCAGCAGTTTATAGGGGAAGACATGATTCCCCTCACTGAGCAAGCAGTGTCGCGTGTTCTTGTGCACATATTTAAGCCAAACTGCAACACCAGAGCAGTGTAGAGCACACAGAGAGAGCAGTGATTATTACAGAAAAAAGATATGTTTTCACATAAATAACATACGTGTAGGATATGTTTAAGGCCATGTTTTACTACAGAACAACATTTTGAAAGGTAAAAATATGTGATCAGCTTATGTTTGTGCTGCATGCAGTTATTGCCCCGTCAAAGGAAAACTTGACTTGATGTCTTTTGATTTAAAATGGGTTGAACAAATTAATTCCTAAAATTTCACATAACCCATTAAATTAAGTTGATTAAAAAAACTACTGTGTTTGTAGACTTCCCAGCATGAAAGAGAACAGTGATGGTGGAAATCTGTTGTATGTGTTTAATTTGTTTAGGTTCAATATTTAAAATAATGTGAACCATTATTTCAGATGAACTGAGAACATATATATGGGGTGCTGAGGTTTAGTGAATTACCAACAATGTCCAATAAACACATGAAATTACATCAATCAAGGCTGACATTTGAACAGCAGACTATTCAAATGATGGGATCCAAATCCTGGTCATTGAGGGCCAGTAGTCTGCTTGTTTGCTGATTACCTGGTGCAGGGATGGCTGGAAAACAAGCAGGACAGTGCCTCTCAAAGACCAGGCTTTGACATCCCTGATTGGAATGAAGCGGACATAGATTAGTACGATCAAACAACTGCTTAACTTGTTAAATAAGCAATAACTCTTAGGTTTACACAACGTGCAATATATGTAATCAACATTTAGTTGTGTTAGAAGAACTAATTGCATTCTTTGACTTTAAGGCAGCCCTTTGACTCATTTTTAAGTTCTGCTCACCCATGAGTGAAAAGTGGTTTTAGTGTCTGTATGGAGATTGTTGAACATACAATTAGCTTAGAGAACACCCAAAGCTATCCTTCAAATAACTGTGTCTGTGTATACCTGCAGGTCCAGGAGTGCCCCGGTCCCTGTTGCCGTCGCTCTCTACCCCGCAGTCTGTCTATTGAGCGTCTTTCTGAGCTCAACCGGCTCCTGGAAGGTGAAGGAGGAGGACATGAGGCAGTCAGGAGAATCTCTCCCTCCTGCCTGGGGAGCGAAGAAGGAAACTCCAGTAGCAGAGCGGGAAGAAGAGTTTGCGGAAGCCCCCACAGACCTGCAGGTGAAAACGAGTGTGACTTTTGCGACACTTCCTGCTACAGCACCTCCTGCTACAGCACTTCCTGTTACAGCACGTCATGCTACAGCAACTCAGGTTACGAGGGGAGGAGCCGCTTCTGCAGCCACACCCGCCTCTCGTCGGTGGACAGCAACAGACTGTCGGGCAGCACGGTGTTCTCATCCCAGGATGAAGAGGAAGACGAGGAGAGCGCCTTTGAGTCTGTACCCGATACCGGCCACATGCCGGAGGACCAAGAGGCGGGCGGGGCAAGAGGAGAGAGGAGGATGGGGAGATGGAAGGAGGCCAGTAGGAGGGAGCAGGGGGAGCCAACAGTGGCCGGAACCACTGGTGAGATAAAACATGACCTTCTTATTTGTCACTGCTTCAGTCTGTGTTAGAACCTGCTGCCATGATGTTAGCACAGTGTTTTAGAAGTTCAGCCTTATCATATCACGACCACAGTGAGCAGGATAATATCCTCTAAATATCAAGATCATAATGGATTTGTGAGCATTTTGTGTCAGTTATCTGTTTTAGGTCATTTTTGATATCTTTGCATGTTTGGCCACTTTGTAGTGGTTCACAGTCATTTTTCTTTCTATTTTTGTGCATTTAATCTTTTTTTTTCTTTCACCAACACGTTTCTATTTGGTCATTTTCAAGAGCTTGTGTGCTTGTTTTGTGGTTGTTGTTGTTGTTAATGTATTGTTTTCCATTTTTGGTGATTTTCTGTCTGTTGTGGTCATTCTTCATCTTTCTGTGGTCATTGTGTTTTGGCATCATATGTCTCTTTTCAGTCAGTTGTTTGTGGTCTCAGGCCCAGTATGTATATTCACTAATACATTCATGGGTGACGTAATACTCACATACGCAGCTGTAATATTTATATTGATGTTGACTTAATTTACACAACCAGTTATTTACCAGTAACATTCATGTAGATATTTTGGGTAAATGTCCCTCAATTAAAAGTAAGAACATAAAAATAGAAACATGGAAACCTAATTAAAAACACAACACCGGTAAAAGAATTGTTCCCACCTTTGGTTTTAGCTGTGACCTGCAGTCACATGAATGAAGTGTTGTTTCCCTGTGTTTTACTGTATTTGTGTATTTTACATGGTAACTATTATAGACTGTGATAGAAAAGTAGGTCACACAGACACACACACAGTCTTCCAGAAACAAAATGAAATTCCACTCCTCTGAAATGCAATCAGCATACTGCCAGAGTGCCTGCCAGGTTTGTTCTTTCAAATGGTTTTCTTTATCCCCTGCTGTTCCCATCGAAACACACCTGCACCTAAAGAAGCTTTTTAAAATTTAAATTAATACATATTCCAAGAATATCAGTAATGTTTGTATCTAATTTTGGCCTTTAATCAGAAATCATTCCTGTTCTAGTGATTGATATAATTTCTGAGATTATAATTTTAATTTTATTTGTCTTAACACATATTTTAGATCGCTACAGTGTGTGTTTTCGATGCCCTTAATATACAGTATGTTTGGCATTTTAAACCTGGCCCAGTACTTATTTTTGACATTTTGAGAGCAGGTAGTGCTGAGCCCAAGTGCTGAGTTGTAGCTATTTTAAGAAAATGAGTTGTTGTGTGTTATTTTTGGATAAAAGTGTGTAGGCCCCGTGGGTGTGTACTGGACAGCAGCTCTGCTGGAAAATAGGATTGATTTAAAGCTCCACACTGATGTCAGTAAACCTTTGCAGTCATTATTACGCCATTATACGGCAAGGATTTAAATGTCAAGGGTACGTTTTTACTGAATTAAACATTAGGGTTTGTGGATAAAGAGTAGAAGCCTAATATTTAGTTACTTATTTACAGTACATTAAAAATCCTCTGCTTGAGTGCTGGACTGTGATTGGCTTTGAATATAGATGTGATGTCATATAGCCCTGCCGGTGCAGGTGTTGAGTTATTTTTGGTTTACAGTTCACATTTGTCACTCCTGGAAATATAGTACAGTGTCTGGAAACTAATTTTGATATTACTGTCTTTTCATTTTTGCTGAGAGCAAACTGTCAGATCAGAGTTAAGGCTGCTGTGTCTTCAGGAACCATCAGGGTGAGAGGGTTGAAACCGAAAGCCCCACAAAGTTGTGAGCATTTGAAAGCATCTTAAACCACCTGAGTTTAGTGAAGACAGTGTGAAAATGCAGTAGCAATTTGTCATCATTTAAACAACATATTGATAATGTTGCTAGCTAATATTATCTGCTCTGTGTTTTACGACTGACATGTCTTCATATCCAGGAAAATAATTTCTTAGCCTTCAGTAGGCCAAGTAAATACTAATGTTGTTACAGCCTGTTCTTTTTGTACTGCTTTAGGGTTGGGCACAGATTGTCGCTATACAAAGTGCCTTATCCTCCACGCCTACATTTTCCATCTCACTACATCAAGGGCACTTCCTGCTTCCTGAATTCCTGCTTCCTAATTTCCAGGCATAATGTCCTTGCTTGTGTCTTGTGAGTGTGACAGAATATAAAGATTGCACTTCCTCAGCGTGTGTTTTCCTAGTCTCATAGCGTGGTGCAGTGTCTCCCCAGCCTTGTGGTAATTTATCCCGTACTGTCTCTCTGATGTCATGTAGGCTCAGGCTTCTCCCCTCCTGTTGGCCAACTTCCAGTCCTGCGACCCAGCCATGACCTAAATCATTTTCCTGCTGCCACTGACCAAGCCTTACCTCCAAGTAAGAACCAACAGCTCCCAGTCTTACTCTGGAGTCTCATCCAGCATGTGTGTGTGTGTGTGTGCGCGCGGGCATGCTCCTGTGTATGTTTGCGTTCCAAACATATTCTGGCTCCCCTGTGTTTTTGCCATCATCATGTCACTGTCCCTCCCTAAATAATCCTTTAGTTTTAGAAGTACAGCTTTATACTGATCTATGCTGCCCTGTGTTGGATGGTTTGAGGGCTCACCACTCTTCACTGACTCAGAACAGGAAGGTACTAACTCCACTTAACTGTTACATCATCGTCCAACTGAGAGTCTAACTAGTGAGCCTTTCCCTTTCGTGCAAAGATACATTTTGGTGATAAATCCTTTAGATGCCGTGATCCATGAAGAGGAACTAATAGAGTGTGCTGCTGCTGCTGAATTATATCCTAACATTCTTGAATGCTGCCATGTTGGGACAAAATCTAAAGCTCTCAAGGAAGATATTTTGTTGTTGGCCAGAGTCTCAGATTCAGACCTGATCATTTCCCTAGGTTAGACATTTTCAAACTAAGAGGCACAGCACGGAGGGACAGCTACATTTCAGTAAGGAGATAATAATGATAATATTAAGCTTTACTGAGTTAAGCAAAAGAGATATTTTCATCTTTAGTCATTAGATTCCATCAGTGTAAAGCACATTTATTAAACAAAGAAAAAAAGAAGCTAGAATAGGGATCCCCAAATATAAATAGAAGCATCATTACCATGGTGATTACTCTGAGAGGAGAAAGATAAAACCACCACGTGGTCAATGTTGGCTAATTGGTGTATATGGGGACAGATTATAGGCATGTATGATACAAAAAGCAGAAAGGGGTAGAACCGAAACTGTGATGTAGACTTGATGCCAGTCAGTGTAGAACTGAAGGATGAGTTTGAGTAGCAAGATATGATGGGCGTCGCTGGCACGGTGCTCGTGGCCAAAATTAGATGACCTACTGCAGCATGTAGAGACTTGAGCTGGAGCTTGAGGAGTGCTCACAAATCTTTCTAAACAGATCAGGTAAGATTATTTAAGTAAAACACTCTCCTATAAAATATTCCTCTACAATTACCACATCAAATGTTTTTATTCACGTTGAAGTGCAGCTATAAAATGTATTTTGTTGAAGTACTACACTGTGAAATCAATGTATTGTATTGTAACAGTGCTGATGCTGTTGAGGACATAATATAGTCCTGATTAATTTGACAAATGTTACAATTCTTTGCAATAATATACAGCAGTAGTAAAAGGAGTTCAAAAACTCTGTTAATCTGTAATAATTAACCGTCATTTATTAGCTGATTAATTTTTTATAAGAATCTACATTTGCAAAAGTAACTAGTAACTAATCTTTTAAAATAAATTATGTGAAATGATTAAATAAATTTAACATACACCAAAGTACAAGTATCTCAAATTTGTACTAAATTACAGTAACTGAGTAAATGTGCTTACTTACTTATCAACTCTGAAAAAGTGAGTGATTTGAATGTTAAGTTATAATTTGAGAGAGATGCGTTCGCTGGCGTTACTGATGCTGAGCTGCATTCGAGTGATGATGCCTTCACTTATCATTAAGCGTCTGAACAGTTGCTGTTTAAATGCTGGAGTGCATGTGAACGGTGATATATTCAGCTGCCGATGCAGCAGGTGAAGGAGCAGTGGAGGTGTGAGCAGCAGCTGGTAGCAGACTGACTGCTGCTGTGCCGCTTAGCTTAGCATGTGTAACCTCTCTGCTGTCAGTGTGCTGGGATGCTTCACAACCAGGAACAGTGAAAGACAATGATATCGTGATAAATGTTTTTATTAGATCACAGAACCACCTTCAGCCTGATGAAAAGGAGCAGGGTATATAAACTCCATACATATTGTGGGGACAGGCATTAAGAGGCTGTTCTGTGTGTAGGGGGCAGAGCAGTCATGACAGCCAACAGATGTGTTTTTTTTCTGTCCACGGGGAGCAGTTTTCATCTTCCTCCTCCTCCCACAGCAGGGAAGGGTTATGTATTTCTCCCTACTGTGGGAAACGATTTCTTTTTCATTCATTTGTTGCAATCGTGAAGCAGCCTCCATCTTCTCTTAGCACAAAGCAGAACTGTAACACAGTGAAATGTGTCAGTGAGGCTTTTATTTCATTTCTGTTGTGCAGTTTGGTATCTGTGTGAAAATTATTATTATTCAGGTAACATATTAAGGTTTAAATTCTTTGGCACTTTTGGTTTTTAATCCATCTTCTTAATTTATATTCTGTTATTTAGGACTTGTTCTAATTTTGCCTTCATAGATGTACTTTAAAAAAATTTGTGTTTAGTATGATTGGTATATCATTATCTTTTTCGCTGTTGATGGTGTTGATGCTCACAACAAAAACAAAAAGAGAAAACTCCCTGTTAAAAATGTTTTTCCTATTTATATTCCTGGAACATACATCATGAATCACAAGGTCACTTTGTGGAGTCCTGGTTCCTCCCATCCACATGTCACATTGTCCCTGAACTCTTGTTGCCTTAATTGTCGCTGCCTGTCCACAAGAATTTCCCTATGGGACATTTGTTTATATCCAGCTACCTGAAACATGAATAAGAAACTCATTCTCAACAGTAGAGCTAATCACTTGTTTTTGTCCACACAGACTGGGAAGCTCGCGTCGACAGTCATGGTAGAGTTTTCTACGTGGACCATGTCAGCCGGACCACAACGTGGCAGAGACCGAGCCACAGCGGTGGCAAGTGTAACCACGGCATCCCCCGCTCAGGATCCACCCAGCAGATGGAACAACTCAACAGGAGGTTAGACTCCCAACTGTCATGATGATTATCATTAAGTAAGGTGTTCATTTAGTATTCATCTAGTCTTGCCATCTCAATTATAACAACACAGAGAAGCTTCAGGATCTGGAAGTTTAAACTCTCATTTGTAAAATGAGATCAATTTATTGTAATTAGAAGAACATTTCCTGCTACAGACACATGATTTTGTAAGTTTCTTATTAACTTGTGAAAACTGTGGTAATAAAATCTTTAAAATAGCTCTGATATGTTATTGTTATAACATATACATTACATACATATACATGATACATTACATGTACTATTTCTCATTAAATAAGCAAATATTCTGTAATGGCAATACAGTAGTAAGTTGAATTATAAGCTATATTTGTTTTTTTTGCACAGAGTTCAGTTTTGCAGCATAATATATTTAAACAGCATTTAATGTATACTGTATTATAAAACCCACCTAAATATTAACCACAAAAAGACTTCAGTATATCACTAATATAGTACTATAGTGTATATGTAAAGTATTTATTTTGATTATTTTCATCACAGAAAAAATATGTGTAATCTCAGTCAGTAACACCACCATACACTGCAGCATTGTTCACATACACAAGTCCTATAGTGGAGTTTGCCTGACACCTGGTGACTGGAAGTGGAATTCATACCAACAGCCTTTGTTTGTGTGCTATTCTGTATAAATAAGTGCATTTACATTTGTTACATTTGTCCATATAAAAGGTGCAGATACCTCTTTAAAAGCAACAGTTTTGTCCTTTGCTTACTGCTTCTGCAGGTACCAGAACATCCAGAGGACCATGGCTACAGAGGAGGAAGGAGGCAGTCAGAGGTTAGAGCGGAGCAGCAGCACAGAGACGGATTCTGATTCTACTCCGACAGGTGCAGCGCTCACACTGTCTGTACTTTTCATGCAAACTAAAGAATGCTCTACAGACTTTTGTATTGTGTCTGTGCTCATTTGCAGAACTAAATACTGGCTCTGTTTTCTAACACATAGTTTATTTTTTGTAATTCTCCCTTTAATGTATTTCTCACTGTCTGCAGACCCCTCTTCCCCTGTCAATCACCAAAAGATGAGCAATCTCCTCCAGTCACCTGCTGTCAAGTTCATCACACACCCAGAGTTCTTCACTGTGTTGCACAGTAACTATGTGAGCATTACACACACACACAAACACAGAATACAGTATATTTATCTATGATGAACAAAACCCATGAAAACAACTAGAATAAACGTTAAAGTAAGTAACATATTTAAGTGAGTGTTTTCAGCATACAGGGGGGATGAAATGTGATCTGATCTTTACCAAAGTCACAAATATCAACAACATTTCTGAACACAGTCAGTCAGGATCTTTCATGTATCTATTGAACACACCCATTAAACATACAGAGCAATGGTGGAAACAGTAAGTGAAACACTGTTTTAATAACTGGTTGAACCTCTGGCAGCAATAACTACTTTCAAGTACTTCCTGTAAGTGTTGATTAGACCTGTAGGATACACTTTATTCTATCTTTATATTGCCACTGTGTATCTTATTCTATATTCGGCACCATAGAGCACTTCTAACACTTTTTGTCTATTTGTGAGGATTTGTATGTTCAGAAGGGTCCTCGTTGTTGTTCATGTTATTTTTGAATTTCAGAGACTGATATTCTGTGACAGTGGGGGGCACTCAGTTTTCTGTGTGTCTCTGTTTCCACTGGTTGGTCACAGAATACAGTCATGTTTAATATTGTGCCTCACTGGAGTATAAAATATTATTACTATAAAGATTTAACATTCATTTGTTCCACACAGGGACACAATAACTAAGCAGCAATTTCCAGTTTCTAAACATTTAAGTAAAACTGCACATGTTCTCCAGGCAGCATACCGGATGTTCACCAGCAGCAGCTGTGTCAAACATATGATCCTGAAAGTGCGTCGTGATGCCAGGAACATCGAGCGCTACCAACATAACCGGGACCTGGTGGTTTTCCTCAACAAGTTCGCAGATGCTCAGCTGGAGCTGCCAAGGGGCTGGGAGATCAAGACTGACCCGCAGGGGAAGGTATTACACCATACACACGTACTGTAGTATGAACTGAATGGGTCAGATGCTGATACCTGATGGTCTGTAGAGTGTTGCAGATCATGAGGCCAGCAAATGTACAAACACTGTAGAAAACTATATGTGTCTGTATATTTGAGGTGTTGAGACAGATCATTTGAAAATCAATATTTTGAGATGGCAACTTCAATTATTTGATGCCATTTGAATTCGTATGTTTTCCTGTCTCCCACAGTCTTTCTTTGTGGACCACAACAATCGAGCAACAACCTTCATCGACCCTCGGATCCCACTGCAGAATGGCCGTCTGCCCGGCCACCTCGCCCACAGACAGCACCTTCAGAGACTACGCAGCTACAGCGCAGGAGAGGTGCTCACACACATCTCTGACTATTTTTGCTCACTAGTCACTGTTGAGATTTCACTTCCTAAAAGACAGCTCTAACATGATTCTGCTGATGTCCTGTGCTCCTGTAATTTTTGAAGTATGAAAATATAAATAGCAACAACAAAAAAAGATTAAAATCACTGCTCATGAATGGTTTATTCCATGTTTTGTGTGCACATAAAAGATCACCATAAATAACAAGGCAAGTCAAGTGTTTTTTGTTTTCATTGTTAATGAAGACAGAAGTGAAAAACAAAAACAAGATTGGTTGATATACTGTGTGATTTTGAAAGAAAAAGAAAAAGATCACGAAGCGTGGTGATATTTGCTTGTGGCTCCAAAACAGTGTAGCTGCAGTTAACTGATATGACTGCTGAATTATCCCATTGTGTAAGAGCCTGTAGTTCCCTCTCTCTATACTTCTGATTGCCCTACCTATCAGAGCCAGATCCATTTGTTCCTACTGAAGACATACATCTTTAAAATCAGTTCACACATACAATTTACAGTTTGTATGTAGTAGCACAGTGGTTCTCAAACTATGGCAGGTTCCCTCTAGTGGTACCCAGGAACACCTGAGAATTTTTACAAGAATTAAATAACATTAAAGATACAATACCACTATAGTTTACAGGTGAACTGTCTTCCGCTTACTGGATGTCAGACTTTTATACACTTTACATCTCCATAAACATTACTAACAGCATTAGAGTCACAACATGGCATTGCGATATCTCAGGCTGTCTTTACGCGTGGTCAGAAACAGCCTTATTCACAGTCATCACTGAATTCTAGCGGCTGAAGTCTGTTGGTTGATCAGGATATAATGGTAAATCAC
The DNA here is from genome assembly GCA_032353495.1 of Ctenopoma kingsleyae. Taxonomy (NCBI): domain Eukaryota; kingdom Metazoa; phylum Chordata; class Actinopteri; order Anabantiformes; family Anabantidae; genus Ctenopoma; species Ctenopoma kingsleyae. The sequence goes on from JAUBNQ010000012.1 coordinate 28,212,619, forward strand.
CTATTTCTGAATCCAGAGTGAACTAGCAGGTGATCTTACAGGTGAAGTGTCTGCATCTGCGCTCAACTGTACAGCTGTCTGCCTTCTGCACATCAGCGGGAACCAACTTCAATCAATTTAGTGATCTTATTACCGGTGGCAAAAGGAAGTCATGTGATCATTGTTCCTACATCTGGTTGATGAAACTAATGTGTAGAATAAATGGTTAAAAAAAAAAAGAGTTGATTGTTGTCCAATGTAGCAGAGTAAGAGTAGTGTAAAAAGTAAAAGTAAAAAGTATGGTGCAGTAAAATTAGTCCTAGAAGTACTTTTAAAAAAAGTTACTTAAGTAAATGTAATGGAGTAAATATAAGGCGTTACTACCCACCTCTGGTCATAATGGTGGAACTTTGAGAGCCAAATATTTTTTGAGGTAGTACCAAGTGTAAAACGTTTGAGAACCACTGTACTAGTGTGTGTGTGTGCATATATAAACATATATATACATATATGTATA
>JAUBNQ010000012.1:28276362-28286671 GCA_032353495.1 Ctenopoma kingsleyae
GAATATAAATGTCAATTGGCCCTCTACAGAGACTTGGTACCAAGTGTTTGTCTCCTAAGTTATTAATAAACACAATCAGGATGGAGGATGTGATGAATATAACCTGTAACAAGAATCTGGCAGCAGGGTTCCCCTCAGCGTGAGCGCTGCATAACAGCGGGCGGTGATCTGAAATGCAATCTACTCCTTCAGCTGAGGGAATAGCGGCAGAATTGGCAACAGCAGTGAGTGAGTGTGTGTATGTGAGAGAATCACAGCAGAGTATCAATTATTGCAGCTTGGTGACTGTTTCATCCCAGTCCGTGCCAAATTCAAATCCCGCTCTGGATTTAGATAGCAGAATCAAGTATCAGACCTGTTAATTTAATTTAAATACTTTTAAAGTAGCATTAAACATTTTAAGGCAAAAGAGCAGTAAACATAAGATTAGCACATTATCATGTTATAAATTTATGCATCTAGAAGGTACAGAGCAATGTGACTGTGTGTTTGTGGTGTGGTGGTGAAAAAACAGTATGAATAAGTATGAACAAAAACATTAAGCTGCAAGCCTTAGAGTCACAACAGTTAGATAATACTAAGGAAGTGTTAGGTTCTCATTTTAAGTCCTCTCATGACAAGAAAAATCAGCTTTCCTGGATATTATATCATATATTATATTGGGCATTAGTTATTATCATGCATATGACAATATGTAAAGGCTGAAGTAAATATGTCAGGAACAATAGCACTAGACTAGTTTTCTCATTTTAAACTGACAATTCAATGAAACTTCAGTCAGTGTTGTCACTTTAGTTTTTGTGCCTAAATGTAAGTTGGACCTCTGCAATTAATGCTGTAACCATGGCAACAAAGATCTAGAGCATGATAATCACCTTCTGTGCCTAGTGGCAGGTAAAGACCTACAAAGTCATAAACATAGGCTGATAAGATCAGATAATGCTTGATAACTTCTGAATCAGGTGTTTAAGCCACTGTTGATAGAGAATAAAATATTGACTGGTGCAGCTTTAAAGTTTATATGCCACATGTGTATATGAGCAGTAGCTGTTTATATGGTGTAGAAAATCACAGAGCTCTGTGATCTCTCACCATTCTTCTGTAAGAAGATGAACAACAGCGACGCAATTTCTCTGCTGCTTCCTCTTGTGCCACCAATAGTTCATAGGCTGTGAGCTGTTGATTGCAGCTGTGCCTGTTCAATTTCCTGAAACCATGAGTGTCCATTTGCACTAACTATAGATGAAAGCTGGTTTGGATTGAGAGAGCTGGGCGGTGAAACACAGATGACTGACAACATTTGTTGACATTTTCACCTCTTGGAAAATGTAAATGAAACATTTACAAAGTAATCAATTTGACATCAGTTCATTCATTCACACTCAGCGAATCATTAGACCTTTCATCAGTCACACACAGTTGAAGGGCGGTCTCATACTTGTTAATTCACCCTGCTGTTCTCCTATTTTTACACCATTTATCAGGCTGTCAGGTTCCTTGTCGCTGAGGATCACAGGGCTGTGACTGCTGTTGCTGAGAAACAAGTGGCCAGGTAGCAGGCAAAGCACAGACAGTTATGCAAATGAAGCCCGTCTATAGGCCACTGTGGATGTAGCTGGCCGTGAATCAAACCCAGGTCTTCACGACACAACCAAATCAATTCTGATTTTAAAAACAGAAACTGGCTGCATGTCATCATCAAAGTTCCTTAAACATCACAGTGCTAACAGAGATGGCAAATTAACATTTTAATAGCTTATTCAATGAGCTGTTCTCTATTTCTGAATAAATCCATGGTTCTTGTCTTATCAAAGGTGCACCTTCATTTGGAAATGCATTAACATATCTATTTATAGAGCAATAACTGACTCTTGTCAAGAAAATACCAAAAACAACAGACAGTCTTATTCAATTAGGTTCTGTGGATGTGAGGGGTTTAAAATTAAAAAGCTGCTTCCAGGCTGTAGTTATTAGCTTCCTTATGAAATCCACGAAATCTTCCCTTTGGGCTGGATGCTTAAACTTGCAATTAGTCCCTATAAACCTCAACTATAAGCTGTCATGTGGACTGAAATGAAGCCATAGCTTCGTGTTGTTTTTTTGGTGTAATACAAATGATGGCGACTTAACAGATGCTGAACAGCATCTAACTGACTGTTAGATAAATAAAGTTAGATGAGAAGCAATATAAACTTTAAATAGATGCCTGCCACCATCTCTAAACTAAAACTAAAGTAATAATGGTCAGATTTAATTAGGAATAGTTTGTTAATTTTGTCTTTTTCTGAGATGCTACACAACCTTTTGTTAGTTTGAACACACCAAGAGGTCCCACACAGGATATGAGGGAGGTCTTGTCTGACTCTGTATCTATGCTTACAGCAATAATGTATCCTGTGTTTCAAATCTAATCTGACAAATTAAAAAAAGGAAATAAATCAAGCTGGTTTTTTTTAGCTTGTTTGCTTCCTGTGGCACCATCTGTCTTTCTGCACAGCAAACAAATCAGCTGAGGTTTTCTACAGAAGAGGGGAAAGAAACAGAGGATGAAGCGGAGTGAGGAAGAGAGGAGGGGATGGACAAGAAAAAACAAGAAATGCCAGCATGCTCTTAGTAACCAGTTATGCTGGCAGCATGCAGGATCTGGGGATGGTAATGATGTTCTGTCAGGCCAATAATGGATGGATCACCGTGAAATGTTGTTGCACACATTCACAGATCAAGGCTTTAGTGATCACCTGACCTTTGCTGTAGTGTCAAAATGAAAAAATGTTTGGGTTGATGCTGAAATCTTTCAGACTGTTGGATGCATTGTCATGAAACTCCAGAGGATTAATCGTAATAGCATACTTGATCATCACATTTATACTGTAAAAGTTTCTGAAACAGTCCAACATGAAGTATAGATACTACAGAGACAAAGACAAATGCAGTCACAGGGAGTGCTACTTGCCAGATCCCTTAAATTGGACTTAAGTTTGTCCATTGTTACAGGACAAAGGAGCGGCATATTGAAAAGCTCCCACAGTGTAAAATGGTACAAGAGATATCCAGACCCAGAAATTAAATGTAAAACATGGTCGTACGTGTCCATTATTTCTGATCTCAGTGTAAAAGCTGCTCTGGTGAGGTTTCATACAGTCCTAAGAATACAAATGTACTGTCTGAGGAAAAACAAACAGTGTGGAGTCTTCTGTGAACAGAATTTAACTGAAGGGCAGATCTGTGTGTGCCCAGTTACGCTCAGGTGCATTACCATTAGTTATACAAACATGCAGGTTTACTGACCTCACTGAGGAGAAAAGACTGTTTGCTTTGTGATTTAGGTGAGATTGAAGCTGAACTCTATTTTCTACTCTATCCTTCAACATATTCCTGATTTAAGGGATGACTAGAGGAAACCAGAAGCTTTTATGTGGTGGAGTTTTTGATTTGTTTTGATGTGTAGAGAATGAGACAGAGGACCATTTTTTGTAATGTAATGTAAGACCTAAAGAGATCGCTGTAATCCAATAATGTTAAAAAAGATGATAATACCAGGTGATTTCTGTCCGAGACAGAGAACAGCAACTCAACGTAAACTTCAACAAAAAGTTAGAGTTTATATGTATATGTATGATGGAAATGATGAGTTTTGATCAGAAATAGTAATAATACCACTTACATCCTTACAAATGAACGTCATACCACAGTGAATATAGACATCTTAAACTATTCCCCTTTGGCATTAATACTGTTTTTTGAATCTTGAATCTTTGAGTCAGGAATAATAATCTATAGACATAAAAGAGAGTAAAATAACTTTAAAAGGTTGTAGGCAGTGGAAATAGATCTTTCAACATCCAATCTGACATTGATTCAAAAATTAAAAATACACTAAAGGATGAAAGTATTCTTTCTTCGTTTCTTTGTTTTCTCTCTGCTCCATCCAGGGGATTTCACAGCTCTTCAAAGTATGGCTAAGGTTGTGACACTAAGATCAGGGGTTGATACATTCACTCTCCTTCAAATGAATAGAAAGCATTTTAACATTTGTACCCACCATTACAGATTGCTAGATATGCTGTGGGCCATTAGTGTCGTCGCTGTGATCAAACGAAGCATGATGAACAAACAAAATCACATAATTGGCAGCCTCACACAACTTCTTAGCACAAAGTCTTCCTACCACACAGAGGATGTTGCTACTTATCTCCCTTCCTCACGTTTGAGGTACTTTATTTAGGCAGTTTTGTACTGTGAAGGAAAATATTCCCAATAACGTTTCCTCCCAGACCAGCAATGCTTCAGGTCTTATATTTTTTATGACACTGGAGTCAATGTGTAAAAGACAGAGAGAAATATAAACAGTCAGACAGACAGATAGATTTGAAGAAACTCAGACACCCAGACTGGGAGACAGAGCTCTCTCAGGAAATTTAATGACCATACAGTGTACGGTGGTTTTCTTATTCTTGAGGATGTTGGTATGATTGCCCCACATAAAATAAAATAAGCTGTTACATTAGTCTGAATTTCCTGGAGAAACCTTCCCGAGGGATTAATAAAGTTCTATCTATCTAGTCATAATGTGTTTATAATCTAATATCATCTGCACTTACTATTTTACCTTTATTGGCATCTGACTATGTTTTAAAAAGTACCATCACTATACTGAAGCTGTTAATTCAGTCTTTATGTCACTGTGCAATCATTTTTATATTTTCTCTGTTGCAAGCATTCACATCATCAGAGATCACAATATTCTTCAGACTAATAAACACACTAAAGCACACAATACCTTGGTTGAGTATTCTAAAAAATATTAATCAATGACTAATAATAACAATAATAAAAATAATATGTTAAAACTAACCACAACAATCAACTGAAAGATGCTAAAAAGCTGAGTTCATCACTACAAGTAACACATTGCACAAACATCAAACATAATGATGTGATGAACTGTTAATATAAAAATCTGCAAAACGGATATGTTATTGCTATATGTTTTTTTCTGAATATATTCTCTGATTTGAAATGGAGTTTAAATAGCTTAGTTTTCTGCAAATGGGTGACTAAAAAGGCAGCCAGTGCAAAATCAGTGGATAACAGAGCCTGTGTTTCTGCAATCTCCTGAATGTCTGTAACTCTGTTTATGCCTTTAAGCAGTCCTGCAGTTTCTGCGTCAACTTTATAACAGTCAGGATCCAAATCTTCACAAACCAATTAAAAACATTCCCAGAGAGAGTTGATGAAGGTGAGCAATAATGTCTTTAAAGCCAGTTTCTTCTCAGATACGCTTTGTCAGACCCACAGGCGTAGCTGTATCACAGATAAGCACAAAGCACAGAGTTCTCACTTGACTCCAGTGATAAAGCTGCCTGATGCAGATTTTCCATCAAAATAAGGGATTGAGTGGGAGGACCTGCATCCCTGCAGTAAATTCCTCTTCCGGGTGTCTCTTTGGTAATTTAACTGTATATTGGGTTTATATTTGGATTTTTCCCCTCAGCCTTGGGTAGCTTCAAAAGAGGCTGTGAAACAGGTTGTGAAAGCAGTCTGTCTGGTTTGATTCTGCTTTTTTCTTGCATTTTTAAAACCACATTGAACAGCTCTTACCCAATAAAATTACAAGTTTACATGTTAAGATGTCAGTTTAAACCTTGCTGTATCATCTGTCACTAACAGAAGAATTAAATCGTAACTTCTCATTAATCAACGATGGCTGAAGTTGCTGTCTGTTACAGCTGCAGCTCAGAACTCAAGAGCTGAAACACTTCAGATGTTTTATCACAGATCTAAAAATGCCCACAGACACTGGGGAGACAGACCCGCCAGACAAACAATGTCCTCAACTTGTTTTGTACGTTATTGTATTCACAGACAAAAGAAGTCACTTTTCAATGTCGATGAGAGTGCTGTAAGTGAATTCTACATGCTCAGTTTCTATTATTACCTCAAGCCTCATAAAAACAAGCCTATGGGATTTGTGGTGAGAAAAGGTCACGATGATTGACTGTTTTGTGATTATTCTTTACCTACTAGCTGATGTGCCAGGTGAGGCAAACAGAAATGAATTCAGAGACATGAATATGGAAGAGTTTGGGAGAAAAATCGGTTTAACTTTAAAAGGTGGATGGAGCCAATCGAAACCAACTTTGAAGGAAAAGTTACAGTGACCGACAGTGTTGGAAGAAGTGCTCGAATCACATATCAGTAAAAGTAGCACCACCACACAGAAGAAATACTCTCTTCAAGTTAAGTCCTACATCCATCCATTATATCAACCTCTTTTCCTTTTAAGGGTCACAGGGTTGACGAAGCCAATCCCAGTTGTCCTGGACAGGTCACCAGTCTATCACAGTGGCTGACATACAAAGGCAGACAAACATTCACACCTGAACTGAAGTAAAGTACAAAAGTATTAGCTTAAATAAAGTTTACTCATTCCACATAAATGAGTATGATATTATTGGATAATAATGACTGATGCACAAATGTGTAAACAATACTAATGTTGCAGCTGGTATAAGTGGAGCTCGTTTTAATCAGTGTGTGCACAGCCAGGTGGTTCATCCATATTAATACATCATAATTTATTAGCAGATCATGTTTTGCATTGAGAATCTGCATCTGCAAAGAAACTAAATCTATACGATAAATATAGTGAAATAAACAACTTAATATTTTCCTCTGAAATGGTGGTTATGGCACACTTTAGGCACACAAAGTACTTTTCTATTTAAACAAAGATCATAGTTAGAGTTTAAAATAGCACTTTCTGAATATTAGAGGACTGTTGTCGTCCATGGTAACATTTAGAAACAGAAGACTAAGGTTGTGAATGGTTATTGGTAAAAGAAACAACGGCCCCACATGGGAAAACAACAGGAACAGTCTCCCATGTCAAAGTCCTGTTTTTTGTCAACCCACCCACCCAGCCCGACCTGCACCAGACTGTGTCACTCCGTGGAGAGCTTAAGTGAAACCAGAACTGCCAGATTGTCGTCCATTCCACTGAGATTTTAACATCGCTAATATCTGAAAATTCACTCTTGGAACGCAGCCTGTTTCAGCAGCATGTGATCCACTTGGTTTGTTTAGATAAATATGGTACAATTTAAAAAAGAATCTAAAATTGCAGCCTCTAAGGAACACAATTTCCCATGAGCCCTTGGTCTTTGAGGGTTCAATTTAGACAGTAGAGATTAAAGCTGAAACACTGACTTGAGAAGACAGCATGGTTGAGTTTTATAGATATGGGAAAAAAAACATGTTACAGAGATGTAAGCACCGGATGTGCTGGAGTGGTTGGTGATTTGTCTTATTAATATGTAAAGGAATCCAGAGGAACGCTGCATAGAACGATGAAATAATCAGTATGACAAGTAGAGGTTAACATAGCTGCTTTAACAGACCACGTTTAGGGTCCTCTTTTACAGCAGGACATAGAGGGGTACTTGGCAAACAAACGCAGGAAGAGGGGGAGGAGAGGAGTTATAGAAGGAGCAGGGAGAGAAGTTGTAGGACTACAGGGGTGGTGGTGGTGGTGGAGGGTGTCGTGGGGGTTAAGGAAGGGGACACTCAGAAGTGAAATGCCAGTGGGGGAGAAGAGAGAATCCACAGGAGGGGGGGGACTTCCAGGAGAGACGAGCTCTTGCATGGAATCGATAACACTGTTTGTGTGGCGAGACAAGCGCTCAGCTGGTGGAGCGGGCCAGCTGGTGATCGCAGGAATGGTTGTTTGACAGCATGTTGTGGGTGACTGCGAGGTATTGTGAAGGGCTTTTGAGAAAACAGCTCCATATAAATGCAGCCCATTTACCATGTGGAGAAGCAAATTACGGCCAAGCTTCAGCGGAATAGGCCCCTGTGGAGCCGATCCATCTGTCTATGAGCTCTCACAGCTTGTTTGTTCTGGAGCTGCTGCACTGGCTCATGAACATTATGTCCATGATGGAGCATGTCAACAAAATAGTATCATTAAAATAGTTTTTAGCATTTGTTTTTTTGTCAATAAAGTGTATTCATATGAGTGTCAGCGGCCGTGTGTTGACACAGATGCACAGTGCAGCCTGTCAGCGGCAGATAAGGAACATGGACATGTAGCGTGTGAACTGGCAGAAAGAGCACACTTTATGAATTGCCAATCTTTCCTAGTCAGCAAACATAATCAACTGGAAAAGGAGCAACAGAGATGCAACATAATTCAGGCTTTCGTGCTGCTCTTCAGCTCCACACAAGTGGATCATTAATAAACATAAAAGCTAAAAACAGCCTGAAGCCACAACAACGAGCTCTGCTGGAACATTTGCATTCAACAGCAAATATTTGGAAGAACATCATGACAGGCAATACTTATCCACTCTATGTAGGCTTTTAGAAAAACACCAAATGCTTCTGCCACCAGCAACAGTTGCAGGGCCACGCAGCAAAAGATGAGGCTGTAAATTTAAGGTTGAGGCTCCACTGAAATGGGTCAGTGTTTGTTCTCAGAGAAAGAAGCAGTTTAAATTCAGACTGGGCTCTGTGATACCTGGCACCGTGATATGAGGTTTCAACAAGCACTCGCTATGCAGTGCTTTCTCCCATTTTCTGCCTCCGTTATTGAAAATGACAAATAAAATTACTACACTTTTCTTTAAATGTCCAAAGTTGTCAAAACACAGCAGCATTAAACACTTCACCCCTCTGAGTGATGCTGTCCCCCACACAGACAATCAGTTACAAATATGTCTACTTGTTCTGGGCATTAATTACAGCCTCTTGACACAGTCTGTGTGATTAAGGCACAGTGGTGGGATGCATTATCACTCTGATCAGGGATGTGAGGGATATACGAATGGACAGAAGTGTCTAATTTCTGTCAAATTCCACTCACTGACTAATCACACTGTCATGATTCCCATCTTCAAACTTGTTTATTTTGACCTTTCTTCCTCTCTACCATCATTCTCAGTCCAGCCATCTGTTGTCTTTGTAATTTCCCTCCAATATCAGCCACCTGCTCACCTGTTTCAAATGAAGCCTGCACTCATCAGCAGCTCTGCAGCCCCGTGTGCAGCAATGTGTGATGCACTGTGTGTTGTGATACCTGTCGATCATGCCCAACATTGTTGCTCCCATGCTGACACCTGTGCACCTAGAGTATACCAGGTATACTGGTATAACAAATAATGACAGATTTGTGTATGCCAGTACAGCATATACCAGTCACTTAATAATCAGCCAAAACTATGGCTGACATAAACAATTATTGATCATTGATCACATACAGTTTAGATCCTCTCCCAGTCTCCCAAAAATGTAGCCTACCCCAACATTTCTGAACCCCCTTTCCCTCATGATAATTTTCATACAGTCCCGACACTAAAATGCAAACACTGTACTGTAAACATACGCTGCCAGTGATGCTGCACTCCAACATGAGTCGAGATCTGTTTCTGAATGGAAAAGGCTGCTGGACTGTGAATTAAAAATTCATCTCGACGTACTTTACCAGTTGATTCAAACAGGGTGTGGTGGATTACTGCCTGAAAGGCACGGAAGTATTTTCCTTATTAGGTTTTGCCTGCTCTACTCAGTTCAGCTAAATTTCATGAAAAAATACTTTTTGGCTGCATGACCGAAAACGTTTTGTCAAGTGACAAGTCTATTAGTGAATAAAATGACTCTGGATGATTAAAAGTGGCCCTCTGCTGTCATCATTAGCATCATTCATTTCAGTCTATCATCAGACTCAGTGTTCAGATACACATTCAGTTTAATAGTGCTCATTACCACCTATTCTCTTCTGTGAATGGGAAGCTGACACTGGCCTTTGGCAGAAAACCACACATCTGTCAGACTGCCTATCCTCCATGATACAAAGAGACAACTAACCCCCATCTTCCTCCAGCTCTGGCCTCTTGTCGCTCCTTTGAGAAACCAGCAGAAGTGTCTAATGGCTCCTGCACGTAATAACAGCTGGTGTGTTCTCTCGCTGCTCCTCAGATTGTTTGAGCTGCCAAATTAGAGTGTTTTACTGGCAGCCTTTTTGCATTGTTATTCTTCATTCTTGAATGGAGCGTCTTACTTGTATAGTTTATCTGTTTGATTGTACAGTATATTATTAATATTCCACCTCTCGCCATCTCGCTTTTCTTGCCAGAATCCAACCACACGTGGGACTCTGGTAATTCTACATTTTTCACGCCTGCCGTCCACCACAACCACCTCCTTGCATTTTCTGTTAATAAATAATAGTAATAAACTCAAAACACACATTGCATCAACGTGCAGTGTGAACATAATATGATTACCTTCTACAAAAAAATACAAAAAAAAA
>JAUBNQ010000012.1:28292688-28303267 GCA_032353495.1 Ctenopoma kingsleyae
TTCAAATAGAATTAAAAAACAAATGTGAATTTCTGATAATATAATCTCTGCCTCTGTGATGTGTGGTGAAAAAGATGGCGACAACATCAACAGCTCCTAAGCACAACAATACGTGTATGTTAAAACATTAACTGAATCATTAAAATCAACTACTTTATCTATCCAGAACATTTTTACATTATTACTCAGTGTGTCGTGCCAGCCCACCAAGAAAAAAGGGGGAATGATGTTGTTTCAGCGCTGAAAAACGTATAAAAATGGATGTTCAAAAGAAGCAGTCCGGTTGGCAGGAGTAGGTGCAAAAAAAATTGTGAAATTTATTAACAAAATTTTAATTAAGCAATGACAAAAATCTCTTGGGGAAAACAATCAACTTAAGCAAAAAGAACAAAAGAAACACAAGATAAAACTGCAGCCACACAACAAGCTGCCAGCTCTTTCTCCCTCCCTCTCCAATCTTCTCCTAAACCGATTTTCACCTTCTCAGCCTCCCCTAACCAGAACCTACCACCTATTCAGGTGAGCACAGGGCGAGCTGAGAAAGGAAAAAAAAAAAGAAAAGTTACATAAAAATGAATAAAACAATAAATCAAGACATGACAGCTACTATTTAACCCCAGACAGGTCTATATGTTTTTATATATTCTTAAAAGTTCTATATATTTACTAAATGATCCACTACATTCCTTCCCCTCCCAGTGTGACTCAGGTTAGCAGCACCCAGCCTCTCACTGCTAAGAGGACCTAATCATCCAAACCTGTCTTCACTCTCCCTGATGAGCAGCTGACTCCTCTGCCTTCACAGCAGCAGCAAACCAAAACAAACACATAAACCCACAATACAAAACATAATTAATTAGATAAAGTGCAGAACAATTACATTTAATGAACAAAACAATATAAATGTAAAGGAATTGGGTCCAGTGAAAAGGGAAAAAAGTAACCTTTTCCCACAGTGCTTGAACCTTTGTACATAAAGTACATTTTGGAACTTACACTTCTACTGAGCTGTACTGCGTTTGTGTTCTTCTGCCATGCCTGCTGCAGAATATATTTGCTTATTTATACTTTTTTTTTTTTTTAATGCTTATCTAGTACTTTCACTGTGATTCTACACTGGCTTCCTGTACTGCAAATAAGATCAGGTTAAACATACCATCGTTATTCCAGCAAACAGAACAGGAAGGAGCGCTGGTCCTCCTGCAAAGACTGGAGGCAGAGCTGTGAGAATTTCTGATAGGCTGGTGCAGGGATGGTGTGTGGGAGTCTGACGGATAAAATCACTCCCAACATGTTTGACCTGTTTTGTAAAGCAAAAGAGAAAAACGATTTTCACACAAGAGCTGTGCATCAAACACTTAATCACTTACAAATCTGTACAAACTGCTGTTAGCAAGTTTAATGTTCATGTCCCCAGTGGACAAAGGTCATCAGATACAGAAACAGACTGGAATGCACCACTGATTGCAGGGTGAGGAATGTGGGATTGCGGGGATTTGCTGTTTTAAAGCATCTGAAGACACCTGAGGCCACGTTTTATTCCTTGTGCACATTATGATTTGTATGGGATCAGCACACATCACACATGTACGTGCAGTATGTAGCAATTAACAAACCATCACTGAACACCAAGCAGCTGCACGGTGTCCTGAGAAGGAAATAGGAAAGTTTGCAGAGAAAGGGACGCAGCCTGGACTGACTGCATGGTCGCACCTGCGTGCGAGAGCAGGTGTTGAACTTTGACCTCCACGTTGACACTGCTCGGGCTTGAGCACAGTGAGACCGCTGTAAATTCCCACACTGCGTTTTAAAGATGCTCTGTTTTGTCAGCTTGAATGCTGAAGGCGTTTGAACCGGTTAAAATAGGATGTCAACAAGTGACGCAGGAGAGTCGGAGCTGCGAGTTGTAGGAGGAGAGAGAGCTGCGCCAGAGCACAGCGCAGCACCGACGACTGCTGCAAGGTAAGTTTAAAACTCTTTAAATGTCAACTTAGCTGCTAGTTTTTATCTGTACTGTGTTTGTGTGCTTCTTGTTGAAATGTCAAACGCTGCTACGCACTTTTTTATGTCTCCGTTTGCTTTGCTGGAGACTTTTATTCGCGACGCGAGCGATTCTGAAAATGGAAGTGAAGCACACGCCGGACTCCTCTTATAAAAACGATGTGTTTAACGCGCGGTGCTTATCTGACGTACATGTATGCAACTTTTACACTCATATAACTTTTCGCCATTCATGGTTTTATTTTAGTCAGTTCGGCGTTAAGATAATGCAGTCTTTCTAAGTTTCACTGTTTGTTCAGCTGCTGTGTAATTGACCTTACTGTATTTGACAGCAGCAGGAAGCGGGAATAACGCGTGAAAACGTGGGGATTTTACTTGGAAAACTTGTATGTAGTTTCTGATGTGTTGCCCTGTGCTGCTTTTCCGGATCATAAAACGTGACGTATGTGGGCTTTCATTAACTTTTCATAGGATTTTTTGGATTCTGACGTAGGTTTTGAACTTTTGGAGCTGTGTTAGTTATGTTAGGTTACATACATACATACATAGCATATGTGAGCATGTTATACATGCTTTGTACATGTTATGTGTCTGTCATACACTTGACTATCAACAGGCTGCAGTAACCAGCATCATCGGGTTAGGTTAGGTTATTTTGGTGCAGTTCAGCTTCAGTGGCTTAGCAGGCGAGCTCATACATGCACATCCAGGCCTGCAGTATAATAGAATCACTACCATGGATACACAGTACTGCTGCCTGTGCATGTCCAGAGCTCTACCTCACTTTATTATCACATCCTCCTGCTAATCTCTTTCAAACATATCTACTGTATACGATAACCATCTATAGGCTGCAGGATAAACAGTTCTGCAGAAAAGGCTGACGGGCTGAAGGTGTGGCAGCAGACAGTGCAAGCCTCTCCGTGCCCTGATCACCTTTGTTACCAGTCATGCACCACTCATTGCAGAGTCATTAAGTACTCTTCAGGTGAATCTTTAAAAAAGAAGTTTAGCCTGGAAATCATTTGCAGTAGTTGAAACATTACATAGAGTTTCTCTGTGCTGAGCACACACCCACACTGTTCAGACTGGATTCTTGTGGTTATGTAAGTGTTAGCTGGCAGATATGTGTGCACACACACACACCCACAGCCAGGCTGACCTCCAGTGCAGTATACACCGACATGCTTGTGTGAGAAACATGGCGGACATAATGCAGCACCCAAAAGTGCCTTTTTAAACATAACAATTAGTCATCAGCTCGCAAAGCATCAAAACAAACAGAGACATGGCGCACTGACAGGACTCCTGTTACACGGCTGCAGCACTGACACCAGATTACAGGTCACATATGTCTGAGCTTTTACTCTGAAGGAGTGCAATTTAATTGATTATTATCAATACTTTACATAAGGCTAGAAGTTCAGTAAACGGTCATGATAATTTCAGATTGTTTATGTTCACCAAAATTCAGTTTAACAAAGCAGCAAATCCTCACATTTTAGAAGCTGGAAATAGAAAATGTTCGCTATTTTTTTCTTCATTAAAACAAGGAATCAACCAGTATGTCTTCAAACTTGTGGGTTCATTTTATGCTAGTAACTAATTTGTTGCATCCCAACGAGGGATACTTGGAAATATCCCTTGGACCTAAGTTCTGCAGGAACTTAAATGGTACCTGGAAAGCATGAAGTGCATCTCAGCTGTTTTAATACATACAGCTGGAGAAAAAGTAAGAGACCACTGCAAACTTATCAGTTTCTCTCATTTTGCTATTTAAAGGTATATGTTTGAGTAGAATTAACATTTAAACTACTGACAACATAACTCCCAGATTCCAAATATAAATATTGTCATTTAAAGCAATTATTTGCAGAAAATGAAAAATGTTCAAAATACCAGAAAAGGTCCAGTGTTTTCAGACCACAAGTAATGGAAAAAAAACCAAAACAATATATATATTATATATTCATTTTTACACAACACATTACTAATGTTTTAACTTAGGAAGTGTTCAGATTTCAATATTTAGTAGAATAATCCTGATTTGCAATCACAGCTTTCATGCAGTGGTCTCTTCATTTTTTCCAGAGCTGTATTTTGAGGTGAAACAATTGTTGATTAATTGATTAATCCACCAACTAAAAAATAACTGGTGATAACTGACATAAGTGACTACTTTTTATGCAAAATTACCAAGAATTCACAGGTTCCAGGTTTGTTTGTTTGTTTGTTTTAGCTTTGCCCAATTCTAAAGGTGATGTGTTTCATATTTTAGTACTGTTGTCACAATAACCAATAAGCTTGTTGCTGTAGGCGTAATGCATAGAACATGCATCACTTTGTTCCACCAACCTGACACATTAGCTTTGCAGTTGAAACTACAGTAGTTGAAAAACTTATGTTATTATTGATTAGTCTATTATAGAATGTCATAATTTTCCTGACCCTGACTGGGAACATTCAAATGACCAACCCAAACCCTCAAGTCTCAAAAACCACCAGTTAACTTTCAGTGGAGACTAAAAAACACAGCAAACAATTATGATTTAGAGGCTGGATGACGTTAGTAGTAAAGGTTTACAACATCCAGCCTGCTGTAGCACAGATGCAAGCTTCAATGCAAACCACAGACCCACCAGTGCAGTCATGTAATGTTAGGGTCATTTCTCCATTGACTGGTGAATCAGAGGAGGAAGAAATCATCCCCACTTCTGATAATCAACAGGTTAAGTCAGTTTTCCAAAGTTAAACATTTACTGGGTTAGGGTTGACAATAATCAAAATAATTAGCTGCATTCCTACCAACAAACATTCCTGAGAATAATGGGGAGGATAGAGGATGTGCTTAGTGTAATTGTTATAGGCTGCACAAGCATTTTCATAAACGAGTAAGCATTCAGTTCCTGCCACCGACCAAATATATTATAAGCAGATAGTTAGTTCATTAAGCCTTTAGCTCATTCTCTCATCTCTCTCACTCTTCCTGTTGTGTGCGAGGACGATTAGTTTGTCACTTTGTTTTTCTGTTGCCAGATTCTAATGGCACATTTTCTCTCAGCTTTTTTCTTGTCCTGGTTTGAAGTGTTAAACAAAAAATAACCCAAAAAGAATACTTGAATATTAAATTTGAAAACTGAATGTCTATCTAATGACCAAATATCCAGATGTTTGGATCCAGCCCTAGAAAACACCCATTAACCCATCATAAACATGCAGAGAAGTGATCGTTTCAACTCCCATCCCCTGTCATCCATAGCAGTCTATCTCTAATTGCAGGTTACTGCAAACACGCTGAAGTGAAAGTAGACTGTATGATAATTTATCACACAGCATCTTAAAAAAGTCACTTTCTATCTGAGATAGCATCACCCAAACCAACCAGAAACATGCTGCAGTTGGAAGTGGGTTGGGTTCTTTCTCTTAATGTAACTGTTAAACTGCTTTGTCTTATAACAGAGACTGATGGATTAGAGATTAGGATGTAGGTGAAGAGTGAGGAGGAAATTCGATGAATGTTAGAAATGTTTAAGATCTAAATATATAAACTCTTCACTGTGTCTTCTTTCTAAGTGTGTCTGCCGCACCAACCAATGACTGCAAGAAATATAATAAGAAAAACTGATGATATACTGTAGGTTGAAGTGGTTAGGAAAATGGATGGATGGAAATTTATTAAAGGAACTTAATTAATAAAAATTAATTAGGGACTACAGTTGTTAAGTTTGGGACAGTTAAAGGCAGGATTCAGGACACCGAAACAGAAATGAAAAATGTCCGATACAACCACATTACATGCATCACATACTTTGCAAAAGAAGAGCTGCCATTATGCTTACATTTATAAATTATTATCGTAATAAAAGAGCATTTAGCTTAATGGTGTTTTTGCTTAAAGTACTGCTAAATTGTCTGTTATTTACCAAAGCATTTGTCAGTGATGCAAAAATGTGAATGTGTTTAAGTGGTGCATGACACCTCACTGTTTTTCATGTGGGACATATCGCCGCTTGTCCCGTCATTCTGCTGTTGGTGTTGTTTGCGTTTCTTTGTTCCATAAAGGAGAACATTCATGGATGGATATCGAGAGATAGCTGAACCAGATAAGTCTTAGACAAATAAAAGGCGAGTTTGAGCGCTGGCTTATGGCTGATTAAGTGCCATATCCTGACATCTGCATAACCGTCTACAATTACTTTAAACAAAACAACTTAATAACTAAATAAACACCACATAATGAAACAAATCAGAGCAGCCTAAACCTGGTACATGTGTTGGATCACATTTCAGAATCTCGGTAAACATGCCGGGAGGGAGAAGATCTGAGTCATTTGTTTCTAACTGTGTGAATTTGTCCACATAGTTGCGTCTCTGGCAGCTTTCACTGTGCAGAGGAGCGACATCAGTAGACAGGACAGGAGTCCAGCCTGTTCTGTTTGGCGCCATGATGAACGTTTCTGCGTAACCACCCACAGCTTAGCAAGATGATGTCCTATACGGTGGCCAAAAAGAACTATCACATGACTTGGTGACGTGAGTGAAAAACCTCTACAGGGCTTCAGCGGTACATCACAAAGGTTGAAAACAGCTCGACTGCTTATAAATCACATAGTTGTTTCAGCACTACTGTCAAATTCCTGTGATGGCAGATTTCAGACTCTCTGTACCTTTGAGCTAAGGTGGAACTTTAGGTGTAGTCAGCGATGAAGATCAGAAGCAAAGCTAGTGAAAACAAGCCTGATACCAGTCACTGTAACATTAACTCTGAATGTGTGTAAACAGCAGCTCCTCAGCTTATCACTTATTGGTTGAATGATCCAAACACACTCACCTGTAGCTTTACGAGCATTAATATCACTGGGGTGTTATAGGATTTCTTCTGTTGCCGCAGGCACAGGTAGGATTTAAATAAAAAAAAACACTCAGTGCCATCTCGCGTGGAAGGTGTGTTGGCATGAACATTTGGCTCCCTCCCTCCTCACAGTGCTCTCTGCTTCTTTCTCATGTCATGTCATGTCAGGCTTTTGTAATAGCTGCACACAGATTATGCTCTAATGAGGCCAATGAGTCGCCCCTGAGGGCAAGGTGGATAGGGAGAGGTAGAACTCTGAATGATGGGCTCATCAGATCAAAACACCTCACTTTGTGATCACACAGTGCACCGCATGTTGCATAAAGCCTGTGGAACCAACAAGGCAGTCTAACTATGAGTCACTGAATTGAAATGAAAATAGAGAAAATGAGTCTGCAATGTCCTGGGACAGATAATTGCTGTCATTTAGCACAGTTGTGTTTATCCAACAAACGTCGCGCTGATGCGTTCCTTCATGTCTCTTTGTTCTGGCGTCATCAACAGTTGGCATGCAGCGCAGGTTCAGCATCAGGTTGTAAATGTGCATATGGGTGTTTTTGTGGCCACGTGAGTGCGTGTGATCTGCAGTCAGTTTGTAAGAGAAAGTGAGGAGTGAGTGGAGTTGAATTCTTATATAACCGCAGCTTATCCATCCAGCGCAGTGGCAGCGATAAACTGAGGGAAGCGTGGCTCATTTCCATGCCTGTACTGTGGAAGTGAGATTACAACAGACAGAGAGCACTGTTTGGAATTTAGTGCACTGTATAACAGGTTACTGTAAGAGGTGCAAGGGACTAATTGATTTATTGTGCCTGGATGTGACTACATATTGGGACTATAGTGTCTGTGGAGGATGGGCTCCTCCTGTTTTCCTCTTTAGACTTCTGAGGAAGGTAAATATTGTTACTGTCGGGCAGATATAATTAAGACTTGATAAGGTCCTGACGCATTTGTCTAGTGCTGCTGGTGATAGGATATAAAGGCATAAATATGAATCAAAACACGTGAACTATAAAAGCACTTTGTGGTGGCACACGGGCTGTAACCATTAAGTCTTTAGCATTTGTGCATGAGTGAAAGACTAAAATGATTAATTGATCTTTAGAATAAATTTTTTGTTTGTTGCAGAGCGCAGCAGGATGAAGCATTTGAACACTTACAGTGGAACAATCATCATGGTGACAAGACCCCAACTGGCCTGGACAGTCACCTATCAATCTTCACACAGGAGGGAAGACACAAAGGTGATACATCTGACTCATCAGACGTTGCATATAGTGTTTTTAATTCATTCAGTCTGTTTCAGTGTAAACACTGACATTTAAAGCAGTTACCACAAGTTAATTAGCTGTTGTGACTCTATTGCAGTACTAATATTTGATCCAGACAGACTGAGACAAGAGGTGGAAGCTGATTCAGAGGCACAGATCCAGAAGCCTGCTGGTCCTAGATTCACATCCTCTTTCTTCTTAACACTATCCAATAATCTGAGTCTTGGCAAAATAGAAGCAAAACTCAAGAAGAAACCAGAATTCAGTCCACACAGGTAAGAGCAGAAAGGAAGATGACATTCAGTGGTGACCTTCATCACAGACTTGTTATCATGCTTTATTTCTTCATCTATAGTTTAAGAATGAACACTCACAGAGCTTTTCGCCAGATAGAGAACTGGTTCAGTTCACATTAACGAACAACTGGTTTGCCAACCAGCCAGTAAACACCAAAAGAAGAAGAAGCATAATACGTGTGTTGCTTGGTTGTCTGAAGAAACTAGACTTTTAGTTTCAATGTGGACTTTACCTGAACTTCAGCAAAAGCATGAAGACTCCATTTAAGCTCTTGTTGCAGTTATCTCATGTGATCCACCACCTTAACTGTTTTCACTGATCTGTTGTTGTGCTGCACCATGTCCAGTGAGACATAATGTGTCTGTGTTCACATCAGGGTGTTTGGTGCTCTAGTCCTCAAACGGACTAGTTCACTAGCAAGAACTGGTGTGTGTACGTAGAGACAGATAGTGGTTATGGAGTGTAGGTTGATGGGAACAATGGTTTAGTTTTGGTCACTTAAAATCAAATGTACAACACAGGTGTGCAAAAAGAGAACAGGATCTGAATATTTACTGCAGTCATCAAGGTCTTCCTGCCCTTTTGAGAAGCCTGACTTTACATTCCTACAGTTAATGTGTCATAAAGTATCACAAATCATCTACCCGTGGGCTGGTATTTTTTTTATTTGCGCAGCAGTGCTTCCTCAAATCAACAGTACAAGAAAAGAGAATTGTGAGAGGATATTTTAGGTTAAGCTTCAAAGTACACAAAACACACCCATCACTAAATGATCTCCTTTTCATTGAGTGAAAGTGTATCAGTGCAAGTGCATCATCACAGACCATTCAGTCAAATCAATCATCATCAATCGATCATTACAGTATTGAATCCCATGCATTTTTAACAAATACATAATATAATATGTATTTATATAGTAATATATGTATAACACATAATATCCGACCAATACAGACTACAGAAAGTAGATAATGAATAACTTATATTTCCCCCGTGTGCTGATGTGTTAAACTTATTTTATTGACATAGCATTTCATATCATAATACTTTTGGTACTGTTTGGGTTGGAGAGGGTTTGAAAATGTTGAACATGCTGCAGTTTTTTCTCTGGAGCTTTTCTGCATGTCTATATTACATGTGCCACTGTGTTCCAGTGATTTCAATAGACCAGTCAATAACGACAATTGATCAGACTGGCTTTATTTGTTTAAGTGAGGCCACACCTCTTTAACTGTCTTTGAGTCACCTGCAGTTGGACATCATCCACTATGACCTTATATAGGTATGTAGCACTCAGTGTGTGAGGCATGTGCTACCAAATACATAAAAACGTTTCTGAGGTGTGACTTGACACCATGCACAAGTGACAGTGAGAAAAGTGTTTAGTACAGAAAAGGGGCAGAGCAGAGAAATGCCGATCGTCCTGTTGATCAGCATTACTGTTAGACATGTAATCCCTTAAACACATTACAGTAGAGCACAGTAAGTTTAGGTGTGTGAGTGTGTATGTGAAATACCATTCCTTTGAGGGCAGATATTAGATCTAAAATATTTATTGGCGTTTCAGATACATGTTAGTTTTTGCAATTTTATGTCGTAACAATAAAATTATGAAGCAGTTTTTCACCTTAAGTATCATATTCATAATGTCGTTAGCTGGTTCGTCCTAATGCAAGTGAATTCTTGCCAAGTGAAACTTAACACTTGTTTTTTTTCCCAACAAATCAGTATCACTAATCTTTTTCCTTATCTCAGTAACAGATCTTGCACAATTCACCACCTCAGGTTTATTTAATGATTCCCAAACAAGTAAAAGGTCCATTGTATATCACTGAACAGTACATATCTGTCATCTTTTCTATATTGCCTTCATTGTTGACATGTATAACACACCTAGAAATATTAACAATCTTGCATACTCACACAGCCATGTATTGTGTAACAAATATGTAATCAAAGACGTTTCATAGTCATAGCTCGTAATTCATACTGTATATTGGGTAACTATAGCGGTTTGTGCAGACTTTAGTTTAGTCTACAGCTAAGTAACAAGTGTAATCCAAACTAGTGCCTAATGGTTTTTATTAGGGATGTTCGATATTGGCTTTTTTACCGATATCCGATATACCGATATAGTCTAACTCTTAATTTCCGATAC
>JAUBNQ010000012.1:28338161-28351902 GCA_032353495.1 Ctenopoma kingsleyae
GCAGGTGCTCCTCTGATGTTCTCTCCATCACTTCCTCTCTCTCTCTCTCTCTCTCTCTCTCTCTCTCTCTCTCTCTCACACACACACACACACACTTAAAATAAGAAAAGCAGAGAGAGAGAGAGAGAAACTCATCAAAGATCATGTATGTTTATGATTACCTTTACAAAAAAGAAGTATATTGAAGTATACTATTAGTATACTTTTGTAAAACAAAAATAAGTATACTTTTATATTTACTTCTTATGTACAGTACTTTTGTAGATATACTAGACCAAATTACATTTAAGTATACTTGAAGTACACTAAGAAGTATACAGAAAAAGTATAAGTAAATATGGCCCATCTTTGTGCGTATACTTAACCCTTTATTCACTGTCGGGCCAGATTGGATACTTAGAGTATACTGACAAGTATACAGAAAGGTATAAGTACATTTGGCCTATACTTGTAGCTAAACATAAGTATACTTGAAGTATACTGTCAAGTATATATAGAAGTATAAATAGATTTGGCTTATACTTGTACTTATACTTAACTATACTTGTATAGTATAAAGTACTTAAAGCAAACAGAAAATATAAGTATACTACAAATAAACTAATAGTATATTTGTAAGTTTAGTATTTGTACTAAGTACACTAAATAGAGTATAGTGTAAGTATACTCTTATTAACTGCAAAGAATACTGGTACATTCATAGTGAACTAAAAGTATATATAAAAGTTTTTTTAGTATACTTAAAGTATATTTTTATATACTGAAAAGTGGGCCAACATAGTCCCAAGAAGTATTAAAAAAGTATACTTGCAAGTATACTAGAAGTACGTTAACAGAAGTATACTTACTAGGTAACGTATATATGGGAAATACACTTGAAGTATACTTAAGTATACTTAATAATATGAACTTAAAGTATTCTTTTTTTTTTTTGTAAGGGTAGTTATGTTTTCATGGGAGATAAAGTTGATAATTTGCGCTTTTAATGAAGAAAATACATTTTAAAATGAATAAAATATGTTTTAACAAGTAAGAAAGTTAAAGAAAGAAAGTTTTTAAAGACTTAAAGTTAAGTTTAAGTTTGCCGTTTTCTCATTGACGCCGCCACAGTAAAAGCGCTAAATTCTTTTCTTCAAAGTTCCTCTGCGGCTTCCGTACTTTAACATGAACTCAAAATGGCTGCTGCTGTTGACAACGTGAGTAGAGTCCGGCTAGCTGCTACTTAATTAATACATGTATCTAACTTTTCTTCCTTTAAGTTAACATTTAAAATCACTCAGGCGACATAACTAGTATTATGAAACTGTCCGTGATACGTGATCCTGATTGGGATCATATGTATTGTTTTTAAATATAAAGCTAACTAAATAGCAGCCAGCTAACTTACTACAACCTCCTCCTGCTAACATAGTGAGTGTTGGACTGTATTTGTGATTGTGCTTTACTTTGCTTATAGGATTTAATTGAAAGTGATCTGCCCACAGCGGTCCAGCTGCTGAGTAATCTCACAGAACAGGTACGATAATAACATACGTTATATGTTGGGTGTGTAGACAGTAATATTGTATTAGTATAGTGCAACTAACAGTATTAGTTACTGCTGTACATAAAATGATTCAGTCCCAGTATTGCCTACTGTAATTGATTTAGGTGGGGTTGTTATGAATGAAGAAAGTTTGTTGGTGTGTAGATAAGATGTAGCTGACCATTTAAGTATATATAAGTCTTTGTAGCTCATTGTGGAGATGTAACTATGAGTTCTTGTAGCTACAGTATGATACAAATGTTTGTAAATGACCACGGAATGGTAGATATGAGTCTTTGTAGCTGACTCCAGAGCTGTAGATGAGTCTTTGTAGCTTACTTTTGTGGTGTTTTGTGGATTGTTTGCCACTGACTCTGGAATTGTAGAATTAACCCGTTGTAGCTGATTTATGAGCAGCAGATAAAAGCTGCAGACATGAGTCTTCACCACAGCTGAATGTGTTTCTGTCTCTCCACAGGTGGCCTCAGTCACGAGTCATGTCCGTGAGCTTCTAACTAAAGTCAAAGATGGGGCATTTAAGACATCGAAGGTAAGCAGCGACAGTCGTAACTTATTTGAGAGAGAGAGTGTGTGTGTCGAGACTGACACAGTATACGTAGGTTACAGTAAAAGTGGTGTTCTGATTACTGAATTTATTTGATATAGTTAGATCTTATGAATACATATTACACAATACAACTGAAAATAATAAAATGTATTTTATGAAAATCAGTGGCTGATTTCTTAACTGTCGACTGATTCAAATATGTTGACTGTACTCTAATAAAACCTTAAACTCCATGATAGGTAGTATTAGTATAGTAATACTTAAGTATTAGTTTAGTACTTTGAATGCTTGACGGTTCCACACAGACACACTGTTGTCTTCTCTGACTCTGTCTGGTCTCTCTCTGCAGGGCTTGTCTTTCTTGGACCTTCGGTATCACCTGCTGCTCTTCTACCTGCAGGACCTCACTCACTTGATCAACATCAAGACAGAGGGAGGCAAAATTAAAGACAGCGAAGCCTTGAACCGAGTGATCACAATCAGAACGGTGAGATTTCACAATAATTCTGATGTGTCCAGCTGACACAGTATTTCATCACCTCTTCCCACTTTATTAAAATGTAATTATAATAATATCATTTAAATATAATTAATTTAATTCAAGGTCTTGGAAAAGATGCGCCCCCTGGACCACAAACTGAAGTACCAGATCGATAAACTGGTGCGCACAGCTGTTACTGGCAAGATAGGTAAGACCGTCAGAGAGAAGACAAGAAGAAGCTTCAAAGGTTTTTCTCGTACATTATTAGATGTTTGATGTGCCTGTATTTTTGTTGATTTGTAGCTGATAATGACCCGCTGCAGCTGCGTCCTAATCCAGAGAATCTCATTAGCAAAGTAAGTCACAATAATCACACAGTTTGTGTCGTCTTGAAATAAAAAAAAAACATCATTCTGACCAATCATATTCTTTGTTCCCTGTTTCTGATTATTCAATGAAACATAACACACTGTGTGATTCATTTGCTTCATCAATCAACCAGCTGAGTGAATCTGAGGGGTCTGAAGATGAAGCCGAGACAAACGCTGCCTCAAATAAGAAAGCAGCCCACTCTAGTGGCAGGAAATATGTACCGCCAAAGATCGCCCCTGTGCATTATGGTAAAGTTGTTTATCCGTTTACAGCTTTTTGTTTCTTTGCTCGACATAACTGCACCTTTTTAATGGAATGCATTTTAGTTGTTTTTTTTTTTGGTTGAGTATTTGTGTTGAAGTTATTCAGAGCAGTTTAAACATTTCCTCTTCATCCTCCAGACGGTGACCTGACTGAGGCAGACCGGAAGAAGGCTCAGGCAGAACGTCAGCGGCGGGCGGCTCTGAGAAGCTCAGTGATCCAGGAGCTGAGACAGCAGTACAGCGACGCCCCCGAGGAGATCAGGGACAGACGAGACTTCCAGAGCGAACGGGAGAGCCGCGAGGAGATACACAGGTAGACACATGAAGGCTGGTTGCTGATGAGGTGAGGTACAGGAAGAAAGGCTCGTCAAACGGGAAGGAATAGGACAGAGGGATTATATCCATCACTTCCTAGGACGTGACATCTATAACTTATTGCATGATAGTTTTTACAGATTTCAGAAGACAAAGTCAAAAAAGCAACAATAGGCTTAATGTAATGTACATGTACATACATACACTAAATGTAAATAAATATACAAGTAGAAACAGTGAAATATACTTTACTAGATGATAATAATTCATCTATGTTAAACTGATATTGTTGTACAGAGACCGCTGGATTACCATAACCCACGGTGTGGGATTAGAGAACGCAGGTTTCTCAGCATTGTATACATGTAGCTATATTTCAGTTTGGCTTTTAAGTGCACATGTGCAGGGCAAAAGACTGCAGACTGATCTGAGCCAGAATGGGAGATTACTGATGCAAACCTGGATCTACAGAAAACCAGGTTTCCAGTGTCACTGATTCGCTTCACCTTTGCAGGAAAAATTATGAGGAGTCGATGATGGTCCGCCTCAACATGCCGACGCGTCAGAAGAACACCAGGAAGAGGGGGATGATGTCCATGTCAGGCCAGCTGAGTGGTATCACACATTTCAGTGACATCACGGCACTGACAGGAGGCGGGGGCGGCCAGGTGAGCTTTCACAAGACTGCCGAACGGTTCCCTGCGCTGTTGTTTCAGCTCAGGTAGAGCTTTGTTTGAGTGGCTCCTCGTGCTAACACTTTGATTTTATTGGTGCAGGATGGAGAGAACAGTGGTCCCAAGAAAAAGAAGAAACTCATGAAGAAGAAAACCAAGAGACGAGGTAAGGACTTTAAAAACACACAAAAATTAGGGTCTGCGTGTAGTACTTCTGCACATATGTGTTAACTTTATCCAGTTTATTGAAGTTTTATTTTAGAACTAAATGTTAAAATCTCAGCCAGCTCTTCACCAGTAACCTGCTGAGTTAGTCTTCATATTGACATGAACTGCAGCCATCAGTGATCCTGTTTCATCGCAACAATCTGATTTGTCCTTCTCACAGCTTTCAGAAAGCACAGATAAGATCGAATGACGACCTGAAGAGGATTTCTTTGCGTTTGCTTCACTGTGCAGAGGACTGTACAGCCATCAAAGTCAGCTCAATTGAAAATAAACTCTGTATTAATTGTACATCAAGTGTTGGACTTTATCATTTGGGCTGAGGAATAAATGTTTACGGTCACGTTTGTCTCCATTAGAGGGCAGCAATGTCAGAATTGACAGACCATCATCATCATCATCACTGCAAGTTTGTTTTTCTTCATTTAACTCCTGCTGATTAATGATAGTGGAAAAATCCTGGATTTCAGTATGTAAATGTTGCATATTCTCAAGTAAAACTCACATTTAAACTGGTCAAAGCATGTCCTATGACGCCCGGCCTCATTGTGATGTGTGCTACAAGTTTTAAATTGAGCTCACAATCTTTCCCCAAAAAAAAAAACAAAAACAAAACACTAGAGTCAAATATGAGCTGCACATAAACCATTTTAAATATGAATCAGTGTGTGGCCTACTTTGCTGATAGTAAATTATTTGGTCTAAAATGAGAAACACTGGCTGCTTTGTTAGCAATGCTACTATGTATGTACAGTTTAGTTGTATTTCTACATCATTACATTTCAAAAGAGAATACTGTTCTTTTTACTTTGTACTTGACAACTTTAGTTGCTGCTTACTTTTTAATACAAAATAGAAAATAAGTACTGGACAGAATGTTAAATAATTTACCATTGTGACCAGTATTTCTACACTGAGGTATTGCTGCTTTTCATTTTTCACCACCACAAACTCACACTGACAGTTTTATTTTTACACAATGTCTTTATTTTTTTTTTCCTAATTACAGACTCATGGGTTAAAAATAAAAATAAAAAAGCAAAACATTTGTTCAACCCCACTCCCCCCTTTTTTTCAAAAACAAACCAAAATAAAGGAAAAGAAACATTTCCCACACAAACCCCACCCCTACCTGTCCCCACCCTAAAGCAACAGCTTCTGTCTTCTCCTGTTATTAAATTAATCAATGCCATTAGCTCATCAGCCCTCCTCAGACAAGCCATGACTGCACTGCGCCAAGTCAGAGAAAAGGGGCACCCTAAGGTCCACGCTGTACACCTAATAACACCCCCCTCCCCCCTGCTCTCTGGTCCTGCCCTCCTCACTCAGCTGTGTTGGCCCCAACTCTCTGGATAGAAATCATGTGATAGGTTGGCTGCCGGTTACGTGCCATCTGTACTGCAGTGTGTGTGTGTGTGTGTGTGTGTGTTTGTGAGACATAGTGTGAAAAGGACTGAAAGCATCATCAGCGCTTGCTGTTGTAGTAAATGCCCCCTGCCGTGGGCCTGTGGTCACCCTGCCCCCCGCCCCCGCCCCCCCACACGGACAGGATGGGGTGAGTGTGCATAGTGGGAGCAGAGAGAGAGATAGACGCTGCGGAGACAGTGGGGGGGGCCGGCGCCACCTGGGGAGGAGTCGTCAGCCTCCACTGGTCCTGAAACCTGAAACGACAAGAAGTGGTCTAATATACAGAGAGAGGAGGGGAGGAGGGGGGAGGAGAAGATGAGAGATGGGAGACAAGGAGCACAGAGGGTAGAGGGAGGTGCGTGGGGGTTGCTGCACGACGAACCCCATCCACGAATAAAAAAAATAATAATAATATGCATGTACAATCCAACTGAGCATTGAAGTGTGAATCCATGGCGGACGGGGGGAAGTCAGCATGACTTAGAAAATGCAGGGAGGGAAGGGGTCGAGAGTAGGGGTGAGAGGCAGAGAACAGCAGGCACAGTAGGGATAGGGGAAGGAGGGGGGTGATACATTCTCAACCACAAACTTAAAACACAACAGTGGCTACTGGAAGTTTCACATATGAACGGTACTTTAAGAACAAAAGAAATGAACACGGCATCTTTTCATGTTGCTGCCCCCCCCCCCCCCCCCCTTTTTTTTTTTTTTTTTTTTTGTGGTGGTGGAGGGTGAGTGGGTGGGCTGTATTGGTGGTGATGGTGTGAAAGCAGGAGGTCACAGCCAGACCAAGGACACACATCTGCAGCCTGAGATACCATACCAGCCCCTCCCCACCCCACCCATCCCTCCCCTCCCCAAACAACCAACAAAAACATCTGCTACGGTACTGCCCCCCCAGTGGCCAACTGATACCTTACCAGGGCTGACTGCACCAACCTCGGCACATGCACGCTCACACACAATCTCACACTGCGGCAGTCAGTCTCTGTCCACGACAGGTTTTTTTTTTTTTTCCTTTTTTGTCTTTTTTCTCTCTTCTGGGGTTCTCTTCTTTTATTGTTAGAGAGGGGAGGGGTGGGGAGTGGGAGGGGGCTTTTTTGTCATTGTGTGTGTGTTTTCTAAATAGGAACAGAGAGGGTTGATAGTAAGGGGAGGGGGGGGAATGGGAGGGGTGTTTAGTAAGGGGAATACCACGATGTTGTTCGCCCTCGGCCCCTGGAAAAGAGAGAGAAAAAGAGGGTGAGTTTTTTTTCCTGACGGCACCAATTTCCTGGTGTGATGTCATAGAATAGGTGTGTATGTGTGGGCAGAAAAGGGTCTGCGGAAATTTCAGTCCTGGAGGTAAAGTAAGAGGGGGGAGGATGGGGGACAGAATATGCTAATATATAATCAAGATGAATAACAAAGCGTTTCCACAGGTCACTAAATAGACGTACTGTGCCTTTGATCAGTCTGGAAGAATGAGACTGAAAGAAGCTGAGAGCAGCTTTGTGAAGACAGCAACTGTTTGATTTCCACATATTAGGAGGAAATGATCAGTGTGTGGGTGTGAGGGGGACAGCAAAGGCACTCTCTCTCCCTCTTTCTCTCTCTCTGCGTGTGTGTCTCTCTGAGCGAGAGCCGCCTCTGGGGTCACTGTGGGGGAAGACTGAGGACAAACAGCACCACACATATACCCTTCCACCCAGAAGCAGGACACACGTACGTACGATACACACACACACACACACACACACACACACACAACCATCCGACAGACATCTTCACCCCCACCCCCCACTCACACACACACACACACAAAATCAGTGGCAACAAACAAACAGGTCACACTGGGACTGAAATCAGTGGTCAGGCTGCAGTAATGAACCCTCGTATCTGGGAGTGAACGCTGTAAAAGGCAAAGGCAGCGTGTGTGTGAGCTCGTGTACATGCAAAGACACACACACTCTACTGTAAGCACAGGGACAACAAAAAGCTTCTGCCACATCATGAGTACAGTATTTGTGTCTCCTGGCTCACATCCACAATGACATTAATGGATGTAACAGCAGAGGAGAAACTTTCTGCACTGTGCTTGTTGGGGTTTTAATGCTATTACACTCTGGCAGATGACTCCACTTTAGCCTGTTATAAAAGACAGTCAATCACTTTGATGCTTTAATGAAACTCCTCACAAAGTCAGAGCCAAGCACTGTGAAATCCTCCCAAACTCACAAAGAGTCCATGCTGAAGATTTCCAACAGGCCGTGCAGTTTGCTCACCACGGATGTTCCCACAACAAGACAAGGCACCGGTTAACTGTGCTGCTAGGTTTGAGTGAACGCTGCACTAAATCTTTGAGCCATTACTGCCACTGCGTCCAGCTTCTGGAGACTTGATTTAATATCCAATTTCCATCAGCTTCTCCCCAAGTCTTTGTGCCTTGTCCTGCGGCCCGGGCCAAATCCCAGTGAGCTAACGGGCAGGGTTAGGGTTTCTTGGTATGTGTGGGAGTGCGTGGCGTGATTAGAGAGATTCTGAGCTTGAGCTGCAGACACTGTCTCACACAGAGCAGTGAGGATGGAAGCCTTGTGGTTACTTAAAGGCAGCCTCGCTGAAGTGGGAATTTGTTGCACAAATAGCTTGAGTCAAGAGCCAGTGAAAAATGAAGCAAGAGAAACAGCTGAGATAAAATAGTAGGGGCCTGTCAGGGTGACTTGGCAAACTGTTTATAGCTGAAATAAAAGGCCAGTGCATGAGGGGGTTTAGGCTCCACTGGGAAATGTTAAATATTAAACAAGAGCAGAGACCTAAAGGATGCAGATGGCCATCAAATCAGAATCTCTCAGCCTCAAAGCTCAGTGCATGTGTGAGGACCCAAGCATGCTGGTGTTAGGGCATCACACCCCCCATCCCAGCCTCAACAAGAAAAACAAGATGGCACCACAGATAGAGCTCCACCATGGGGCTTATATTTGTAGCCTTGATTTCTCAGCAGCTACAGAGCTAGTTACAGTTTACACAAAAGCAAAGTAGTGTCTGTTGTTCTTTACAACCAAACCCGCCTCATTTTTTGCATCACCCCATTCATAGAAACTGTGCAGCTCTGGTTACTCACACACGCTGTAAACATCATGGTGTTGCAGAGTAAACGAGACCACAAAAACTCAGTGCCCCACAGCAGAGCTCGGAAGTAAATACCATCATATGGTATTTGGACAGATCCAGGTTCATTTCACAAATACTGTATGAAGAGAAGGCCTCCAGTCTCAATGCACAACACTGATCAACACCAGGTGCTCTCTGTGGTTCACTATGATATCAAAGTAATGGCAGACCAAACCCCAACCTGAGGGTTTAACAGCTCTACACAAAATGACCCCCCCATACACACACACACACACACACACACACACACACACACACACCACAGAGCAGAGCAGAGCAGAGCGGTTACTCCAGAAAGCAATCTCCAACTCCAACGTGCCTTGACTGTTGGTTTTATGCACAGTAAGCAGATTTACTGACAACCCTGACCTCAAACCTGAGCGTTCAACTTTTTAACTCTGAGTCTGTTACAGAATCTACATCACAGATCAGAGAATTTATCTGATTATGTTGGAAGAAGATGGATGTTAATTTGTCATCAGATTCAAATATTGCACATGGTGGATTCAGCTCAGAGTGAAGTTTAGACAATGTCTTTTTTAATACTGTGATGACTGTAAAGAAAGTGTGTGGAAGCTTTCTACACATGACAAATTGCTTCTCATGTTGCTGCACTAATGCAACTTTTCTTTTCGTTGTGAAGACAGGTGAGGATGACTGCACCAAAAGTGGGACTAAAGCTTTAAAGATGAGTTTTTCAGCATAGACTGCAACTTGTTTTAAATCAACTACACACTGAAACATACAGTGTCATTAAATGGTGCCGAGCAAGACTTTGAAGTCTCTAAATATTCACACACTTTTTAGGCTTAACCTCAACTTCTACAGCTGAATAAAAAGGTTGTAACAAAGAGTAGGATTTACCACTTTATAATCTACTAATGAGACTCCATGAAATAATAAATAACTACAAACAATAAAACGTCATTTTATTCACCCTCACTGCTGCTGGAATTTGTTTTTAAAGACAAACTGCTCCAACGTCACACATTCATCATTCTAGCTGAAGTGGCGGCTCTGCTCTTCAAACTCTTGAATTGTAGTACTGCAGCTACAGTATATTGATGAAGACTTTTTATAGCCCTCCCACGTGTGGCTTAACAGGTTCATTTCAGAGTTCAGGGTTAGATTCAGAGTTTGTTTAAGCAGCTTTCTGGAAGAGGTTCCTGGGTAGAACACACTGATGTGCACCGAGTCTGTTGGCCTCCAATGAAATGGTTGTATGATGTGGCATGCAATGAGCCCCTCACTCCCACAATTGTTTGCGATGTGATCTCTATCCTGACTGCATAGTACCTGTGTTTCTGTTACGACACTACGACACTTATACAATCTGTTTGTGAGAAAATATATCTCTGATGTTCTCCAATCATTTGTTTCATGATAATTGATATTAAAGTCTAAATCATGGTGAAATTAAACTCACTTAATAATAATACTTAAACTAAAACCAATGTGTAAGCAGCTTTGGAAATTTTGAGCTCTTCTCCTGTAACAACGCTCACATAAATTTCCCAGCCCCTTTTTTAAATAAGGTTTTAGGAATCTTGAATACCACCCTAGTATGTTTTCCCCCTTGTCAACTTGTATCTTGCTCAGTCCCCTCTGTGTTGAAAACAATCAGGGGCCATGTAGTAGAAAAATCATATTGAGGTGAGAATCTGAGGGAACACACTGGCAAACTGTGCACATTTTGAGTCCTGCCTGCATTCCCAGAACTACATATCTCGCACAGGCACACACGAAACTAAGGCAAAAAGTACCACACACTAAAGATCTCTAAAGCTATATACCATTTAGAATCAATGCCATTTTTGAGTATTGAAAGGTTTATTGATTTTTTTTTTATCTCTATCTGATTCGTTACAGTGTGTTCAAAGCAGTTGGAGATTAAGTAATAATAACAATAATAACATACTTTATTGATTCCTATGGATAAAGCATCGATGCCTCTAAGGGATTTCAATGTCTTGTCCAAGGACACCTCGACAGGTAGCGAGAAACTGGGAATTGAACCACTGACCCTGGGTTTCACAAACAACTGCTCTACCAATAACTGGAGCATTTGGGGCAATATGCTTTTCCAAAAATATCTCAACCAAGTGTTCTGCATTAAAGAAATCTCACTCAGGGGAGCAGTGTGTCTGGCAGATATGTTATTGTATTAATTATTTCTTATATCAACGGAGCTCTACGGCACAGACAAACAGGTTACAGACTGATGGTCAATGCGTATGAATAGCGGAAATAGATTGTTGTTTAGTGGCCATATTGGGTATTGTTGAAAGGACGATTAATTTAGGAAATGACTGAAATTATCCCTTAAATGCAAGGCATCCACAGAGACAAAAGGAGAAAACCAGTAAAACTGTGCAGACTAAGTGATCTCTAGGAGTAAAGTTACCGTGTGGACAGAGAGTTGAGAGACAGACAGCTGAAAGCACCTTATTCAAAACCACTGTCATTGTGGGTAGGCAGGCACAACTCTGTATAATGTGCACCGTTTACTAATCTGTGTGTTCAATTTAATAATGCTATACTATTCGTAGTGATAATACCTCATAAAAGATGTCCAGATCCTGATTTATGAACCCCATCCATTATTTTGTATAAAATATATCTCATGTGGATGATCGGTGACATTTAGTTTACTCTTCTTTTTATGGTAAAATAGAAAAAGACCCACTAGACTTTAAAGTGCTGTGGGATAGTTTATCAACTGTCCTCTCTAGTTTCATCATAATTCTATACAACAAGAACCTTAAAAAAATATCAGAATTGTGTTTGTTCAGCAGGTGCTCTCTTATTTGTCCTCTACTCTCTTTCCTTCCAGTGTAAACGTCCGGGTGCAGTGCTTTCCCAGGTGGGAGGCGTCTCGACGTCAACTCACCTGAAGGC
The DNA here is from genome assembly GCA_032353495.1 of Ctenopoma kingsleyae. Classification (NCBI taxonomy): domain Eukaryota; kingdom Metazoa; phylum Chordata; class Actinopteri; order Anabantiformes; family Anabantidae; genus Ctenopoma; species Ctenopoma kingsleyae. Next base: position 28,350,040 of record JAUBNQ010000012.1, read on the forward strand.
CCGTCCTCTGCCTCTGGGTGGCGTGTAGCCACTGTAGTAGCGTGCACGCGACGAGAAGCTTCCTCCCCGTGATCGGAAGCGAGCCCGTGGAAAGCCGCGGTCTGTGGTGCTGATACCTGGTCTGTTTGTTCTCTTAGCGCCCACCTGAGGAAAGAGCATCAAACACGGGACAGTTACAAACACAAGACAAAGCAGTGTCCACTGTCTTCTTTTAGTTTCAAATTTAAACAAAATGATGAGATGACACAAGTCTCAGCCAAACAATAATCCTATCATTTCCAAAAGAGACAGACGTTCTCTGTTCAACTTACACTCCACACGTGCCACTACTGGCATTAGAAAACTAACCACAGAAGAAATTATTTAAATGAAATGTGTTAAAAATCTGGCTTACACATAGACAGCGTTTGGTAACACAACGTTAACGCATTTTAAAAACACAATGGACACTGTGCCCAACAAATCTTTCACTTCATCTTCTGTTTTGTTTTTACTTTCTATTACGTCTTACAACTGCTATGATCTCATGAAGAGCCTCTTAGCTACAAAAATCTTACCTTTATCTGCCTTCCTCTGAAAAGGGACTCGTCCAAAGCCATGGCTGTCCGAACAGACTCTTTGTCTGCAAACTCAATATAGGCAAATCTGCAGGAACATTTTTTATTAAATACAAAAGTATTCAAAGGCAAACATAAAAATCTGTAACATGCAGAGAACAACACTAGTATTGATATACCAACAGTGCATCCTATATTTGTAAGAAATATCTTACAGAGTTGTGTTGTTGCTCAAAACTGGAGGTGAGTTTTTAAACAACACAACCCCCAGACACAGGTTGATGAGAGACCAAATTCAGCCAGCTTCTCAGTAATGCACTGTAAGACCATTCTTATGATAGTGGTTTACAATATTCTACACCGATAAAAAGCAACATTAACAGCTGCTATTAAAACACATTAAAATGGTTGCCAACATGGATGTGGAATAGCAATGAGTTAAAATAAATTTATTAATAAATGACTTAAAAATTTAAGAAAGTTCATTACATTTAAGTAAACATGTTCCCTTATTTGCAGTGATGCTTCAGAAAATCTGTCCACCCACACAGAGTCTGTGGTTTATTTGCCACATAAGATGATGATGACTTGACATCCACCCACTCATCTGCTACAAAGTAGAAAAGGCATAATGTTGGTTATTACCCTTTGGGATGCCCTGTGTATTTGTCACATAGGATGGTGACTCTGTTTACTGAACCGCAGCCATGAAAGTGGGCCTCAAGTTCTTCTGCTGTGGCACCATAGTCCACCTGAAGACAAACAGGACAAAAAAGTTAAACCTCAGGAGACCTGAAACACCAATAGTTCAGTATGTACACTTAAAGAAAACAAAAACACATTATACAACGAGACATCAATGGAAATTACAACTTGTTCTAAATCAAGTCAAATTATTTTATACTGCCCTGTTTGTGGACAGTGGTTTGTACAATCATGACCTACAGTAGGGTTGCAACGATCAGTCAATGTGGTGCCAAATTACTAAATATACATGTATATTTATATATATACCACATCACAACCATGAACAGATTGTTGACTATTTGGCAACATCATTACATGCACAAGATGCTGCTGCTATCCTTGGTTTTAAACTTTGACCGAAAAAAATGGATATATCATTTTTATTTATCTTTTGTATCAGCAGGAAAGTTCATTAACAGACTAAAAGTACTCATCTTTAAAGTCTTTATTGTTAGAATATGGACTAACTTGACTGGAATTAGCAAAAGAGATCATATTTCTCCTACATTAGCTTCTCTCTATTGGCTCCCTGTTAAATCTAGAATAGAGTTTAAAATCC
>JAUBNQ010000012.1:28352000-28380621 GCA_032353495.1 Ctenopoma kingsleyae
CTCTAGAGCCTAGAGGGAGTTTTTCCTCTCCACTGTTGCCTAGTGCTTGCTCAAGTGGGATTGTTGGGTTTTCTACACATTTTTTGTGTAAGGTCATAAACCTTACACTGTAAAGTGCCTTGAGATTACTTATGTTGTGATTTGGCGCTATACAACTAAAATTTAATTGAATTTCCTAAAAAAGAACCTCAAGCCAAACTTAAAAGCTGAATAAATATGAGCCACTGAGTAACTGTGCAATCCATTTTCTAGTCAATTGCTTTTCATTAGTTGCAGCCAAACTACAATGAGCTCACATGTGGACATTACAGTGTGACAAGTGATTTCAGGGGAAATATAGCTGTACCTGGAAGTTTACATTTACTTGTGACCAACACTGGATACAGGTGTTAGTCACAGCTTAGCCTCAGTTAGCTACACACATTCACAGCCATTATTCACCACAACACAAATGGGAGACTAACACAAAGTGGAAAACTCTGTTCTTATGGGCTCAAAATGTAGTGGGTTACAAGCTATGTTCGGCACAGCCAAAACTCTGCACTGTGAATACTGAATACACACTGAAACAATATTACGTTTAAGATTAAGTTAAGTTCAATCCAATCAAGCAGAGCTTTGAAATTGTTTTTGTTCACTGTCACTGTGTTAGTTCACCAAGCACGAGTGATTTTTTTAAGAACAGGAAAAGGTGCACAAGGCTGACACCAAGTCACAGACAGAGTACATCCTCCCACTGATCTAACTTTGAAACCAAAAAAGATCAAGCATGGTAATTTTTATAGGCACTGTACATCATCATTCTGTGTCACTGTTATAAAATAGTGACGTCATCTGAACAGTTGCAAAATGATACAAAGAGACAGTTACTCACATTTCCAACATAAATAGATCTGCCATCTGCTTCCATCTTCTCCTCAATTGACATGATGACAGGGCCAACTGCACAGGAGGAGAGGCAAAACAGAAATACTTCAGCAACTAAATATGTCAATGAAACCTCAGTCAACATCAGTCCATCAAATTACAAGCAAGGATGAGTTGTACATGTGCAGGTCTGAGGGACAAATCACCTTTGGTGATGATGTAGGGGCTAAGAAAGGATGAATGACTTTAGTGACCGACTTTAGGGTTAGTAAATTATCAAAGGATGAATTAAACTTTCTGGTCCAGTTCTTAAGTGCTGCATTATTGCTTTCATTCATCATTATTTCATGCTGAACGACCAGCATGGCCGCTCTCACCAGTCTGCAGCTACATGGCCTTATATGCACGCCTGTTGATCATTACCAGCATCATTCCTCCCCATGTTCACTACGGTCCACTATGACATTAAATATCTATGTCGTGGCTGACCAGTTTAAGAGAAAGCACCAGTAGTGGAAATCCTATTACTCATGTACAAAGGCAACATGATGTTAAATCAAAAACAAAAACGGTCACAAGAACATTAGCTGCTGGAGCAGTGAGCTTGAGGCAAGTGACATTAACAGTGGAACTGTTAGTTACCATCAAGCAAGGTGAAGGTGGAGTAAATCTTAACCACTTTATGTACTGACGTAGTTACTCTATAATAAATGACACATTATGTATATATATAAATTTTTATATGTAATAAAATAATGTATGCTTCACATACATGCATATACAAGTTAATTATATGTTGTTTTAAGAATCTGCATATGCAATCAACTAAAGCTGACAAATAAAAGTAGTGGAATAAAAAGTATAATATCTGCCTCCAAGTAGTGGAGCAGAGCACTCACACAACGGGCCTGAATCATGGCTAAGCCCGATCCAGAATGGTGGCTTTGGGCAGGGAAGTGAGGCGGGTGAATAGGGAGGAGCAGAAATTCTCTCTGCTTCACCACACACTGGAGCATGAAGTGAACCATCATGTTTGTAAAGGCGATCGCCCCAGAATCTAATATCTTAGACTGATATATCGGCTAATTGTGATCTCCAGTCAATCCGATTGGAGCATCCCTATAATCATTTTAACTGATTCAGTTACCTGAGTCCTTTTAACTCAGGTGACCCTGCTGCTGCATGTTTTCTTCATGAAACCCTGTGTCTGTCTCCGCCTGCTGAGCCTGGCCAAACGGGCATAAGCTTTCCTGACCTCATTCAGAGAGTGTGTATCAAAGTTCAGCTCCTTCATAAATACCAGTCTTATCAGTTTGATTTTGCCTCCTATTAGCACCAGCTCTTTGTCCCCATAAGCTGAATAAGTAGATCAAATAGTGAGATTCACGCACTTTAATACAAAAATTTTAATTAAGCGCACTTTCATTACACACATTTATATTTCTAGCTTAACTGGATTAAAATGGAGGCTATTCTCTATATATCCAATTCCATGGTGAATCATAATATCAGACTTGTATTGATCATGATTCTTTCCCCACTCACCATGCTCACACTTAACTCAGTGGACATATTTAACAGACTCTGATCAGCTGACGGAGTCTATTTCAAGTCAAAGTTCAGGTCCAACTTTATCAAACCCCCTGTTTGCAAAAGAACTGTGGTCTAGACACAAAAAACCCAAACATACCTGGTGGGGGACTGAGGTTCATTTGCTTCTCCACCTCATTCTGTAGCTCCTTCAGCTTCTCTGCCTCTTCCTCCATCTCTCTGACCCGAGCTTTGATTGCCTCCAGCTCCTGCAACACAGAAAATACCATTAGAGCCGTTTGTCCATTGTGGGCAGAATACAACACACTGGAACGTTCATTTATCATTTAAGAAGTGTCACAGTTATACAGTGTGGATGACTATTGTGCTAAACTAAACCACAAAAATGTGATCATTAACCAAACACACAAACATATAACACTCTTATGATACAGTGCTGAGAAAAAGTATTTGCCCCCTTCCTGATTTTTTTTTTTGCATATTTGTCACACTGATTCCGATCATCGAACTGTTTTGATATTATGAAGACACAAACACAAAACGCATTTTTTAAAATGATTATTGAGGGAAAAAACTGTCCAAAACTGCTTCGTCCCATGTGAAAAGGTAATTTGCTCCCACTTGCTAAATGATAAATGAACTGTGATTAACCACATTTTTTGGAAAGCAGAGTTCAATTTCACTTGCCACACCTGGCCTAGTTACTGTCAGACCACTTGAATAAAACAATTAAGTGAATAGAAGTTGTCTGACAAAGGTCATTCATGCTCGAAAACCCTCCAATGTGGCTGAATTAAAACAATTCTACAAAGAAGAGTGGGCCAAAATTTCTCCACAGCAGTATGAAACTCGTTACCAGTTGTTGCAGTCGTTACTGCCAAAAGGCAGCACAACCAGCTATAAGGTTTGGGGGCACATAGGGCCAGGCAGGTTTGGACAGTTTCTTTCACCCTTAATAAATGAAATAATCATTTAAAAACTGCACTTTTGAATTTACTCTGGTTATCTTTGCGCAATGTCAACACAAAGAAATGTTACTTTTCACCACACTGTAAGTGCATAGGGAGGAAGGTGGCACAGAAACAAGGAGATGCTGAAACCTGTGTGAGTGATGCTGCGATGTGATGGGTGGTAAATCAGGTTAAAGATTCAAGTTTGTGTGCTGCTTCTGCTCAAGTCAAGAAATCCATACACTGGGATCACTTCCATCTAAAAGCCTCCTGTCTGGCTGGTTAGCAACTTCACTACAGTTACACAGACTCTAATCACACATATTTTTACATAGCCAAAAATTTGGCAGAAGCTGCCTCATGCAGCTTTAAAGTTGACCTTGCTGCCATGAAACAAAGTTCCTCATCAGGCTGTAATATGCCAGAGTAGCATTCCAAGCATAATGAATACAAATAAAGTAGATGAATCACTGCCACACTCAGCTTTCCTGTCACCTCTCTCTATGAGCATATATACCTTATACTCAGACACAGCATTACAAATACACTCAATCCAAACGACTAGTCAGTGAGATGTGAGTGGACCCTCCTATCTGACTCTGGTGCACTGCAGCACAGTGGGAGCTCTTCCAGCCTCTATCTAGGGCTGCCGTCCGTGCTGACACGATTTGTAATAAAAGCTCTTTGTACAGATGGCCGCAGTGACACAGGCGCACCATGTTAAATTCAGGTCTCCTCACCAGAGAGGAGTCAACCTGAACTGTGACAGACTTGCACGTGATGGCAGGGGCGCCATCGTTTCTCAGCCTTGTAGCGACCATGTGTCTGATAATCTGACGCATAGTACACGTTAACATCATGGATAAGAAAGTAAAACACGTTTACGGCAATAAAGCGAAAACAAGCCACCCGACAACAAGTTGTGGCTATTTTTGTCGCATATTCGGTGCAACCTCTTTCTCTCCCCTCCCTTCCCTCATTCTCCTTGCTCTAACCAAACAGTGAAGGATGCAAACCCAGCCCCTCAAATTCCGCAACCCGCTGCTGCGCTGTGTGCTGTTCACTCTCAATGCCCAACACACAGTCCCACGAACGAGATGCTACAGAGACATTACCAGAAAATATGCACGGGTGTGCAGGTGTTGAAATTTTCAAATTACGCCGAGTTTACATCTTAAACCATCATACAGAACACCACATATCCTACGCCCTTGTCATGCGCGACAGCAGCCGTGGTCCAAAATAAACCGCAAAGATTGTCAGGTGCACGTCTGCCATCTAGTTAGCTAACGTTACATTCAGCTTTGTTAAAACTAGCTAGCCTATTAGCCAGTCTGAGTACAATTATAGCATGGTAATAAACATAGGTAGACGGCTAATAACAGTTAGCAAATGCCGCATTTTTCTCGTGACAACTGACCACGGTTGACAGGTCAGCTTCTCTGTTTAGCTGCAGCACTTGATGTTGGTGCTTGCCATGAGCTAACGTTAGCCTTCTGTCGCTCGGTCATTTGCATGAGCACACGCCGGCAGTTGAAACGCAGCGCATAATGGTGATATTAAATTGAATAAAATATGTCATTACCGTAAGCAGGTCGCCTTCTCGCGCGGGTAGACTTGCACAGCTGCGGCTAATAGCGGCGGCCTGTCCTACCCTCGCCCCTGACTTACTTCTGCATCTCCGTATCGCATTTTTTAGCGACGAGGATTTTCTCCCCAACGGCTCGAGCTGCTCCCTGGCGCAGAGAAACTAGCGCCGCTGTTGCGCCAAGATGGCTGCCAACACCACGCGTGTCACCACCCATTTCTACTGCACTGCGTGACCCACAATGGCGGTTATTATCGACCTGGCGATACCAGTAACGCACACTGCATGTGACCCAAGATTTGTGTAAAAATAAAAAAATAAAAAAATAGAAAAATAGGTTGCTTACATTCACTAACCATTCCGATTTTACCATAACAGGTTCTGGCATCCATGTGGGCATTAACAGCTGAAACAATGCCCTTCACTTACCGGGTCTTCAATCGCGGCCTCTCCCTCTTCTAAGCCCGGTTCTTCGTCACCGACACCCGGGTCTTCCAGCTCGGGATGCCCAGGATCTGAATCTAATAGGGATTCTTCCGCTAGTCCGTTACCGAACTCCGCCATCGTCCTGTTCCAACTGTACCGATGGTCCTCGTGGCCAAACCAACGCTGCAGGCCTCAACTCACACACGGGGTTACGTTAGAGTGAGCGGGGCGGCGGAAAACGCCGCTTAGTAAAGTTAAAATGGGGAATAAAATGCTAGCTATAGTTCCCGCCGCTACTCAAACAACGTACCACGATGATCGGGGACTGCTGTTTTACTCGTTGCCTTTAGATAATGTTCCTAGAATACAGCAGAGCCTAGTTTATTTACTAAAATGTGTACATGGAAAGGCGAGGACTCGGCAGCGCCGTCCCTTCACTTCAGAGATGGAAGCCGGGGGCGGAGCCACGTAGCACTGCAGCCGTTACAACTCTCAATCCTATTCGTCAGTGGATGGTTTTACACAAACCTCCACGGTGTCAGCCGCGTTCTTATAGGATAATCCAGCAGGACGTTCCGCTTTCCAAATTGCATGTGTGGTCTTAATTGGATTACGTTTCTGTCAATCAAATCCCTTTCGGCCAGAAACAATTGTTGAATATTTGATTCCTCGCACATATTTCAGTGTGACATAAAAATCGTCTCTCCCGTGACATTTGTTATTATGTCAGTCAGGTAAAACCTCAAATTAAACAATGTGTGTTTTACGAATTTAAAACATTATACCAATACAAATATAAAATAAAACTAGTAAATGTCCCAAAGGTACAGCAATTAAACAGCTAGGCATTGTTGTTCAACTGATTTTATTTCTTTTTCTGTATATCAAAGAAAGCATAATGGAGACCAAACACAAAAAGGCAGGTACAAGTGAGGAGGGAAAAATAAGCTTAATCAAAACTCTAACAATTCATAACAACACTGCCACTATTATTGTTCAATATTCAAAGGAATACCATACTCTTCTGAGCAAAGAGGTGGCATTTAAAACCATTATGGATCAATAATAATCAAAAACAGTGATGAGTAGTAGTAATGATAAATCGTATAAGTAGTAGTACAGTTATAACAATAGTGATAATCAAAGTGACAATGAAACGTAAGAGAATAAAAAGCAGATCTCCATAAAAACCTATCTAGTTTGGACAGTGCAACACCGTGTGTATGTGTGTGCGTGCGCATGTGAGTGATCCCAGTCTTGAGGTTCAAGCATCCAGTCCTTGCTTCACACAAGATACAGTTTCCAACAGTAGAGGCAATTATTACTTATGAAAGAACATGGTTACCCCTCCATGTTTCAAAAAGCACACCTAGTGACTCTTAATGTTGTGTTAATGGCTGTGTTCGTTCGAAATATCTGTAGCTTGTGCAAAAAAAATTGTGGACTAGTGCCAAGTGTCAAGTCATGGGATGTCCTTTACAGTTTGCATTTATGAACACCTCTCCTGCTGTCTGTCGACCTCAAGATTGCTTTTTGGTTTTTGAATGACAGAAAGCAAAGGGAGGATTACTTTGGAATATCAGTTATTTTTTTTATATATTTCTTTACAAAAGTTCATGTTTTAGTTTTGCATTTTGTTAAAACTATCAATAGTAATATTAATGTACAAATTAAATTGAAGGAAAACATCTTTATGTTGTATGTCCTTCAACGCAGCACCATCTCGTTAGCTCTCAGTCGACACGTTTAAAGTTTCCCCAATTTGCTTCCTAGATTTTAAGTATCCGTTCTTTCCTTAAGGATACCCAACTTTCTCCCTTGTCATGGTTTCCAGATATTAGATCTCATTGCACAGCACTTACATTATCCAGAATTAGCAACTCTGACAAAAATTAACAAAAACAAAAGGGGACAAAAACATAATGGGAACAGCCCATCTCAAGCCCTGTTCTTTAAATATTTGCACAGGTTTGGCTTTGACCTAAAGAGAAATCTGTTATACAACTTTATAATTGCTTCTACTTTCATTTGTATAAGTATTAAAATTAATGAAGTGAGAATTTTCTTATGCACAGTATTCATGGCAAATAAAACAAACAAAAAAAAAAATCATGAAAAATTGGTAAGAGCCTCTGTGCCAGATTTCTATGAAATCATATGCAGATTACTTGGGCTTGATTTTATGTATCTGGATGGGTGGGATAGGGTAGTGTGGGGCGGGCCGGTGGCCTTTTCGCTCAAAGCTATCATAAATGTTTTCATCTACCTACAACAGGTGACAACATTTATCTTCCAACTGATTCGAAGAGCTGCATCCCAAAATGAGATATAGACATTTGGATTGAAAGCAAAATCCACAGGATAAAATAAATCTGCTGTTAAAAGAAAAACATTGGTATTTATACTCCTTGGCCAAGAGAATGCTGAGAACTATAAAGTCAAGATTGTCTATGTTCTAGATAAGAAGGCGACATCTGGTCATTTCCCTCCTCCCCAAACAAGGATAGAAAAGCATTTTGGAACAGAGCTCTTCTCCATTTGTTTCCAGGCCAAGCACAATTTTATGCTCATACCTAAAAGCATGTTTCTTTAGATTAGCAAAAAAAAAAGTTTATTTCACGTGATTTATATTAAGGCATCCGCCATGCATTAATGTATCTTTCCATAAAAGACACTTGCAATAGAATGCTTTAAAACATTTCAAACAATCTAAAAGTATGTCAAAGTGCGTTGATGCCAGGATTCAATGTTCCTCAGCCTCTTTTTGCCCCATCTACTTGGATTGTCAGGAAAATTATGAGCATGTACATTGGGGGAGGGGAGGGGGTAATTTGACAGCCCTATTCTTTCTAAAGTACCTCTTGTTATATCCCAAATGAGTAGACAACACTTTTCAGATCACACTCTTGCAGCAAATAAAACAGTGACAGTCAATACCAGTTCTTCCTCTCCCAATAGGTCAGTCCACTTGTGTTGTATCCAATAAATCTTTGCAATAAAAGTGAAAGGATGCGTAAGAAAAACAATTCCACAGGAGCAAACAGGGAGTTATTAATGTGAGTATTTCATTGTATTATCCCAAAAAGTGTTCTTTTGCCTCGGTGTCACCGCCAAATGGCAACTTCTAATGAGGATACACCTTTGCATCAGTCTTAAGGTTAGGACAGTTCAAGCATGGCAAGTCGAGCGCCTTTACAAATTACAGGAAGGTCACTGAAGTAAAATGTTACATAACCACAGGATTAGGACCAGAAATGTTTGGATAAAGTGTGTGAGGGTGGAGAGATGCTCGGGATGTGTTCATCACTTATCAGACTGCAACTGAGTGAGAAGCAACTTGGAAGTTAGTTCTTCTTGTTGTATTGGATTCCAGGTGAATGGATTTTGAGTCAGTGAAAGCTGGGCAAAGGGCAGCGGGGTGCAGGTAGGGGAAGGGAGCCAACTTCAAAAACTAATGTTAGCTTTTGAGGATTAGTGCTCAAATTTGTTTATTAAAATCTGAGGAGCCCAAACGGGTCCAAGAATAGTCAGTATGCAGACCAACCCTGATCTGAGTTTAACTGTTGCTGGTGGCCGTCGGTGGAGGTGACTCAATGACCATCTCCTCTCCAGAACCAGCACTGGAAGTGGTTACTGGAGCAGAAAGAGAGCCCGGCGTGGCACCGCCAGGTCCGTCGTTACCGGTGCCGTTCTTGTTGACGAGCGTTGCTGGCTGGCCAAAGTTAGTGGTTCTCAGGGTTGCCAGGTGATGTGGGGAGAAGACATGGGCCCTTGCTGCCGCTCGGGACTCAAAAGATGCGTTGCAGGCTTCGCAGCGGCCCGTCAGAGTCTCCTTTGCCAAGGTCTGGCCAGTCACAGTGGAAGCTGGAGGTTCAGTAACTGTCAACTGAACGGGTTTGGGCAGAATGGGACGATTAGCTTTGAGAGCGCTGTACTGCAGATAGGTTGCAGAGCTCATGTCCACCTTTCCACCTGAGAGGGGAGACTAAGAATGGGAAAAGGGGAGGACAGAAGGGACCATAGAGAGAAAGTTTAATCTGAATTGTGATACAGCCTTGACTGAATCTGCAAATATTCAAGACTTTCATATATTGTCATCATAAAATATACACAGTTAGCAAATCTACTTTTGACAGTTATGTAACGCTAATGCAGTTTTTTGTTTTTTTTTTTACTGTCTTTAGGCATGTGTCGTCTGCCTAAAATCAGAGTTGTAAAATATTACTTTTCTGAATAAATCAAATATACCACATCTGCAGGACTTTTGCAGCCAGACAAAATAAAAGGCAAATTAATCAAAGGACAGTAAGGATAAAATCATTATCACAAAATTAATAGGTTTACCACAATATACTGGCACCACACTGCCAAATCATAGGAGAAATACATGGTTTACAACTGTGACTTCTTGTGTATTTCTAAAGCTTCTGTGTGTTGTGTTCTCCACTAACCATTTTTTCTTGCTGCAACCTCCAGCGCTTCTCCTTGGCTCTGGTGTTTTGGAACCAGATCTGCACCACCTTTAGTGGCAGGTTAAGCTCGGCGCCAATTGCCTCACACTCCATGGCATTAGGGTGGGCACAGGTCTCGTAACAGGACTGCAGGATAGACAGCTGCAGACAGGATAAGTGTGTGCGTGGCCTACGGCTAGATGAGTGGGGCAGAAAGCTGCTTTCTGTCGGGCTTGACTTGGCTGCAACTGGGGTGGAGGGGCTGGCCACTTTGGCAGCATTGGGGGTATTTGGGCTAACTGGTGCAATGCTGGGGGTTGGAGGGGGGTGGATGGTACGGGGAGGAGTGTGTGTGGGAAGAGCCAGCTGTTCTCTTGACAGAGTGTTGATCTTAATGGGCACTTTGGGGGTCCAGTAGTTCAGCCCATTCTGTTTTTGTGGCACCACTCCTGTGGCAGGAGGCCTGTTGTTGATGGGAGTTGTGGGCAACTTGGGCACCATGCGGTTAGTGGTCCCCGGTCCAGGACCAATCTCATTTTCGTCATCCCTCTCTTCATCAGTCTTTTCTTCTTCACTCTCCTCTTCTAGTTTTCGTTTCTGTGCCAGGCGTGGGGCAATGGGGACTGGATCCTTAGGTGGAGCTATAAGGACAGGGGCGTTGACTTTGGGTGCAACTTTGACCATAGTGACATTGCTGGTGGTTTCGAGCTTGGTCTTTGGCATTGCAGAGGCACTGCTGCTCATATGAGAAACTGCAGTAGAGGAAACCACCTCCTTGGGCTTGATGGGAACGGGGGTTACTTTTTTCAACAAGGCTGGCTTACCTAGCTCCTTCACAGGCTCCCTCTCAGTCTTCACGAGAGTGCGCACAATTGGAGTCGCTGTAATGCATCCAGTATTGTTTGGAGCAGGCTTGTTGGAGAATATGGGTTTGGAAAGAGGCCAGGTAAATTTGATTAGAGGTTTGCCAACTGCTGCCAGGGTTCCATCACTGATGAACCTGACCTCACCCTTTCGTTCCCTGGCCCTCATGTTCTGGAACCAAATCTGAACAACTTTCTTTGGAAGATGAACCCACTCTGAAATCTGTTCAAACTCGTGTTTCCCAGGATTTGGATCTTTGAAATAGCACCCATACAGGATGTCAAGTTGTTCAGCTTGAATGATGGTTCTTGAACGTCGCATATCCCTATACCTTTTTCCTTTTGACTTCCTCTGCTGCTGCTCTTGCTCCCTCTCTTTTTCCTTTTCTCTCTCATGTTCTTGTTCCCTTTCCAAAAATGTAGCATTCATTTTCTCTGCTGTCCTCATGTAAAGACTAGACTTTGTCATGTTATTACAGTTGACCAGGCTCATATTGCTGTTCGAAGAGGGCATGGCAGTTACAGGTTCTGACTTAACCTGTACAACCACCAGACCTTTGGATGTGGGTCTCAGGCCAAGCCCATCCAGCAACTGGCCCTTCTGCGCCGCTATTTTATCAGCTAGAGATGAGGAAGAAGCACACTTTGAGTTGTTTTTCCCCATGCTGAGATCTAGAGCAGACTCACAGTCACCACCGTTAGACAAGTAGTGAGATGTTTGGTTGTGCGAGGATAGAGATTGTGAAAGAAGAGAACTGGAGAAACGCGTGATTGTTGGTGGGTTAGGAAAGACAGGGACATTGCTCCCATCTCCAACTGCTGAAGGAGTAACAGAGAGGACATAGGGACTAAGAAACCGAGTAGAAAAGGGAGTGAGGGATAAGGGAAGTGAATGCAGAGCACTGGTTGGAATCTCAGGATGGTCCATTGAGTGGACGTGCGAGCTCGGAGGATCCCCCTGTGCCTCTAACTCTAGATCCACATCTGAGTCTTGTCTCTCCTTCTTTGCCTCCACCTCATCACGCTCAAATTCCCCCTTTCGTTTTTTCCTTTTGGCCCTCTGACCCCCTCCACCCTCCTCATCTTCATACTCATCCTCTGCATCAGAAAGAAACACAGTTGTGGAGCGCAGGACCTTTCCTCCCACTGATCCCTTGTCACTATGGATCTCTCTCTGTGCCTCACTTTTAGCAGGGCTCTCAGGACCTTCCCTTAAAGACTCAATTTGACTTTCCTCATCAGACATAATGACAGAGGTGTAAACCTCATTTTCTGAGTCAGACGTGAGACAGGAATCTCCCTGACCCTCTCTTCTCAAATCTCTATGTTTGCGTTTCCCTCTTGTACTAGACAAATCTATTGCCTGACTCCCTGATGCTTCAGCATCATCCTCACCTTCAGCTATAATGAGTGAGCTTTCCTCATCATCATAGTCATTGTCAGAACTTTGAGCATGCCTTGTAAAGCCTGCCAAACCCTGGAGATTTTCTAACTCTGTTGCTCTCTTCCTCTGTTTCGCATGTCGGGCCTGGCTCAGCCACCTTCGTACCTCTTCCTCAGAAAGCCCCACCTCTCTACCGAGTGCCTCACAGTCCTCATGGGGAGGGCTTGCAGCATCAGCCTCACTACGTGACTCAAAGAATGCCCAGAGAACCTCTGACTGGAACTCTGACAGCAATGGAAGGTCTGGATAAATGGATCCCACTGTATTACAATGGGACTGTGTTTTGTTGCAAGTTAAGGCATGTGTACTCGGGCTGGATTTTGGGGTGCCAAGACAGCCACAAGGGCTAGTGTCTGTTTGTGATTTCTGAGGGGTAGAATCAGGGCTAAGTGTAAGGTTTAAATTTAAAGGACTGAGGCTTGAGTTGCTGGGCACAGATGCAGAAGGCGAGATGTTATTGCGGAGGCTCTTCTCTGTGCCCGCTGGGGAGAGATTCAGGCTAGCTGCTTTATCACCTTCCAGGTCCAACTGATCAGTCGAGCTGTCTCCATCTGTTGTGCTATCTCCATGTGCCTTTCCATTGTCTTCATTATTCTCAACCTTCACTTTGCTTTCTATATTAGGACACTGTGAAAATTCTTTACTGTCCTCTTCTTTAGGTTTCTCTGTTTTAATGTTCTCTGTAGCCCAGTTATCCCCGTCCTTGATCTGAGCTGAGTCCTTCTCTTCAACCGTTTTCTCACGGCCTTCTCTCTCTTGTTCTCTCTCAGACTTTATAGTCTGTTTTTGCTCTTCCAAGGAGGGCTGTATGTTTGCTGGAACTCCTGCAGAGGGCCACTGGTTCTGTAAGCTGTTAAGTCTTTGGGTTAGGACGGCTTGCTGGGCTGTACTGAGGCCAACGAATGGCACACACTGGGTGAGGAGCTGGCCTTGCTGGTTCTCTTGCTGCTGGGTTTGGGCTTGTAGCCCGTTCAAAATCAAGGGCATGACCATTTGAGGTGGAGGCACGAGCTGAGGCGTAGTGGCACCAGTAGCAGCACCAGTCGCAAAGAGGGAGGGAAGGAGGGAGTGCGAGAGGGTGTTGGGACTCGATGTGAGGAGGGTGAGGAAGGCTGAGACCGCCTGTGCTGAGGCCACAGGGGAGGTGAGGAGGGAAGGAGCCACCTGTGAAGTTTGAATCTGCTCTCCATCTTTTGTAGTGGTCACCATCACAGTCCCTGCAGCAGCACAGTTGGTGGTAGTCACTAACTGACTGGTTCCACTCCCCGATGTGCTCACTACAGCATTTGGATTATTGGTAGTGCTGCCTCCCAAGCCAGCAGTGGCCACTGCACTGCTTGCAGCATGTGCAACAATTCCAGCATTTCTGCTGCGGGTCTGGTGCAAGACAGACTTCATATGGCTCTCCAGGGTGATGGCATGATTGTAAGAGACTCGACATATAGCACACTGGTAGGGTTTGTTTGTTATATATGGCCGAGACAGGATAGGAACTGAGGAAGGCTGGGCATCATTTACCCCACCTTGTTTTGCAGAGCCTGTTGTCATCCTCTGAATGTGCGATGCAGAGTTGTAATGAACACTCAAGGCAGTTCTGCTGGGAAAGGTTTCCAGACAGGCATTGCACTTGAATGACTGTGTATTATGTTCAGCTGGCACACCGTTGTTACCAACTGACTTTTCACTGGTGTCTGAGATTTCTGTGTTTTCAGTTGCATTTTGCTGTTTGGTTCCTGTGAGTTGCTTTCCTGCCTCTTCTGGCCCAGGCTCAGCTTCACCTTCCTCCTGCTCATTTATTCTCTCTTCCTCCATCTCTTTGTCTACAATCGTCTGTGTAGAGTCTGAAGTCTCACTAGATTGACATGGATCTGAACTGATGTCTTCAGTGTGCTTGAGTTGTGGAGATTCAGCATCTGATAAAACATAATACGGAGTAGATGTTTAACTTAGAAATATTCACTAATAACAGAAGTACATATTTGCATACTGAATGTAATTTTTAACAGTTCCCATACAAACACTTTTTAACCCCCCTCCCCCAACACATATCAAGGATAATTTCCACTGTAAATTAATTTGTTTGGTTCTTCCTTCAAAAACTGCCTAGGACGTTTTTGCTTTTCAGTTTCAAAATATACATCACACACCATTGTAGTACCACAAAGGATGCACAGAATAAACTAAATGAGGTTTTGCAAGGTAAAAACAAGTAGGTCATTATATACCTATGTGTTGTTATATGAAAAATAAGTAGGTCTGTTATTATACTGTTCCAACATCATGACTCTCTCTCATAATTTAATTTAAAAAAAAAATATTTTCTACTCTCACCTGATGACTTTTGAGCACCTTTGTCCTCTTCTCTTCTACTGGCACCCTGTTTTAAAACAGCCTGTTAAAAGAAAATGAAAGGAGAGAGTCAGGGAGTCATTACTATGTAAGTTTTGAGCAGCACAGCATTTGGGCGTGACTCATTGATGTGTGGTTATATTACACATGGCAAGCCTGAGTAGCCTTTAATTTGCAAATTACCCTAAAGGCGTAAACTAAGTTGTCTTTGATCAACTCATCCACCAGTAAAATTCCCTCTATTCCTTACACTTCATACTAAACTATCATGGACTGATTACAAATCAGGTGTTCATTTAGTTGCTTATTTGGTAAAAAAACTGCAAACACCTTTTGCGTGGCTGTACAATAATCTTATCCAACTTATACTTTGTTTTGCTGAGATTCTTTCAATCAGAATTACAGCAAGAAACAAAATCACTGCATATTTTATTTAACAAATCTACGAAATACAAATGTCAGTGTAAACCTATCTATGCTTTTACGTAGCAATAATCTATGACAATGTAGATCAGTTAACAATTTAAACTAAACTTTTCCACTGAGTACATGTAACCTGACTGACTTGTGTTTCTTTTGTGCATAAGGAACCATGGATTTACAAAAATCTATCCATCTAACGGAACCTGTCTCATGTAATACATATTAAAAGGCATGGACAAACTGAAACAAATTATTTATATATATAAATAAAAGCTGAAAAGCTTACATGGGCTTCACCAAAGGGGTATTCACTGCTCGGCATATATATATACACACAGAGTATTTTCAAATTTTGTTTAAAGTTTACTTCTGACCATTCTTCCTCTTTGCTAATGCTGTTTTCATGTTTGTGGAATATGTCACCATGAATTTTGATACTTTTTGCAGTACCATTTCATTTAATTTTGCTACTGAAGCCCCAGCAGCTTGTTATCCGTCAGAGCCTCACAAAACAAATGTAAATTTGTATTTACTCATTGTAAGCTATTTGATATTTTCTCCAACCACTCTACATCTGCCAGCAAAAAGGGGATTTATTAAACATTATGCACATAATTAATGTAATACCCTATGTAGTCACATTACACTTCAGGGTGTGTGTGAGGGAAAAACAATGTCAATTCAGTCAGATTACAACACTCTGGATTTATTTTATATACATACATACTGCCTGGTCATACTTACAATATCCAGCAGTCTTTCGACACAAGATGGAAGTACGCTGTGTTGCTCAGTGAGATGTAAAGACAGGGAGGATCTGTCAGTGTGCCCTTGTTGGCACAGGGGGCACAGCCAATCTGCCACCCCATTGCTTTCACTGCTCACTGTCTCTCCAGACTCCTCCTGGCAAATAAAAGTTGATATTAGAAAATCACGCTAGTATTAATTATTCCAAATGTTGTATAAAGTATTTCTGAAACAAAAGAAAGAAATTAAGGAAGTCATTTTATTTGATCAAGCTCAAGATGAAGTATACTGTTACTTTGTTAGTTACACACCTTAGCTTAGAGACAGACACTTATCATGCATTGCTGTGCTTAGTAATCTGAACCCACCATCAGAACCAGATATCATACCCTTCAATAAACATGTCACATTATTCAACAGTAAAACTAAGTCAGTATTTCCAATAGCTCCCCGAAGTTTCATTTGTGACTTCTTTTCAACATTAACCATGCGTTGTAGGGAGGTTCCCAGCATTTTGTCTGCAGCATATCAAATTGCACAATAACACAATTGTTTAAATGACACCTTCGTAATGTAAAGGGGTAGCCAATGAATGCTTTCAAGCTGGTTTTACCTTGCCCTGCTGTAAACTCCAAGTGGGATCTAGATAAAAGGTCCATTATTTCAGACCTCTTTGTATTCAATCCAACTTTCACCTCAGAGCTCTGTGCACATAAAATGTATTAAACGCAGACTATATCAGAGCAACACAACATAAATGATAACATCAAATCTACAATCACTACATTCTGTCTGGCGCCACTAATTTACACACAGTTTTGACCAGTACAAGGAACATGTGTCCAACTTATTAAATATGACCTAGGATCCTTAGTGTCAAACATCGCATAACATAACCGTGACTCCCTGCTGTTTGAAGGATGTCAAATTAGACTAGTCTGACTTCTGCTACAAAGCTTTGATATATTTTGTGCAAGCATTCATAATCTACAACGCAGCCAATACAGCAATTCATGCCCATAAGGAGAAATACCAGCACAGCTACAACCCTCACTTCCTCCTCATGCCAATTAGCACGCTAGCAGGCTTATTTGACCAGATAATATTTCTACAAGGCTATATCTGCACAAATTATTTTGTTTAAACGCTCCCCATCACGACTTTTCACATTTCAAAGCCAAGCTATAACCAGACTGACGTATCATTGCTCACAGTTGGGTAATTAATGTGTAGACTAATTAGCTATGCCGATCAGAGAATCAATTAGCTAGCAAGCTAGGTAGAGAAGCCCCCCGTAAACGTCGCATTACGGTGGTGTTTCGGGAAAAGCTGGTTAGCTTGTTAGTTTACTGAAAATAATCTTGCAGTGATAGTCACACGCTTCTCTGAAACTGCTAGACAAGACAGACGTCAACATGAACTGGTGCTGGCTCGCAATAAGAGCTGGACTATCATTAAATTCAAAAACAAGAAGGGGTTGAGCTATTAACAGTCGTGTCACTTTGCTAGCTAGCCTGTTAGCACACACAGATAATTAACGCTCCTCAAACTGCCTCCACTCACGGCACAAACTCTGCCTGCTCCAGGTGGAAACTGCAGCTTCAATACACCGACTCACTTCACTCGGGATATTAAAAAAAATACACTGACTCTGCTTTAGATCAACCTCGGCCTCGAGTTATTTTCTTACCCCGCTGATAGTGGGCTGCCAATCGGGCATGTAGTGTTGCACCACCCGCCGCCTGCTGCTCAACAGCGCAAATTGAGGCCTAGCCGGACTAAAGCCATTTAATTAATGAACGTGGCTCCGTTTACAGATGTGTTAGAAAACACTCGCACCCCCTCCTCCTCGCCGCCCAGCAGACCAGCTTTTGACGCGTCCTAGCGCTCAAATCCATACCTTAAATACTTACGATGCAACACATGGTCATTTAAACTATCATTTTAACAGCTTCAAGCCGTAATTGGCGAAAGAATTAAAGGCTAAAAAGCTAGTTGAATCGAAGTACGTGCGCCGCGGTCGGCTCGACGATGGGGGTGGTGTAGGGAGAGCAGGCGAAAGAGAGACGAGAGGCAGAAAAAGTTTGGGATTTAATGTTGGATTTCTATAAGGGATCGGATTAGTATGAGGCACAATCCGTCGTTTGCTCGATCCTCTATCAGTCACAGGCCACCCTCGCCGCTCGTATCAGCACAATTAACCGATCGCGATGACGTTTAATTAAGTTGTGAGCAATTAGCTAATGCGTTTTTACCTGCATGGTCTCCGCTCCAGCACGCACACACGCACACGCTTCCTCTTGTGGCTCCTCAGAAGTGAAAAGTTTTCTTTCCTGCCCTCCCTCTCTCTCTCTCTCTCTCCTGTTCTCCTCCTCCCTCCCTTCAGTCGCCCTATCCCTCTCTCCTTCCCCTCTCCCCTGTAGTAAACAGACCACAGCTCCCCCCGAGGCTGACTGCTGACATTCAGACGGACACACGGATAGAAAGCCTTACATAACCTGATTATTAATCAATGTTCAAACACTGATCACTTATAGATCAGTATAGATACATAAGATAAGGAAAAAATGCTTAACAGATACATTTCCAAAAATGTACGTCGATGCCTAGATTACATTGAATGTGCCCATCCTCATTTTCACATTAAATGTGAATAAAAATGAGCCCTCATTCTGCCAACTTGGACTGTCACAGTGTGACGAGTTAATTAAGGCTGGGGAATAAAGATATGGCGGTAATAGCTATATCCAGCACCGCCCTCACGATTTCTGACATGTTTTCAATCCGACGATAGGTGCGGTGAGTATGTGGAATAAATATTTATGAAGCAGAGCGGATTAAAACTGCACCATCTGTATGCCCCTGCGTTACTGGGACAGGAAGTGATGTCCCCCAACACCCTCGTAGGTGTCTCTAATTGCGCCTGTGCAAAATGAACTTCGCCGGCGCGCAGGAGCTGCTCAGATTGACCTGCCGCCCGGTTTGTGATGCCGAATTACTCCGAAAGAAGGACGTGATCCGCGGAGGTCTGTAAAAGCGCAGTTCGCGATGCCCGCGGTGCTTTTTAAAACACACCGTGTTTCAGTTTGTTGCTTTTGACTTGTAGTTCATGCATGACTCTGCAGTAGCAGCATCGTGAGTGAATGAGTGGGGTTATTGACACAGGATAGTAGCTACAGCTGTACTACTTTGTATTAATATAGAACAGTTCTGAATTTAAGCATTTCTAAACAGTTTCCAATCATACGAGCACGGAAATAAAATGTAGTGAAACACAATAACAGCAAAAAGCTAAATCAGCTACAAGCTAACCACGGGAAATGCAAATCGTGGGAGAATTTACGTAATAGAACTGAGTACATGTCATTTGTCATTAGTGTAAAAATACTCTCGAGTACAAGTTAAACCAGAGAAGAACAGAATAAGTTGAAACTGTTATTGTAAAATTAGTATAACTTCATTAGTAATTGTAATAAATTGAACGGACAGTAATAATTTTACTTTACTTTACAGACGCTTTTATCTTGTGACTTACAAGGAGAAGACACAAGCAATTAGCATTCAGGTTCTGTAAATGCTGAGTTACTACAAACTAAGAACCCTGATAAGACCCAACTTGTCAAGAAGAAAAACATGCTAGAATTTGCTAGACAATTTGTGTGTGTGTGTGTGTGTAAGACTCTTTGAAATACTTTTTAAACAAGTGATGGTGGTAGTGGTAGTTTTATTTATAATTATGCATTATATTTAAAATCTATATTAAATATATTAATATGCAAAGTAACTAGTAACTACATTTGTAGTGTACTCAAAGTACTGTAAATACATGGGTATCGTCTACCATTGGTATATACAGTAGATTATAAATACAAAAACACAAACAAATCTTTTGATTTGATGCAGATCAGTAGAGATGAGACTTCAAAAAAGTATCATTATTATACTAAATAGTCATGTGGCAAATACACCAATCACAACAACATTAAAACCACAAGACCTCTGAAGGTGTCCGTGTGGCCTGTTGCCCAGAGCATCACACTGCCTCTTGCCTTCTTCTCATAGTGTATCCTGCTGCCATCTCTTTCCCTGATAAAAACAAACCTGGCTGCCCACATGATGTAAAAGAAGACATGATTCAGTCCAGCTCTGATGCTCACGTTCACACTGAAAAGGACAGTGGTCAATCTGGGCATTTTGACCAGACTGTGGCTGCGCAGGTCAATTCCCAAAACAGTCTGATGCAGTGTGTGCTCTGACACCTGTAAATCAAAGCCAGCTTGAATTTTTTTCAGCAATTTGTGCCACAGTAGCTTTTCTGTGGGATCTGACCAGACTGGCTACCCTTTACCACATGAACACCCATCAGTGAGCCAAGGACACTTATGCTGTTTTTGTTGGCTCACTGGTCGTCCTTCCTTGGATCACTTTTTGGCAGGTTCTGACCACTGTATATCAGGACAACCACATGGGACCTGCTGCTTTAGAGATGCTCTGACTCAGTCATTTAGTCATCACAATTTGGCCCTTCTTAAACTTCCAATTTCAAGAACTGACTGTTCATTTGCTGCCTTTGTAAAGTTATTCACTTTAAGTGAGTGTTTTCATTGTTGTGGCTAATCAGCCTTTTTCCCTAGTAAAAATAATATATCCATATATAAAAAAAGATGGATGGGAGTCGTACAGCAGCTTAAAGTATATTTAAATTGTAATCCCACAGTACTGTTGACACAACTCTGTTATTTCAGATGAGTGTAGAAGTGGAGAGAAAGTTTTTATTCACTGCCGACACGCTGATAAAGCTCGAGGAGATCGGAGGTACGTGTTTAATTTGTCTACCACACATTTAGACATCTGTAAATTTAGAGTTGAGGTATTTAGCTGATCCATGTCAACTTAAAAATGGCCACTGAAAGCATTTAATGACAGTAATTGCTGTGGTTGTTCTCTGGCTGCAGAAACACTGGCCATCTGTCTGTAGTTTAAAACCTAGCTTAATTATCTCTATCAGCCTTGTTCCTATTTTTTATTTATTTCTCTATCCAAGTTTGAAATCCGCTCACTCTCTTCCTCCTACTTCTTTCCATCAGCAGTGTGTGTTGGCCAGCGTGAGTTTCATGACCAGTATTTTGACACCCCTCGGTTTGACCTGACTTTGAGAGACATGTGGCTGCGTAAACGCAAAGGACAGTGGGAGCTCAAGTGTCCGACGGCACGCCTCGGCTCAAATGAGGAGACAGGCGGGGAGCGATGTAAAGCAGCAGAGCTGTGCACTCGCTACAAGGAGATAACAGACCTCCCTGACATTCAGCTGAGGGTTAAGGAGGCCATCAGAGACAGAGACACAGAAGTGAGCTCCTCGCTCCAGGATGAGTCTTGGCTCAGCAAAATGAATCTGGCGTGTTTTGCAGAGTTTACAACGGTGCGGCGGTCGTTCCGTTTAGAGGAAGAAGGGGTGCAGATAGATCTGGACCAAGCTGACTTTGGCTACCATGTGGGAGAGGTAGAGGTGGTCATACCCGAGGGAGGAGACATGAAGTCCGCCCTGGAGAATATTGAACGAGCAGCTCGAAAACTGGGTGAGCTCAAACCTGTCCACTGCTCAACTATGTAATACATTCAATATAAGTAGGTTACATATATAGTATAGTAGTAAGTTACCTTGGTAGGATATTCATTTGCCATTTCTGTGACCTGCCTCCTCTAAATACATTATTTCTTCCTCTTGACAGGTCTGACTGGAGACCAGCGAGTTGAAGGAAAAATGAATGTTTACCTTAAAAGACATCACCCCGAGCACTACGCAAAACTACTGAGCGAGCACATTTTGTAAGAGAACTTGTGTCACTTAAATAACAGAGTTAAATGTACACGTGTACAAATGATATGTTTATTATCTTATACCTGAATAACTAATAATTAATGTCAAACGTTTGCAAGTTGTTACTTGTTGCTACTGTTCTGCTCCTTTAATAAAAGAAAGAAGTGTAGCATCTGCCTTCTCCAACATATTTCTTTGTCTAGTTAGTTATTAAAGGCGTAGCATTAGTGTGTGACTTCCAGGTCCAGCTTTAAGTTATACAAACTTTCATTTCTTTCATATAAAAGTTCATTAGTTCTACACTCTAAGCTTTATTTTGTTTATTTATGCTTCCTCCAGCATCAACTTCTACATTGTTTAAAATACACAGTTTTCTTAGTGGAATACTTTTACTTTTGTACTTTAAGTCACATTTAGAGGTTGTACTTCTTCCTCTATAGTGGAGTATTTTTACAGGCAAATACTTTCACTTTTACTTAAGTATTGCGTTTGTGTACTATACTACTAAGTATAATGTAAAGAAAAATCATCTTGTGCCACTAAAGTTAACTAAAGCTGCTCTATCACAGAGGCTCCTATAGAGCCACACAGCTCTACACAAGAGTCACCAAGTCCTCCACAGTGTGTGTACTGTTGTGCTTACTTAACAAGAGCAAAATGAAATGTCATTGTTGGGCCTGAAATACAGAAGCACAGAACTGAATAACTATATTGTTTTGCTAAACTGATCCCGTTATCACAGCTGAAGATCTCATTGTGTGGAAATAATTTTGTTATGGTAACAAAACTGTGAGACGATGTTGTAAATCGGTGAAACCTAATAATAATTAGACACTTTGAGGATTTAATAACACAAAAAGCTGTCACAGGTAAAAGATTTTTCCAAGTAGGAATCAAACTGAAGCAAATTTGTGGCATCATACTTAGTACAAAAGCTCAGATCTCCTTCAGTTTTATCCATTGCAGCAAACGTTCAGAGGACACTCATCAAAAATGTGTTTAAGCAAATCAACTTGCAGCGATTGTTCACCTGTTCTAAATTTGGCTGTGCTTCAACATTCCTTCAGCACTTTCCTTAGTAAGCTTCTGAGCAAAGAGGGTAAAAACATGACTGAACTTAAGGTTTCTAAAGACACAGTGTACGGTACTCCAAGTGCAGAGACACTCCAAGGCAACATCAAAGATCTAGCAGCAACAAAGGTCGACTGTTATGTCACCTCGTGTCACCACTGTAGCCAACGTGAGAGGCAATAACTCTCCATGCCAGTAGGTGGTGGTAGTCCATGCTCATCATTCAAAGAAGTAAAAACTTCGGACTGCAGATGTACAAACTATGAAACAAATGAGCATTTGCGTAGCAAAAAAAAACAACAGTGGTACCTGGATCGCTTTTATCCATTGCATGACCAGAATATCAGTGCATCACAGATACAAGATTTATTAATAAAGAACACAAGAGTCCAATCGACAAAAGTACTGACAAAACAAGGCTGTCGAATAGTGGCCTCAGAAAATGAGCAGCAGTCTCTAAACCTCAGGAAATAGAACAAGGCCTAAAGCCTGGGGTGGGCTACAGCTAACCAGCATTTCTCAGTGGAAAAAAGTCCTGTTATGGCAATAACAAATGGATGTTTGTAAAGAGATAAATAGGTACCAAGACAAAGTGCCAATCCATTCATTCTGCAGTAGGATAATGACCCCAAGCACACCTAAAGCTGTGCAGGAGCTACTTGAAGACCAAAGAGGACCAAGGAGTGCTGACTGTCCTCTACAGTCACCTGACCTTAACCCTACTGAACCCTACCTTCCCTACTTAACCCTCTATTCATGCTTGGACACCAGTCATCAGGTTTTGCACAAACTTGTGGAATCCATGCAGCTCAAATACATGCTGTCATTTAAACAAGCACCAAATATTCTGAACATCCTGTAAATGGTAAATAGTTTACAAATATTTACCCTGCAGTGCCATTAGCAGTCTGCACTGCCATTCTTTTGCAACAAAAACTCTATCCAATTTGGTCAGCAAAAACTCCACCAAGAGGAAAAAAACTATCTTACAATCAAACGTTTTATCCTCAAGTATAGCTTGCTAAAATCAAATAAAGACAATTAAATGCAAACATTCTCGGGAAAACAGAGACTACAGTGATGGTTAGAAACTAATGAATGTTACATCTTCACATTGGTTAACCAAAGAAGCTCTACTGCAGAAAGACGTTTCTTTGAAGCTGTAAAAAGAAGACTTGATGCTCATCCATTCCTGCAGAGACTGTCGTAGCAATAAGTCTCAGGGAGAGAGTGAGAGTGTTTGTAAAAAGATGAATTACCACAGTCACACATTGACAGTCATCTTCAATTTCGGGCTGTGACAGGTCAGGTGGGGGTGATGGAGGAGGTTTCTCAGTGGTTGAACTAAGCTCTCCGATTGATTGTTCTGCTGACCTGGTCTCTCCTGTCCCAATACAAGCAGCCTTAATCTGGATACCTGTGTGACACACACACACAATGATTAACAGATTATAAACGACACAGACTGCCACACACGAGGAAGTGTTTTCACCAGTCATTAGAGAGACACACACCCACACTTCTCCTGTATATCAGTCTTCCCTTTGACAGCTGGGTCCCCACAGTCCTCATCTTCACAGGGAGACTACACTGAATGGCCACATCTGTTCTTTTTAAACACGATGCACATGACTCCTTGATTAAAGACAGAAAGTTTTTTCACTTTTGCAAGCAATTTACAACCACAGTATCATTTGTAGGCCTGTTAGAGGAAGGTACAATACTGAAATGTAACAGGAAAACATAACATTAATGAATACAGAGGTTTCCAAGAAAACATTTATTTACAAAGACATTTATGATTTAACGTTTTGCATTTTGTTCATTTCAAGTAATGTTAGAACTGAACATGTGAAACTGGAGACTTACTGCTAAAGCATCAGACTGTGGTTCGTAGACTGTTGAAACAGAGCTGGACTTCGTCTTGATCGCAGAGAGACTACACTGAATGGCCACATCCACTCTTTTTAAACACGATGCACCTGACTCCTTGATTAAAGATAAAAAGTTCACTTTCGCACGCAATATAAAACCACAGTGTAATCACAGTTAAAATTGGATCCCTGGAATACTAAAAGTTCTGTGACATAATGGTTAAAAATCGACATGGGTAGCACCAGATCTAGTGATGGGTTGTTCGTGAACGAGCCAGCTCTAAGAGCAGATGTTTTGTAACGAACAAGAAGAGCCGATTCCCTTCAGTGAGTGTCGAATTTTGCTGAGAATCCATCCAGGCAGAGGCGGGACTTTATTTTGGTGGGTACACTACGTGGCCAATAACATGCAAAGACAAACTAGGATCATACCATTATGTGAAATAATGAAGGAGAGTAGACGCTCCAACGACAGTGAGTGTAATGGTACAGGCCAGGTACACAAAGCGACAGACTTAAATGCAAGTGTGTGGAGAAAAGTAAAGAAATTAACGAATATTTCTGAATGCCAACCTGCACTTAAGATTTTTATCTAAAGTGTCATAATGTTAAGACTTTGGACATCATTTATTTTATTTGTTTGCTGTGGATCTGTGTTCAGTTGTTCAATTAAAGGTTTGATTAAGATGTTAAATAGGAACTGTGTATTTTTTTAACAGAAAAAAATGTATAAAAATAAGGCTTTAATGAAAACACTGAATAAAAATTAGCTTACCAACACACAAACCATTTATAATTGCTTAGGCTAAAATAGAAGGCTCAGAGTAGGGCTGGACGGGGGTGTTGAGTCGATTGAAAAGCCGATCTCTATTGTGGCGATTCAAATGCTGGTGTGTTAAACAGTGATTGTCTCAAACTTACTTTAAACACCATCATTTGCAATCGCCAGCAATTGTCGGTTCTTCAAAGGGAGCCGAGTCCAAAAAGCCGAAGCTTTGAAAAGAGACAGACTTCCATCACTAACCGGATACAGAAATCAGTGGTTTTGGGTCATATTGTGTTACGGGTTCGTGATAACCACATCCCCTCCTCCCTTAAGGGTGCATGGTAACCGCAGCCACTCTGCAAAGAGTTGCCAAGACCTTTGCACTACAGTAGTAACAGCAGAGCATTCTTCTGCAACAGCTAACTTAACCAACTAACTAAAAACCAAACCAGTGACTTACTGCTAATGCATCAGACTGTGGCTTTCGAACTGTTGGAACAGATTTGGGCTTCAACCTCAGGTGCAAAACGAATGCAGCGTTGAACAGGCCCTCGTTCTCAAAGCAGTTGGAGGCAAAGTGATTTCCGCAGAAGTGCAAGGTTTTTGGGAGATTTGCAGGCACACATCCGTTGAAGTCGTTAAAGAAAAGTAATCCACTGTGTCTTCATGTCTAGTGACGATGGTAGTGAGAACAGACTCCTGTGCTCGTTGTTACAGTCAATGACAGAACAATTTCTGTGCTTAACTGGTGGCAGTGCCATGTCAATGCTCTCGGAGTCTGCCAAATCGAGTGAATAACAATGACAGTTGGAGAAGTTCTGGCAGAGTTTTTCAGGGGCAGGGTTTGGTCCGAGGAAGAGGAAGAACTATCTAAATGACTCTCGTGTTGACTTAGACTAGAGAAAGAATTCAGATTTGACCATTCAGATGCTGACCCCCACAAAGACAGGAAAACGGACAAAGATGATGGCGTGCATCTGAGAGCCTTATAACTGTACAAAAATGACTAAACAAAACCGTCTAACCAATTCATCCATATAAACATGAGAATAGATGTCATTAAAGGTGGACAGAGTTAACAACATTAGCAAGATGTTAGCATTAGCTCACTACTACAAGTCTATATGCTAATTTGGATTGTTGGCAATCAGTGTTACTGCTGCTCTTTGACACTGTTCTGAGAAACTGAGTTTAATCTCGCTTTAATCTCGTTATTTTGGACCCATGCACATGCTTATTCCAGTAAACTGATAATTTGGGAGGAAGGTCCTAACTATTTTTAATCCTCTATTCTTTTAGCTTTTAATTACATCACATCCCAAATTAACTAAACATGTTTAGGTGCAATCTGTTTATTTTATGTGCTTCTGTTTCCACAAGATGCTGTTAATAGAGGAATTTAGCTTTGAGGACACCCAGCCACCATCAATCTGTGAGAAGGAGAAAAGGTGAGAAGGGTCCGTTCATCTTTCTACAGTGATACAGGCTGATGATGGTTGCATGCTGTCAGGGCTAAACTCCGCTAAAGGAAGCACACCTATGAAAACAGATCAGAACAAAAACAAGACGAATAATTACTATAATAAAAATAACAACTGCCTCACACAAGACAAGGTGAGATTTGCTTGGCTTTGAATATGAGGCAACTGAATGAGGCTAAATGAAAACCGGTGACTTGCAGTACTGAACACTGCTTCGCATTACATTATTAATTTACAGGAATAAAAATGTACATGTGTCAGAATAGTCAGTAAAAAAAAACTTTGTAAGCTTGTACATGAATGTGCAAAGCTGTAAATCTAAATGTACGAGCGCACAAAACTCTAATTATAGTTACAAACCTGTGTGCGAGCTTCCAAAATGTGGTTTCCAAACACTAGCTTAAATGTGTTAGACATATTATTCAATAAAGAAGTTTTGAAGGAGCGTTTTGTCGATACGGTTGACGTCAGTAGAAACGCGCTTGCGTCACAGCAGCGTACGCATGGATGTATTGTTTACAGCAACAGCTCAGAACTGTGCTTTTAACGGGACAAAGGTGTTGTAACAAACCTATTCTTATTGATATTACACGAGACACGCGTTTGGTTGCTTTATGTAAGTTATGTAGAAAGTGGTAAACACAGAATTGAGTTAGTCATTTAACTAACACTTTGGAAAGGAGAGCTACTCTTTCTCACCAAGAAGAAACTCTTTTTGTAACCTCAGCTAGTAAAATAAGAAGAAACACTTACATGCTGAAGCTCCTCTGCGGTACCCGGATAAATGGACGGCACTGCGTCAGGCTTCAAAGACAGCCTTTTAGCAAAACCCATGGACCTTTGAAAATAATTGACGAAACAGTCGTGGCTGAAATGTGCGCCACAAATACGCATGCCCGTTGTATTTGAAGGTCTGCTTGAGCGGTGCTTGTAAATAAAGTCCATCCACTTCTGTTTCAGCGCTGGATTCTTTGGCAGGTAGTGTGATGAGGCTCCCGGCTGTGGTGTGCACCCCAAAACAGCACAATCCGTCATATCTACCACAAGGTTTACCACTTCACCGAAACTTCACCCCGACTGCTTTCACTCACTTTTCTGAGTGATCCGATATTGTATTTGCACACTGAGCCATCACTGGCTCCATGTTTTGTGACGTCACAAATATTTGCATGTGGACGTCCCATCTCATTTCTAGAGGCATAAGGCAATTAGTTCAGGTGTATCAATGTTACTAAATCCATATTATCAATTATCAACATAGTTATTAATTAGGAGGTAGGCATTTAATTTGAGAGCAGAGGGTCTTAAAAGATGCAGTGAGCTGTGTTTGTTGTTGCAGCAACTGTTCATCAACATAGTTCAGTAATTATAATTGGCTGAATTTATAGTTTGACCTGTAAATGTTTGCTTTCTATCATAGAGAAATGTTTCTGTGTGCATATACAATGTATGTAGTTAACTGTATGTTCTTGTATGCATGACATGGAATAACATGACAATGATAATTGCTTTTGCAGTTTCTCACATAGAGAGTTTTGGTAATGTTGGTAATTCAGGCTGAATATCTAAAAAGGTTCATAAAGCTTTTTTTCTCCTTTTTCAGGAACATCATATCAGTTATCAGTTAACCTTCATCAATGTATGACTTTCCAAAAAGAAGAAAAAATGCTGGTTCTAACCTGGGTCAGGTTAACCTACTCTAGGGTTATCTAATCTAAATTATATAAATCAAAAATTAACACTAGAGGAGTGAATGATAAGAACTTAATAAAAATAAGGACGACTCCTCTTATAGAACAGAATAAAAACAAAACAGTCAAATGTGGATTATTAAATATCAGATCTCTCTCGTCTAAATCCTTGTTAGTAAATGATTTGATAAGTGACCATCAGATAGATTTATTTAGTCTCACTGAAACCTGGCTGCAGCAGGATGAATATGTCAGTCTGAA
>JAUBNQ010000012.1:28385121-28398688 GCA_032353495.1 Ctenopoma kingsleyae
TCAGATTAAAGTTATTTCTGTGACCATTGTGAGTTTTTCTTTCATTGACCGAAGGGTACCAACAATTTTGTCCACGTCTGTACTGTAGTAGTCCAGTAATAACACAGACAGCAGTAGGGTCAGAGCTAGAAAGCACCAGGATCTGGAAAAGTTGAAATAAATAGGTAGCACTCTCACTTCAGTTAACATTCATTCAATTACTGTACCCTGGAGCTACAGATCGTCCATCTGTTACAGTGGAGCTGCTCAGTGGAAAACAGTACAAGGCTCTTGTTTCACCTGGAGTACAGTAGCCCTTACACTGGCTGGCCTTTGAGACTAACATTACATTGTCAAAGACTCTTCGATTTGTGCATATGATTGAATATTTCAAGGATTTATTTTGATACGTAGTCAGTACTTTTAACATTTCATTTCTGTGTGACATTCTGGGTTATGTACATGAAATCTTTGGTTATTGAACTGACGTGGTATTTGTGTACATGCATGTAGGGGCCAGGTCAGACTGGTCCATGGCAGTGGAGCCACGGGGCTGCAGTTGGTCCAGTCGTACTCTGACTCTGATGAGGACAGCGATGGAGCCTGGGAGGGCCGGCTGGGAGACCGCTACAACCCACCAGGTAACCTCTTGCTGGTAGTCTTGACTGTTCAGGCAGAAACGTAGGGACAAAATTTGCAGCTTGATTACCCTTTACACAACCACAACAACCACAAACTTTAGAAAGCTTATTCTTAGTTGTTAGAACAGAAACACTGTCTTGCAGAATTAAATTGCAATGTTTTGGCACAGTGTGTTGCTACACAATTTGCTTTCTGCTTTCTGTTTAGTTGGAATCCAGCCAGTACTTGGTAGCAGAAACAGGATGAATCTATGCCAGTAATATGTGAGATTTCAATTAAAGATGCAAATTGTGTTAGAGCTATGCTGTTGCCTTGTATTTCAACAAAGAAATCTAGTTTAAATGAGAGGAAATCAATCAGTCAAATACAGTAAATCAATATACAGGATCCTGATCAAGTATGTTGTCCAGTGTTAACTAAAACTTGTTGTTTGTGTTGTCTTGCTAGTGGACACCCAGCCCGACACACACGAAGTTGATCAAAGTGAGATCCGAACTCAGATCCTGCTGGCCACCGCCTCCTCTGTGCTGAAAGGCCGACACAGTTTCACCCACATGTTAACAGAGGTCTGTCCACAAACACGCAAACTCAAAACCAGCAGTGGGATCAGAGACCAGACTAATATGAAACTGGCCCAAAAAGTGTCAAGATGATTAGTTTTCATCTGACTTCAATCTTATGTTTTTATTCTCTGATGAACTTTTTGCTTTTTAGAGAGAACAAGGCAGATGTAGAGGCTCCAGTTTTTCTCACGGGGAATGCAGTCGAATCCGCACACAGTAAGCTGTTCACACTCAAGCCCATTTCCAGTATTTCTCAACAAATTACCAGAATGTGATGCAAAGAGACAATTAAAATTGTTTCAGAAGGGCAGCACATTCAAAACACATTGCTGATTAAGCAATAACTTGTGTTTTTATATAGGAAGGTTCCCAATCTCTTCTGATAGTGTCAGTATCTTGCAACTGGACGACTTGTATTACATATTATTACATATTCATTCTTCATTCATACAATGATGCATTGTCATGTTTAATAACTGTTGTAGATTTGGTTGAGTAATGCACAGTGTAATATTTTGCCTTTTGCCTTGTCTTCAGTGTGTTTGTATGTTTAGTGTTTTGTGTAATTAGTATTGCATATATATATTTTTATATATATATTTTTAAATCCACAGTCCACTACACATGTTTACAAAAAGGCTCATGCTGCTGTCTGTCCATTCAAATTGACCCTTGTATTCCTCTACAGTTTCCTGCCAAACTATGTATCCCACAAGGATACGTACCAGCAGAAAGCTTTCTGTGGAGTCTACAGTGAGGATGGCAACATGTTCCTCTCTGCCTGCCAAGGTAAATAAGTCCAGATCCAAAATGAGAACCCTGGGGACCTCACTCAGAGCTGATCGGGATTGTTTAAAACTTGCTTAGAAATCAATGTGGTCAGTCACAGAAGTATTGGCTGAGTTTTCACTTCATTTTCTTGACATTTATTGTTTCATATCCATTCATCTGACATCCATCTGACATTTCAATAGTGTGAAATAGCCAATTATGCACTGGATTAGGTGAAAAGTCAAGTAGTTAAATGCTGGTCACAGAAAGGTTGAAATTGGTTCCTAAATTATTTTCAATGTTTTTAAGCTTACACTTTAGTTACTTACTTTTAAGTACATAACTTGTTTGTACTGTTTGTTTTCACTCTTGCTCGTTGCAGATCAGAACATCCGCTTGTACGACACCACCAGAGGGCGCTTTAATCTACGACGGACAGTGAAGGCTCGAGACGTAGGCTGGAGCGTGCTGGACGTCTGCTTCACCCCTGATGCTCAGCATGTGCTCTACTCCAGCTGGTCTGACTACAGTAAGGATAGGAGTCCTGTCAAATACTGTATTATGCAGTGAGCCTGTTGTTACTGACTTAAAAAAAATCTTAAACTTAATATCTACTAGCAGCTATCAATTTGTTATTCCTAGAAAGTGACAGAGTCGTCAAAGCCAATTTGAGGGACCATTTGGCATTTCTGATAGCCAGAGAACCGGCTTGTTCAGGAACTCCAGAACACACCAACTCTTTGCTGCTTATGTCAGGGGTGGTCTCAGGATTAACATGATGAACAAGACCACCAAATGCTTTGTTGTAAAGATAAAAATTGCTGTATCATTTATTAGATGAAAGGATTATATAGAAGAGGTAAGGGTGCTAAATCAAATTACAAGTTGGAAGCTAAGTGGTGGTGACATTGAACTCGTGTTGTTCGTTTATAAGCTAAAAATAGCTTTTTACTTCAGATGATTGTGTTTAGGCTTCAGAAATTATACAGTAAGTGGTGTTCGCTTGTGAAGGTCATCATCATTTATATATCATGGAGTTTATTTTCTGCAATAATCCAAAAGCCAATGGACAAATCCTGTTGACTTTTTGTTGAAGGGACCAGGGTGATGGCAACTTCCAGACTGGCCTACAAGCATTCCTTTGACACTCTTATATGGTTGATACCAGCATAGTTGATGCTAGGTTGTTAGCTAAAGGCTGAGGCTACTAAAAACTAACAGTAACAAATTACATTCAGTGTTACCAAGAATCAAAACACTAGGTAGTATATTTTGTAAGAAGACGTTAACAACACACTGTAGGCTGTCGTTGTTGTTGATGACTGGAGATGGATACAGACATATACAGTGATGTAATCGTGGCTCAGTGATGGCTCTTCAGCGGGTAGAAAACCTTTTTACAAGATTCACAAGTTGAACCAGCTCTGAATCAGCACCTAGTTTGCTTCAGTTGAAAGGGGGTATATTTGGAATTGTTGAGCTGTGCAGCTAAATAAAACATAGCAGTTTAAATTAATGGTTGACAGTTGATTTGGTATGACTGTAAACCTATTTCTCTCAAGAATTGTAAGTGTTCTAAAAGTTGTAAAAATAATCTGGTAATTGTTAGCTCCAAAGTTAACGATGTACATTTTTGTTGTTAAATTTGTACTGTAATTAATAGGTCTTTCATTGTTCATTAGTCTGCTGATTAATTTTGATTGTGTGGTCTATGAAATATCAAAAAGTAGTTAAAAAAGCACACTACAAAGTCTGATGTCAGACCTGAAGATATTCAGATATTCAATAAAAAAGTAAAGTAAATCTTCACATTTTAATATGTTTTCTCTGTGTGTGTGTGTGTGTGTGTGTGTGTGCGTGTGCGCGTGTGTGCGTGTGTGTGTGTGTCTTCCCCACAGTTCATTTGTGCAGTATAGAAGGAGACAGTGAAAACCACACCGCCTTGGACCTCAAGTTAGTGTTTCCCTCATAGTAACTTATAACATTACAGAGCAGGTAATTTTTCATTCGCTCCCTTCATTACCACCTGGATGCATGATGCTGTCAGATCTCATCACTTCAACATCCATCATCTCACTGTGTGTGTGTGCGTGCGTGTGTGTCTGTTCGTTCCTTCATTACTTCAACACTTCCATTAAAGCTCATAACACTCCTAACAGTAGCATTGCTGATGTGAGCCTTCATCTAGGTTTTGGTGTGGGATGTGAAGTACAGTATACACCATAGCTGCGATTCAGTAATGATGTTATTGCTGCAGCATCAACCTGCTTGTGTGTGTGCTGTTTGTAGTCCAGATGAGAGGAGGTTCTGTGTGTTCTCACTGGCTGCGTCCACAGATGGCAAAGAGATTCTGGGAGGGTGAGTACAATTTACTTCCATGTGTTAAGGCAGTGACTGTGGTGACTGGTGTCTTGTTCATCTTTCAGGGACGTTATTTCATGGTTATATATGGCATGCACACTACTTTCTACTGTCAATCCCTCAATGCACTGCTCGCCATTCTATAGCTACGTAAATTTATAAGTAAAGTTATCTATGATGACACAATATGACGCTGATTATTGAGTGTCCAGAATCTCAATTTGCTGCTCAATAATGAGTGCACTACTTAGGGTTCATTATATAGGGAGTGATTTCAGACATGGCCTTCACTCTTGTAGTCAGTGCGTGCTGTGAGTGCTTCTGTTAAGATAACATACCCTTATTTAATGTGAAGCATGATCAGTCACTTTAACCTGCTTCAAATTCATTCACTTTCCGTTCTTTCCAGAGCAAATGATGGCTGCCTTTACGTCTTTGACCTTGATCAGAACAAGCGCACGTTGAAGGTCAGTATCTGCACACATTTGCTGTTTGTGTTTTGCTGTCTTTTAGTCTGTGCATACCTGTTTCTGTGTTACGTCCACCTCTTGTCTATTCGTGCCTCATCCCGCGGTCAAGGTGAGCTGAACATTAGCAGCCCTGAAAGTGTGCCAGCTCACAAAGTTTTACACCTCCCTGCAGTCTGTAATGAAACAGCTCCACCCTGCAGTGGGACGGAGGGTTTAAACCCACCTTCCTCCTCCTCCCAAAGCCACCCTCTGTGTAGAAGTCAGTAGCTGACCTCTACCATCTGCTTCGACAACATCTTTTTAGCTCCGCATTACTGTCTGTGTTTTTGCTCTGAACATGTTCTTTTTACCTATATTTGATATTATATGTTTTCTTACTATCAGCAAACCAAGAGAGAACTTCCTCAACTAACACGTATTGTGTGTGTGTGTGTATCTCAAAGTGGATATGTCTTCTTCCTCTGTGCTCTGTTGTTATGCAACAACCATTTAAAACCAGGCTCATAAGACCAGCAATGGGCTGTGAAGTACTTTTGGCCTAGTAGCTGAAATGCATTACTGCAGCTTCAACATTATTCATACTTCATCATGACACATACAGCCTTGGAAAAAATGTAAACTATCAAAATGATCAGTTTCTCTGATTTTGCTATTTGAAGGTATATGTTTGAGTAAAATTAACATTTTTGTTTTATTCTATAAACTACTGACAACATAACTCCCAAATTTCAAATATAAATATTGTCATTCAGACCATTTATTTGCAGAAAATAAAAAATGGTGAAAATACCAGAAAAGGTCCACTGTTTTCAAACCTCAAATAATGCAAAAAAACAAAACAAGTTCATATTCATTTTTACACACATTACACACTTTAAACACATTACTAATGTTTTAACTTAGGAAGTGTTCAGAAATCAATATTTGGTGGAGTAACCCTGATATGAAATCACAGCTTTCATGCAGTGGTCTCTTAATGTTTTTTCCAGAGCTGTAATGACCCAAAAAACAATTCTCTCACAAACAGTCACTAGTAAAGAAGTGAACATAAAACAGTGAATAATTTTTTATGATTGTCACAAACACTGCAGATTTACCTTTTCTGTTGTCTCAATTTAATCCATTGGTTGAGTGTTGTTTGGAAAGTCTTGAAGAGCGTGTCAAGTCTAGAGGAGTGCAGGCTCAATGGTCCCAAAATGTAGAATTCTACCTGCAACCTTCAGGTAATTTTATTTGCTAGAATGGAATAATGAGTGAGCAACACTCACTTTGATAGAGATGAAGCTGGCAACATCTTCAAATGCATTATCTAGTTCTTCTTAACACATCCATGATGAAAACACATCAGTGAGCCATGCTGTTGCCATCCTGCTGCCACAAAATGACTAGCGATCAAATGCGGATTAATCAGAAGCTGAAAATGCCTCACATCAACTGCAATATTTCCTCCTGTTTATCTGGTTAAATCTAGCAGCTGTTTTAGGTAATAACAGAGCCTTTTAAAAAACAAAACTGTTTATTTGTGATTTTCAGTAGGAACCATACGCTCACATAGTGTGTTGGTTTTGGTGTTTTCATATTGTTTGGGGATAATAACGGAGCAAGATGTGAAATCTGTAGCCATGCTAGCAACTCTGGGAGGCCGTGGTTAAAGTTAAAGTATCTTAGTGAAAATACACATGCATCCTGCTCTGCTTCACTGAACTTAACATATTATTATGCACTTCAGTCTCACTTAGCAGGAAGCTGTGTATACCACTATTAGAACACCACCACCCCCCAAAACCGTTTTCTTTTTGTGTCCCTCCTTGCCAGATTGATGCCCATGAGGACGACGTGAACACGGTGGCGTTCGCCGACGTCTCGTCCCAGCTGCTTTTCTCTGGCAGTGACGATGCACTATGCAAGGTGTGGGACAGACGGACGCTGCGGGAGGACAGACCACAGCCTGTCGGACAGCTGGCTGGCCACAGAGACGGCATCACCTTCATCCACAGCAAGGTGTGGGAGGCATCCATCTGTCATTTCCCAAACGCTCTCTAGTAGAGAGATTTGACTAATGATTGGTTGGAAACTGATACATGCCAATTATAGCTCTATACATGTCTCTTTAGTTTAGTCCAGTATGCTAACGTTGTTTTTTTTGTTTTTAAATCTGCTCCTCTAAACTCACACCGTGGCTCTTTCAGGGTGATGCTCGCTATCTGATCAGCAACTCGAAGGACCAGTCCATCAAACTCTGGGACGTCAGGAAGTTCTCGCCCAAAGAGGGGCTGGCAGCTTCCCGCTTGGCTGTCACCCAGCAAAATTGGGATTACCGTTGGCAGCAGGTTCCCCAGAGAGGTGAGGAAGAGGAATAAAGAAATCCTCTTGTATACATTTTTTAAATTTTGGCAGTGTTGTGTTTATTTACCTCAAGGCTTTTGTGCCTTTCAGCTCTGAAGAAACACAAGCTGACCGGTGACACCTCAGTGATGACGTACCGTGGTCACGGTGTTCTGCACACCCTCATCCGCTGCCGTTTCTCCCCAGAGTTCAGCACTGGGCAGAGGTTCATCTACTCTGGCTGCTCCACTGGAAAAATCATCAGTGAGTATGACCATGTGAATACTGTGAAAAAGTATTTGCCCCTTCCTGATTTTTTACTTTTTTCACTTTGCTTTGTCACATTTAAATGATCCAGATCACTTAACAAATTTTAATATTACACAAAGATAACCCTGGTAGATACAGAATTAAGTTCTTAAATGATTAATTCATTTATTAAGGTAAAAAAGCTGTTTAAACCTGCCTGACCCTACGTGAAAAAGTAATTGCCAAAAAAACATCTTGATTATATTTTCAGCAAATATTCTGTGGACTAATGAGACAAAAGTTTAACTTTTTGGAAAGTGTGCTGTTATATCTGGTAAAACTAAACACCACATCATACCAACAGTCAAGCATGGTGGTGGTAGTGTGATGGTCTGGGGCTGCTTTGTAGCTTCAGAACCTGGACGAGTTGCTGTGATTGATGGAACCATGAATTCTGCTCTCTACCAAAAAATCCTGAAGAAGAATGTCCAGTCATCAGTTTGTGACCTCAGGCTTAAGATGCGCTTTATAAACTATGGTATTCTGTGGGACTTTAATCAATCAGTGACTTGTATCTGCCTGATTTGAACAGCTGAGGTCCAAGTTCAGTCTAGATAGAAAACTTTTTTTTAAATATTTGCAGCTCAGAAGCTTTCTCAGGATAAATCAAAATAACTTTCTTTCTAGACCAGGTCTCACTACTTTGGAGGAAATGACAACTAAGGATAGTAAAGGAATGATATCAGACTTTTATCTTAAGCTGATAATGTACTCACCAGAAAATTCAAGAGATAGGATGACATCTTGGCAAGAGGACCTTGGACAAGATGTGACTGAAAAAGGCTTGTGCTGCAGTTCACACTAAGTTTATCAATTCCAGGCTCAGACTAATCCAGTACAAATATTTAATGCGGACTTATGTGACACCAGTAAAACTGAATAAATATAATAAAACTATATCAGATACATGTGTTAATGTACAGTCTATAAAGGAACATTGTATCATTGTATGTGGGAGTGTAAGGAAATTAACAACTTTTGGGAAAAAGTAAGGAAGGTCATTGAGGAGATTATCTGTAAGCACATTTTACTGGACTCTAATCTTTTTCTTTTAGGACTTTACCCTGACAAGCACAATTATAGCAGAAATCAACAAGCTTTCATGGATCTGAGTTTAATTACTGCAAAAAAAAATGTATTGCATTGTCATGGAAGTCCAGCTGCAGGCCGAGTCTTAATCAGTGGATAAGACAGTTGTTGCAGATTTTGCCGTTAGAACGGATTACTTACATCCTAAAGGCTAAACAGCAGACATTTGAGGACATATGGACACCCTTTTCCTCACTTATGTTAAGAAAATGAATCGACATGACATCTTGAAAAGATTATGATATAATGCCTGTATTTTATTAATGTTTCCTTCCCCCCAATTTCTTTACTGTGGGTTTCACTGACAGAGCTGCAGTCCTTTGTTTATTTCTCTTTCTCTTTCTCTCTCTTCATATTTTTTAATATTACAGTAGATGGCCACTAATTAATATAGAGCACAACCCCTGTTGTTCAGTGTAGTAGGTTCTCTGTGTTAATGTTTGTTTGTTTGTTCCTTCTAAAGACACAGCTGTACTGTGATATCCTTTGTTGAAATGAAGACTTGTGGCTGTATTGTATGAAAATTCAATAAATATATTTCTGAAAAAAAGAAAGTAACAAATCAGGAAGGGTGGCAAATACATTTTCACAGCACTGTCTGTCTGTGTGCTTTGTAATGTTTCAGCACCAGTTAACCCTGCATCACCAATAGACAACAAACATCTACAACCAGCTGCATTACTTGAATTGTTTGTGTGTGTGTGTGTGTGTGCAGTCTATGATGTACTGACGGGCAGCGTGGTCTCCAGACTGTCCGGCCACGATGCCTGTGTGAGGGACGTCAGCTGGCACCCGTATGAGGACAACATCATCAGCAGCTCTGTGAGTTGTGTTAATGCAAACTGCAGTCAAAGAGTAAAAAGCCTGTGATCATTAATATTACACTGAGTCTAAAGAAAGCACTTCACAGAAGTCGTTAAATGTTTTATTTGAGCAGCATCAAACCACGCTGTGTTTCCTGTAGTAATGTAATACCATGGATTAAGATACTTTTCTGGTAATAACAGAGAATCAAATGGTCCATTTGCAGAAATATGAACATCTTCTGTATCTTGTTTAGAATTTATATTTCACTTTTTAGTGGTTTTCATAATGTCACTAGCTTCTACATTGGCAACAAAAAGTAGTTAAAACTGCAGCAAAGTTGACAGAGTGAGCTCAGATTCTCTGCAAGTCGTCGCATCGGTGACTAGTTTATTAAAGTCACATTAATCTGGTCAGATGCTGTACAGATTTGGCCCAAATTTTGTCTCAGTTTGGGAACACATTCCAGCCAGGTGTGCATCAACAACTATTCTTGGTTGATCTTCAGAAATCTCACTATTACAAACCTCTGTTGACATGGTCAGACTTTTATAATGAAGATCCAGGTTTCTCCATATTTAAATCAGGCAGAACCTCCCAGAATCACACCAGATTAACAATACACTGACTGAACCACCTGACTTTAATTTCCCTTTCAAATGAATTGATAATCCTAAATGTACACATACAGTTGTGTTCAAAATAATAGCAGTCCAACATCACTAACCTGGTCGGTCACTGTTTTTGGTTCTATATGGCAAATAACTTACTAGTAGG
This sequence comes from Ctenopoma kingsleyae, assembly GCA_032353495.1. Taxonomy (NCBI): domain Eukaryota; kingdom Metazoa; phylum Chordata; class Actinopteri; order Anabantiformes; family Anabantidae; genus Ctenopoma; species Ctenopoma kingsleyae. The sequence continues at coordinate 28,395,212 of JAUBNQ010000012.1, forward strand.
TGTATTAGATATATAGAAAACCAACAAACCCAACAGTCTTGACATGAATACTGCTGATTCTGTGTAACTGAACTATTAATTGCAAATAAAAATAACAGCAGTATGGAGTTTGATTAGAGAGGTCATTCATTCTGTGAAAAAACATCTGTCAGTTATGGCTATTATTTAAGGAAGGAACTACTAGGATCTACTTAGGATCTAAGTAAAATGTGTTGTTCCAGACATTGTTCAGAAGAATAGCATACTTTGATTAAAAACAAAACAAAAGAAAACATATGAAGAAGTGCATAAAATGATAGACTGCTCAGCTAAAATGATCTCAGATGTGTTAAAGTGGCAGCTGAAACCTGAAAGAAGTGGAAGATCACTTTACCATTACCATTTGAATAGATGGAAGAATAGCCAAAATGGCAAAGACTCTGCTCCAGGGAGTTGAAAGAATGTCTAAAGTTACCTGTGAGTACTGTTGGAATTAGAAGACGCCTATTTGAATCCAAGCTCAACCTATTTGTATCAGAAATAAATGTGTTTTCACCTTTAATAAATCCAGATCTGAGATGAAGTCAATAAAGCGTTTAGGAATGTTAACCCCCTGTGGGAATGCAGGAGTGTTCATCTCGGTGTCTCTCCACAGTGGGACGGAGCAGTGCGCATGTGGGAGCACAGACAAACCCACCCTCTGGAGGAGGAGAGAGAGCGGGACAGAGATTGACAACAAAAGAGACATAAAGGAGAAGATGTCGGGGGAAGAGACATCACCACAGAGGGGCCAATACGGGCCCTTTAACGATAAGCTGTGTGGGACTGGTATAGACTTAAATATCTTTTAAATTCAATGCTGGATATAAATGATTACAATTGTAGCGTGTTTGTGAAGTGTTCATTTGGAAAGCATTGAAGCCTCACGCTATCAAGGTCAGATTAGACACTGGGACGGGCTTCTTCTCTTTTCCTTTAGCTTCTGGTTTTGTTTGTTTTGTTTTGTTTTGTTTTGTTTTGCCTCATCTTATTGCGCAAGATATGCAGGCCAAAGCTTTTGAATTTGTCCTGAAACACGTCACTCGAAATGTGCTGAAGTTCAAATCGCTAAACACTGCACTTACTTAAAGAGCTGTTGAAATGTTTTGGTGAGTTAGTTAATAAAAAAAATCAATGTTGGACATTGCAGGGACTAACGATGATAAATAGTGTATAAATGTAAAGTATTTTAATGGTATGTGCGTTCAGGGAGTGTACTTAGATAGTTGTCAGTGTGCTGATTAGGCTGTGTCCTATTTCAGGGGATTTCACAATAGATGCGAGTAATTTCATTTGCCAAATCTGTCATCATATAACTTCCCAAAGTTTCCCAGGATGTCCAGCTCTCTTCCAAACATACTCTTAGTTTTACTGTCAAACTCCTAATAATGTCATTGTGGATCCCCTTTGGCTTCAAAACAGTCCAAAAGAAGCCCTGTATTTACCCTGATCCCAGATCAGCACTCAACTCTAAACACAAGCCCTGAGTCAGTAAAAAAAAGTCAATTTGTTGGTTAATGTAAACCTGTGATCTGCTCAGAAGATTTGATTGTGTGTGAAACTGTTAAAGCCAAGATCAGGTGAAGATACTCTGTGTGTGTGTGTGTGTGTGTGTGTGTGTGTGTGTGTGTGTGTGTGTGTGTGTGTGTGTGTGTGTGTGTGTGTGCGCGCGCGCGCGGATAAAGACTTACACACTGATCTGTATATGCAATTTTCAGGTGTTTATATCAAAACCCACCATTCAGCATTTTACAGTAACAATAAAACCTTTGTTTAACTGTATCACAAAGAAACTGCTTTGTAGTACATTTGCAACTCAAAAATAAATAAAAAAAACAATCACATGAAGCTTTGTGAGTCTTCTTTTTTTTTTTTTTTTTTTTTAAGTTCCTTTTCCTTTGTTTGAATTTCCTCATTTTCCCACTACATGTGCCAGATCTGCATTTGGCAACAGCTCATAACAGACAACTGGCAAATTAGCTGATACAGGAACCAAACAGTTGCCTGAAGGTCAGCGCAATGACAGCAGTGCAGTAAAAGCTCTAAAATTAGACGGAGAACCTTTTCATGTGTTGCCACTCACAATGTGGCTGAATGCAGAGTACAGTAATGAAAAATGCCATGTTGCTACGTCCTTTTCTGCAGTATGGATTATGCAGCACTGTGTTTTATTGAGTGTGGAAAGATGAAATTGACTGTTTGGATTTGGTTTGGGGACTGGTCCTGGAAATAAAATTTTAAAAAACACTGTGAGAAACTCAGGCTGTCCACTGTGCCAAATATAGACGAGCAACAGTTTATAACTTCAATTAATTTTGGCTCCAGCAGCTGATTCTAAGAATGGAGAAGTCACTGAGAACCGAAGAAGGAGCCAGCAAACAAATTATTCTTTCTGAGTACATGAGAGTTTGTTCATGCTAAATTCTCATGTTGTGGAACACCAGTGTGCCTGACTGGAGTGTTGATTTAAGTCATGCAGACTTTGGAGTTTACTGCGGAGTTTCCAGTTTTGTCAGACTAGTGTTGGATCATTGTCTGTGGGGAAGAATGGGGTCAGTTCCAGCAGCAGCCATCACTGTGTCTCCACTTTCAGTATGTGTAGTGGAGGGGGGAGGTCTGTGGAGAGTGAAGGGGACAGAGGGGTTGTATTTTTATAAACCATGTGCTCTCCTGCATGTCTGACAGTGATAAAGTAGCAGAGTCCCACACAGGGAGTGGAGGGCCTTTCACAGACAAAAGAAAGTGAGGCGCTGAGCTGTAACTGGGCACAAAGTCAAAAGAACGGGAGACTTGAACAGTTCAAGCTGTGACCAAAGAAGTCATCAAGAAGGGAAACATGAATCTGAAGACTGAAAACTCCTCAAATGGCTTCACATCAGTCATCAACATGGAGAAGTTGCACAAAGTGGCTGCAGAGTTGATACAGCCGGGAAAGTTCCTCCTGCGGCTGCTGGACGCTGCTCTGGAGTTTGTAACAGACCTGCTGGCCAGGCTGTTAGGAAGCAGCCTGGTCAGGCAACACTTCCACCTGATGCTGTCTGCTTTGGTTCTGTTCGGACCGCTCCTCAGTTTCTGGGTGTCAAAGTTCAACATCTTTGCAAACACCAACCACTACCTGTACAGGTGAGCGCTTTGGTGGCTGCACGGTTTTCAGTTGGACCTGTTTGTCTGTATGTCTTAAATTATCCACATCTCAGAGACAAATGTCATACTTAGTTATTTTTTAGAAACTGTAATTACTAGTAACTTTGCAGATTGGCATTAATAATAAAGAATATAATAGTAATAGTATATAAAAGTATGATGTTTTATAGATCAAATGAGCTGCACTGATTTATGACATTTATAATTATAATCATTACGTTCTGCATGAGGAGTACTTGTACTTTTGGTACTTTAAATATTGCTGATAGTATTTCTGTAATTTCACTTAAATAGTATTTTGAATGCAGTACATTG
>JAUBNQ010000012.1:28499681-28514019 GCA_032353495.1 Ctenopoma kingsleyae
AACATCAAATTCTAATCTGAAATACAGTGTAGACATTGTTAATATTAAAAATGACTACTGTATATAGAAACTGTCTTGTAAAGGAATATTTACATGAACATACAGAATCATCAAACATCAGTATTGTCTTCCAATAGCACATTATGTTTTCTAATGGAAGTTTATTAAATTAAGAAGATAACTAGATCATTAGAAAATCGTTTTGCAATGATGGTAACACATCTGAAGACATGAATCTTTTCATGGAAAACATGGTAAAACCTACTGTATGTGTGTCCAAACTTTTGACTGGTAGTGTAGTCTCAAAATCTATCCATCCATCTATCATTCATCTTCTCTATCTCCATGTATCTTTGCTTTGCAGGGAACAGCTGCGAATGATGTAATTTCCAGTCACAGCAGCACATCATTTCTTTTGTCTGGATTTTCTTTATATTTTCTCTTCTCTCTCCATTTATTGTGCTTTAAAAGTTACAACATACACACACACACACCAGACATGCGCTCCTGTCCGGTAAGCTGCCCCTGCCTGTCATATCTAATCCTCCTACACTGTTGTCAGGAAGGATCAGACATCGCAGCGACCGTCGCCAGCATTGCACCCGTACATGTTGTTGTTTTGGATGATGACGTCACTAGTGCTAACTGGAGGATTAATCTCCGTCTGCATGGAGATAAACATTTGGATACACATGCTGTAGTTGTCCTTTGTCTACATGTTCTCTTGCACCACACCTCATGCTTTGGAGGATAGATTCACATTCAGTGGGACTGAATGAAGTAGTCACTAGGATTAGCGAATGACGTTTTAAGAGAGACTTGGATATTCAGTATACAGCAGCTGCTTTGTGTATGTGTGGGATTTGCTGTGAGAAGAGAATTGCTTAAAAAACATTTTAAGAACAAGGAATCTGGTCTGGATAATATTCTGAAATGTTAATTATGCTTTAAGTCTCTTTTTTACAGGTAATAATAATAATAATTGATACTTTATTGATCCCCTAGGGTAAATTCTTGTTTTGGACAGGCCGCCCCCTGTGAGGCGCCAAAGGTCAGGGTATCGGAGTCTTTTCCAAGGACACCTCGACATGTAGCCTGGCGGGACCGGGAATTGAACCGCTCGACTGCTCTACCCACTGAGCTATCATGCCGCCCAGGTCTACCCATGTAAAGCACTCTACAGATAGCACTAAACCACAGTCTTTCTATAGAAAATACATTATATCAAGTAAACACAGTTCAAACCATCAATCTAACTTCCAGTGCTACTACTACGACTATACTAGATCTCGGGTTACAAAACTTAACCACCGTTTTCCCGATCAAATACGTCATTTTAGAATTTCAGAGCCACAGTTCACTTCCTAGCTTGTTTTGTTTTTTGTGGTTGGGGGCTTTCAAAACATGTATAACCTACACTCTGTCCTGTCCCTGAACCAGACCTGCAGCTAACAGACAGATCATGTCCAGGTGTTGTGGTTCTGTCTTCTGGAAATGATTTGACGTGGATTTGTGTAAAATTTGTGCTAATATTTTTGGCCATATGACCAAGTCCTACTAAACCCTCTCCTCTGTGCTGTGTGTGGAAACAAGGAGTGATTGACAGTGAACTCCGTCATCGCACCACACACGCCGAACCTCAGAACTTCTTATACATGACATATCATGGTTGAAAAGAGTTCAGAGCACCAGCGAGTGAAGCGTGTTTGACAGCGATGAAATCCTTTTTTTATGAAGACTAACAGACAGATTTAGCCGTTTTCCGAGCCTCCTCCTCTCTCTTGTTTGCAACAAAGTTTGTGTCAATCTGTGGTGCTGCTGGAAAACTGTGGGGTTTACAGTCAAGGGAAAGGATTTGTTTTAGCAATATTTATACAAGTAGACATTTCCAACAGTGGATTAGAGATCTAGTTTTGGCTTGATAAAGTTGTTAGTACATTTTATTCCATCATAATCATCCTTCATATCACAATGTAGGTTACATTTCCACTTGAAAGTGCAAAGAAAGTTAATTGTACATCCAGAACCTGTCAGCTGTAAGTGTAGAGATAGTAGAGATATTCTACCAACAGTTTGTTTTACTAAATGGAGCAATATCCTGGACTTTCTGTAAAGTGTTTGATTTGTGTGTCCAGCCTGTAGGTAGGTAATAACACTGTTATGTAATAGAAAACCTGTAGGCACCTGGAACTGAGTTCAGTGTCATTTTCTCTCTGAGGAGTTCATTTTTGTCTTGGTGCCTTTAAGCTTTTGAATAAAGAACAAGTGAGGCATTAAAAAGAAACACACTGACTGACGTGGTCTGCCCCTGGATTGTGTTGTGTTTGTACATCGCTCTCTTTGTCTCACACTGTGAGAATTCACACATTCCTGTGTTAAGGATTGCAAAGTGATGGCTGCTAGTGTTATTTTAGCCATGATGGCGCACAGTGAGAGATAGCAAGAGTGGGGGGGGGGCTGGGGGTGATCAGCTGATATCCTCACTGAGAGTGCAACATCCCTGGGCCAAAACAGAAAGAAGTGGTCCTGGAGCTGCCACAGCTGCCCTACATTCCTCGACTGCTTTGCTTTACAGACTGATGGATGATTGACTGTGAGGGATCAGATGGACGCTTGGTAGAATAAACTGAAGGAATAATAGGTTGTAATAGGGAGATGTAAATGCAAATGGTTGCAGAAGCATCGCTGGAGGACAGAGAGAAGAGGATTGTGGAGGGATTTAGTGTGAACATAGTACAAGGGAGAAAGGTGGAACTGGATATGATTAGATTGTCTTTTCATCAGCTATCAATGTGCTGCAATGACTTTTGAAAGGGAGTGTATCTGCAGAAGGCTGCTTTTTTGTTTGACAGGTTTCTATTTTTGTGCAATAAAAAATGTCTGATGTGATGTGTGATTTATCACAAGGCCGTCTTTGTGGAGTGAGGCCACCATGTATCTCTTCGTGAAAAATTACAGTGATGCGCATAGGAACAGATATAACGGATTCCATTTTGACTTTCAATCACACTGAGGTTGATGGAACTTTACAAAAAAAAACAAACTAAAACATGGCACCAGAAACTCAAAGTTTCATCACCAATACTGTACGCAACCGCCCAGGCCTTATAAGTCACCATCCCTCTGTGACTTATAAGGCCTGGTATGCCTTCAGGGGCCTCCAGCAACATAACACAGCATGTGAGTTAGACCTGCACACAGGAAATGAGAGATTCCAGGCTTTATTATTTTCGTCCCCCTTCCCCCCAAAATGAAACAAAGAGGTTAAACACAACCATCAACAGGAGGATGATGGATTGATGGTTGTAGAAAGAAACTTGGCTCCCTGGCAGGGGAATTCAGTAGTGCAGTGATATTTTGGCTAATGAAAGTCCAACTGAGAAGCAGAGTGTTGTGCACAGCAAACTGTGTCAAAAGCATGTTCCCACAAAGACAGGTGATATCTTTTTTTACCATCTGAAGCAGTGCCACCCTTTACATCTAACACAATACAAGACTACAGTCCCAGAACCAAGTAAGTGCTGGTGACATACACCTGATTGTGTCCACTTTCCCCCGTCTTACGACAAAAGCAAAGAGATAAAGTGATATCACAAATGCAAATGCAGACTTTATTGCAAAAGTCATAATTCCTGTAAGCACAGTCACAAATGACAGGTTTAAGCAGCTGAATTAACCTTAAACTGTATGTTCACATCTCACTTAGTACTAATAGAGTAAAAAAGAACCTTTAAGTGTGACAGAAATGAAGATTTGATTTACTGTGCTGCAGTACTGTGCTGCTCCCTTCTTGGTTTTTTGGTGTGAATTTGTCACACTTAAATAATTCAGATCATCTAACACATTTTGGAAGGTTGTGATATATGTTAACGATTAGCTTGATAGACTTGATGATATTTCCTGCTTACTGTCCATTTTTTTGTAGTAGGCAGTAACGTATTTAACAGCCAGTACTACTTTGGTACAAAGAGTTTCTCGTTGTTGTCCAGACATTACAGTGCATATTTTTCCAGATGTTGGAAAGAATGTGTGTCTGTATGTTGTTTGGACAAAGTTTTTGAAAGTTTGTCCGTCTGTCTGTTTTCAGACTGAAGTCACTCAGTCTGTACATTGTAATGGTCTTTTTTTAGGCTTCTTATCAGGTTTGTAGTCTGCTGCTGCATGTTAGTGTTTGGTTTTGCTGTTCCATTCCTGCAAGTGATGTATTTTTGTTTTTTTGTTGTTTTTTTTTAGATCTAATTTGGTCAAATTTTCCAAGTGATAGTCTCCACCATGTCTGATGGCTGGCTTAGGTTTGGGATGTTGATTGGGGCAAGTATTTGGGATATATTCACTACTTTTGATATAACTAAATCTAAATTTAGTTATACTATCTACTACTTATACTAAAGCTTTTATGTACTGTAGGCATTTGTAGAGACTGAATTATCATACATAAAGTAAATCCAATACTCACACTACTACGCATGCATTACTGGGGATCAGATGTTTTCTGTTACCACAGGTGCAGAAGGTGCTTTTTAATGGAAGGATTTGTGGGGACATCCAACATGGCTACATTTGGGCAGACAGTAGGAACTGTATTGATGGTTGGTTTACTGTAAGCAGAGGAGTTTGCGTGAGGACATAGGTGGTAAAACAGCAAAGAAAACCTACACACACAAAGCCTTCAAGGATGCTGGAGGAAGTCACTACCTTGTAGACAGTTGACAGGGATGCAGTTGACATTACATGATATAACACTAATATATCACACAATGCAGTAAAATAGATCAGCATATTATTGTATATAGCATGAACAAGTCTGAAAAGAGGTGGGGTAGGGTGCTACAGCTAGGATTGACTTCAGCACCTCAGCAGCATTTGAATGGAAAAGCAGTTAGGATAATGGATACTGAACACTTTGTTGTTGTTGTTATTTTTATTTATTGGTTAACTCCATCTTTATTGTGTTTACTGCCTACTGAAATGAAACCTATGCATTCGACGTATCAGTGTTACTGTGGGTCATTACTGAAAATCGAATGACTTTTCAGCATATACATCCAGTGCATCTTATTGTTGTGATTTGTGTTAGGTTGTTTTAAATGCGCCACAGCTGGTCAAGAGGCTGTTTTTTATCTGCACCAACTACATGATGTTACCACCTTAACCTAAAAACTGAATATAAAAATAAAAGATGAAATAATTACAAAGTTATTGTGATAATTTAGAAACATGTAGATCAATAGGAAAAGGAGACACATACAGATCGTTACACATAAAACCAAAACCATAAACAACAGACATTTAAAGCAATGAAAGAGTGGACAATAATGTTAATAGAAATAGGCACCATAGAATTCATCATTAAATAGGAATTGAGACCTTCAAAGCAGCAAATAAATAAGTAAACTGTTTAATGGTGGTAAATGAGATTTTGCAGTACTGGGTGATTTTGTTTTTATGCCAGTTTCTGTTAATATTAGCTCTGACGATAGCACATGTTACATACTACTAAGTGTCTCCATCATTCAAATACATGTGTTTTTTTTAGATGTCACCTGTGTGAAAATATGTGTCTGTAGTGGTTACATGACCATGGTAGTTTAATTAAACATAACAACTAAGAGTGGCACTTTGGAGAAAGACAGAGGATTTAAGTAATTGCTTTTACACTTTGGCAAAAAGGATGAAATGAAGAGAAAGACAGCAGAGATATCAGCATGCGTTCCTGCCCACCAGGCTGCCACTAGAAATAGATGGCCGCCTACTGACAGCAGCATCAACTTCCACGTGGGCGACAGTACTCTCTTCCGCCCCCACACATGAACACACACGCACACACAAATTGTGCACCTGGGGAGGCTTGCCCTCCCACCAGTCAGTCAGATGCTCTCATAACCTCATACCCATAATCCTTAGCAAACAAAAAGTGTAAACAGTCCTGCTGAGGGTACATCTCGTTCTGAGAATGCACACATTTTAACAGCCTTCAAGAAACACCTCTTGTGCATCTTCTTTTTCTCTTTAAAGGTAGAAGTAGCCATCTTGGCATTCCTGATATACATTTTTTTGAACACAGCAGCCAGCTCCAACATCAATGAAATATCACTCTTTGTTACTATTTGAATCAGTAAAGGAAACTGTGCACCCAGACAGTGGCTTGTAACCTACTTAGAGTACATTAAGACCTCAGGCTAGAAACTCTGAGGCAGTGTCTGTAAATATCTCACTTGTACTCCTGCATCCTGGAAGAAGATCTCAGCTCATAATTTGTGGTTCTGGTGTGGGAGGAGGGGAAAACTGTGGACATTTGTATCACAATTTTCGGCTTTACAGGTTACACCAACCATACAACCGTTACCTAGTTAATGTTTAAAGTGTGTCTTTACTGAAGAAGGTTATTAGATCTCTCTTATATTGTGTAGAATTTGGGGTTTTGTAGCTATGTAAAAAACGTTTTCTCCATCATTTCAGTCTTTTTTGTGTTGAAATAACATTACTGTCTGCTTTGTGTGCAGAAGTGTGTCTGTGTGCACACGTTATTAATGATTAATGATCACAATGAAAATGTACACACATCCGTGTCTCGCTCACAGGTGTTGCACAGAGATAAACATGACAAGAATAAAGGATGTCCTTTCTTTGGCAGCATTTTGTTCCTCCTTTCTGCTGGTTTATTTACCTCAAGTCCACTGGAACAGCCAATATTTGGATCCCTGGCAATGTTCCACACAGAATTTCTGTCTGTAGCAGGCTCTGTAAATAAATAATTACTCCAGTGTACATATGTTTTTCCCATCAGCCACGGTTTTATTCTCTGACAAGCTTGTGAGAATTAAGTGTAATTGATTTGAGTGTTGCTCAACCAGTGTCAACAGCCTAGAGCGAAGGGAGCAAAGAGAGACTGAGTGAAAGAAGTGATAGAAGTATAGATGAGGGACGTAAGCAAGTGGAACAACTGAGATGATGGTAGTGCCACTGCACGTTTAGTGTCCATGGTAGCCACATTAACAGCGGGTTAATTAAAGTTTCCACTGGTCATCAGTCGATTTCCTAATTGATTAATCACTTCAGCTCTAGAGTGCTGGTGGGTTGTCTGGGGAAGTACAAAGATACATTTTCAGATTCTTGTAATATTATATGTGAAAACCTTGCTGTTTATATTTGTGGTACAGTAGTCTGATTTGGTGAAATGCACCAAATGCCTCACTGTGTGTGTCTGTTTTTTCCTGTGAGACTTTATTTGGAAGCAGAGACCATGTGAAAGAGAAGTGAGCAGAATGCACTCATTGTACTTTGGCTGCCTTCTTCACAATGGTCACTCTGTCAAGTCCTGCACACAGCTCCGGTTTGACAGCCAGCAGCGCTGTGTGTGCCCAGGGCCCTCTGAGCCAGGCAGTGAACCACTGGACCTCTGGCAGCTCATCGGTACAGCACAGCACTCCTGGACGCCCAGCACTCTTGTTGACTCACACTCTGTTTCACAGCCTCTGCTGCCTCTCTCAACTCTCACTATCTCAAGCTTCCTTCAGGGTCAAGGTTGGTTCAGATTCCTGATGACATACCAGCTCAGACAAACAACATCCAGTGTCAGTATTGTGAACTTCTCTTTGGCTTGTGGATGACAGTTCATTTCCAGTTCCTAGATTCCACTGCTTGAACTCCCACCCAGAAAAATACGTTACAGCAGTCCTACAGCTTCCTTTCCATTTTAGCCCATTTGCTTTATTTCAGTAATCATCTCATGTATTTAATGTTTCTGCATAAACAGAAATAACACAAATAATAGTAGTTTTATTGATGCTACTGTACAATAAGAATATTTGCAGAATGGAGGCTAGTGAGAGAGCTTCCATCACCTTACATCCATAATCCACAACATGGATCATTAAAGAAACAACTCAGTGTAAAAATGTTTCTACACTGCAGTATGAACTATTACATACAATGGATGTTCACTAAACTCATGGTCAGCTAAAATGTTGATTGATTGGTGTAACTTTGTGTATTATTTCTAGTTTTCTTGTTTTATACTTTAACTCTACTCCATTTCGGATGGGAATATGGTACTTTTTACTCCACAGCATTTAACAGATGTCGTACTTTTAATTCAGAAAAAGATCACAGGTAAATTTCAGCTGTATAATTCTCTACTGCCAAGCAGCTGCATTCTTTTAACTCTGAGGCAGCAACTTGTTACCTTGAATATGAGACACAGTTGGGGACAAGATGGAATCACTGATGTGCAAACACAATGTACACAGCTGCAGCAATAGATAATGGACTATGCACTTTCTGCTGTTGCAAATGCATTCTCCCCTGGCATTAGATGTTGATCCTACTGATATTCAGTACCATCAGCTCCCACACATGCCTCACAAAGGAAGTGATTGAAATGTTACCATACACAAAGAAAAATAAATCAGACAATAACTGACAGACCGTGCAACACTGTGCACTGCAAATGTCATTTGTACCACTATATCTGTGTAAGTCTGGATGCACAAGTCACACATTTGTTCATTAGATTGCCAATTCAGACATCCAAGGAAATAAATGTTTTCCTAGTGTTATTTTAAAAATTGCTAGCCCTGTAAATATGATTGTTACATTTATACAGTAAACTGCCATTCCAGTCTAAATGCATTAAAACAAAAACAGGTGCACAATCTGTGCAATATTACATTTTGTCTGATGGTCTGAATCATTTAAGTTTGACAAATACGATATTTTTCACAGCATTGTATGTTGGGAGGTGCACATGGCCCTCATACATAGTGACAATACAGAATAAGTCAGTAGTAAAAATATTAATGCAGTAATGACTCATTTCAAGCACAGTGTTAATGCAAAAACGAGCTCCATTTCAAGATATCAAAGTCCAAACTTGAAGAATAGTACAGCCAACAAGTGGACAGCCTGCTGGTTGTCCCAAGCCTGTAGCTGACGTCAAATGTATTGAGTTAACCTCAAGCTCTTAGTTAAACACTGAGAAAGCACGAAGAGTTACGGACCTCTGAGGGCCTGCGTTGACAAGCTAAGATATTGCTGCAATTGAACAGCCAAGTTCAGGGTCCCATATCTGATTTGTTAGCTGGTGTGTGTTTATCTTCATGTTTGTTTATATCAGAAACGCAGCTTTCCCATGTCACGTGTGCCCTCTGCCAGCAGATGGGCTGCAGCAGCAGTGGCATGTGCAGCGGGCCGGTAAATTACAGAGAAGGAGCAGGTAGAGCTTTCTGGTTTGTAATAACAACCCATGTTTACCTTACTGTGCCCACTGTGTGGAAAGCTTTAGCAGCAACCTTGACCTATCCTGAGGAAGGTGTCGGCCACTTAACGTGGAATAAAATTGGAGTTTAACAGCGATGGGATTTTGTGCATTGTTGTTTCAAATGTAGCTTTTATGATTTAAACAGATGCATGAGATTAGTGATGTCTATGCAAAATTATTGCTAAGATGAGACTGATGAATCACCATATGGTAAAAGTACAGCACTCGCTCTCTTCTTTTTCCTTCACAAACGGTGAAACCTTTTGCTCTCAGTAGGTTATTACACAAGCCCTGCATAACTCATTGATCCCCTGTATCCTGCTGTTGAAGCATCCTTGCTTTATTTTCTGCTTTTTTCTTACGCGTTTGTGGCTGAGATATGGCCCACTGACAGGAGGCTGATGTTACAAATGCTAGAGTCAAAGGTTACAGTGGTATAATTCATCACCTCCATTTTTAGTGATTGCAAGTACACTGGAAGATCGTACAAGATAATAACAAATAGTCCAGAGTCTTATCTTTTCCTTGCCTCAGTTTTTCCCCTTCTCTTCATCATCCTGTATTTTTTCCTACTTCTCTTGTAGCAATCACTCCAACGTCCTTTCTCCTCTCACCTTTGTTATCTCTATTCATCTACTCTTTCAAATCTTTCCCTCCCATCTTTCCATTACCGTTTGTCTCGCCTTCATCTCACTTCTTTCCTCCTCTTGTACCCTTTTCCCTCTCAATGCCTCTTTTGTCTCTTTCATCCTTTGCTGTCTGCCTTCCATCCTCCCTGTCTCGCTCCACATTTCACCATCTTATGTGTAGGCGCTGTATACCTTCCACCTGATAATTAGCCAGCCAGTATACACCGTCTCAGCTGTGTTTTGGCCCCGGGCCGACAGGACATCCCTCTTTACCACAGCATGGCTTACATAAGGAACCAAAATAAAGTGACAACACTGACCTCAAATGGCCCCAGGAGGCAGAAAGGCTGACTAAAGATTGAGGGATGGAAAAAGACAGAGAGAGACGTTTTTTGTGAACTTGTGCTTTCTTCTGTAAATGGAGAATTTTAAGAACATGTTCTTATGTCAGATAAAGTCTTGAAAGTCCCCTTTAGTCACACTGTATTTATAGGTGTCACCTGGACCACCACTCTATTCAACATGCACTTACACATGTTGACTACTTTTGTAGGACCAACAATAAATCTGCCATAAGTAGAAACCTACTATTGACAAAATTCATGGTCACAATTTTCTCCAATAATTGCAATAATATATCTGTTAATCTAATCTCACTTCTTTCTGTGCCTATTTTTCTTTGGTATAAACTCCATTTACTGTACTTATTCGTGTTACATGCATACATACATTTTTTCTCTCTGTCTGTATCTTTCAGCTTTTATGCTCTTTTTATTGAAATAAATGTTATGAAACATGAAGCTTTTTCCTGCAGAACCATGGCTGGAGGACTTTACACCAGCCCAATAAAGACTTACTGACATTTCAGACATTTCTCCGTGGTTGCCCTGTCTATAAATTCCTTAGTATTGTACCATACCTGGTAAGAAGGGATCTGAATCACCGCTGTATCTGCTGATGAGTTATTGATGTGACAGATTTGCAGCAGATAAGTGCCTTGCTTTAGTAGGAATCACAATGAATAAGTGATGCTCCTTTTCATTTCTGTCGCGTCTTGCTGTGATAAGAAGCACTGAAGAGGAGCAGCGGGACACCCATGAAATACAGAATTTACAGAATTTCCTGTTTTGTTGTTTTTTTTTGCGTTTGACTAGCGCAATCCCAGATTCCAGATGAAAAAGTTTTTCCCACTGTTTAATGTCTTTAGATTTGTTAATGTTTGATGCCACAACATAGAGCTCTCTGCCTGTCGTAACTTTTATTTATGATAGTGTGGAAAAATGTCTCCTTTGAAGCACAGTCATGACATTTTGAGGCATTAGAGGTCTCATTGGAACCAGGTTAATAGCTTCCCACAGACAGCCAGTTTGCTATTTTCAGTAATACAAGACATAGCAGTCTAACCCTAATTGTATACCCATGTGTTTCTCAACGATGATGGCGAGTTCCTTTATGGATCCAAGACGACATCCTGGCAGAAGATGAGAGAGGATGTGGAGGGAGTGGTTTTTGTTGTTGTTTTGGTAGCCGGTGATGTAAGTTGAGAAGCTTGAATCGGCGGTTTTAAATCCCAAATATCTGGTGCCTAACACAGTTGGAATTGGGTTGGGCTTTGATTGTCAGCCACAGAGGGTTTCTCTGTCAAAAGTTTAACTCGGTGTAGTCAATGGCTTATCACATTAATTACAGAGATCAGGGTTTTCTGTGTTCTGTGAGGGGTGGTTCTATGGGTGTATGTGTGTAGCCCTTTTTATACAGATACCTCACAATATTGATGAGAAGGTGACCCCTTCTATAAGCTGCCTTTGCTTATTTACGCTTAACTTAAAAAAGTCATCCTAAAGACACGCCAGTGTTCACTTTATACAGGTTCCAACACCCTGGCATTAGCAGCAAAACATTTAACATGACATCGCTTTTAAAACATTACTGGTGGATGAACCTATGCTGTTGCTAGTTTTACTCTTTTAAGACATAATTTGAATTAAACACGGTTAATTCTTGTCCATAAAGGTTTCCTGCAGCAACATGTTTGTGATGAGAAGCTGGAGGAGAAACTTGAGACTCGGAAGACGTTACAGTATAACGTTAGAGTTGTAGTAAAGCTGGGGTTAGGTTAAGCATAGTAATGCACCACTAGTTGGTCTATGTCATCAAAAAACGTACTGACTACCTGCTGCGCTTTTCCAACCACTTGCACAGCATAGCAGTCCAATGTGAACAACGTGGAAAATTTCCATTTAAACCAGCCAGTTCAAAACTTTGGCACTGTCAACCAGCACAGGTGCAACCTGACAAGCCGCGAGGTCACAAAGAAGTAGCCTGGGGCTAACAGAGTATTTTGTATTTTATGCTTGTGAGATATAAAATGCTGTAATCAAATTTGCCGTTGAGCACAACACTCACAGACCTGCTGTCTTTTCTCTTTCTGTTTCTAGGTAACGATTTGTTCCTGGTAGCGGTCCACGAGCTTGGCCACGCGCTGGGCCTCGAACACTCCAATGATCCCACGGCTATAATGGCTCCTTTCTACCAGTACATGGACACAGACAACTTTAAACTGCCCATGGATGACCTGCTGGGTATCCAGAAGATTTACGGTATGGCTTAAATGCACAGAGTAGCTTTAATATCAGTCTTGAGCACACAGGAACAGGTTACATTGTTCATGTGTGCTCATTTGGTGCTCTGGAAAGAGCTCTATTAACATTTCACTCAAATTAATTATCACATATCAGCTGCTTCCACTACTGGTTCAAATGACAAATTGGTGTTTGCATGCCTTAGGAACTTGGAATACTAGAAAGTTGCATAGTTACATTTGTCCACATCTTCACAAACTGTTAGAATAGTGTACAGCTGGTTTGTGATCCAATCTTGGGTGATCAGATCATGAGTGGGCAGCCGAGACGCATCACACCCGTCCATATACTGAACATGCTTCTTTGATTAGATTTACATAGATCACTGCTGCGTCACTTCTGCTAACAGGCCATCAACAGATGAAAGCAGTCATCATGCATGGGTTATTCTGACTCAGTACTAGCACAAGATCATTTTGATAACCAGGTGAAGCATAGGTCTGAGATTAAGTTCTACACTTAAGATCACAGGAGACCTCATCAGAGCACATTTCGACTTGACAGTCACTGACTGCAGTGTTTGGTCTACTCACAAATCTGACTGGATCAACTGGAACTGATTTGTGAGTTTTATGGGTAGAACAGATAGGAGCCCAGTCTGCTGGATTCAAAAATGATATCCTCAGTGTGTTACTCAGAGAGAGAAATTGACTTAATTATATCTTGAGATGACACCAAACTATCATTTTGTGACAAACCCAGCATGAGCCTTAAAGTTGAGGTCTGAGACAAAGATGACACAGGTTGATTGGTGCCAAAATGCACCTCAGGAGACATTGTTTACTCCTCCCCTAAAACCGCTGTGTACACAAGCTCCTAGCTTTGCCTTTTTCTTTCAAATAAGCATATTTTTGAACACACTTCATCTTTTATTCTGATCCAAGCTGTAGAAGACTGAACAAACTCCTCACAGTTCCCTGCTCTGTTGTCCTCCTTTTCTTATTCGTGGCAACATAGATGAAGGGAAGCTGAACAGGCACAAAGGTGGGAGCTGCACAGTTTAGATTAATGACAGTAGAAGTTAAGGTAGAATAGGAAAAGTTGTGTTCATACAGGTAGGTAGATAAGATAAGAAGGGAAGGACAGAGTTATGAAGGTTCTGAAGAGTAAGGGAACAACATGTATTTGTTGTGTTCTCGTGCCGTGTCTGCAGTGTCTGTTTCTCATGACGCTGGCTCAGCTTTGAATCTGCTGTCAGTCGGACTTTACAGTATTTGTCTGAAAACACACTGTTCAAATAAGAATTAGTTTTTATTTTCAGTCTGTCTGTATGTTTAAACACTGCTCATTTATTGAACACTGCGTTCTGCATTTTTTATGTTTTCAGTGTGTTATTCATTTCAATTTTAATACTCTGCTGGGTGTGTCATAAGCTCATGTTTATTTATGTAGGAAAGTGATTCATCATTTACGTTAAATCTATTGGCATTCTGTCTGGAAATGCATTATGCATTAATCCACATTATCATTAGGCCTAGACTGATTTGTAGAAATACATTATTAGCTATTTAAACAAATATAAATGATGTAAATATAATGTAGGCTTGAATTATACCCAACACAGGGATGTTTAGCTTCATGGAAATGGTGATAAACAACTGACATACGATAAACGATTGAGCGTACTGTAGCAGTTCTGTTTCTTACCGCGATACTAAGGTCACAGGGCAGTAGAGAAAAATACCTGCTGCTGCATTTACACTACCAGTCAAAAGTTTGGACACACATAGGCTTTACCATGTTTTCCATGAAAAGATTCATGTCTTCAGCTGTTACCATCATTGCAAAATGGTTTTATAATGATCAGT
>JAUBNQ010000012.1:28521565-28538160 GCA_032353495.1 Ctenopoma kingsleyae
CATGTTAGTTCAGTATTTTTATCTGTAGTTTGTACCTGTTAAAATGTAAAAAAAAGTTTTAAAAAACAACAAACCGGGTATTGGCCTCACTCTTCTGTAAAGATCGGCATCATCATCAGCAATTAAAAAAACAAACTGAAATGTCCATGAAATTCTACTTAGAATTATTTCAGCCAAGTTTATTGAATACCTATAGCCATCATTCAGTAAAAGGATCCATATGAATATCTCCAAACTGAGAACATATTTATGCGGAAATTAAGAAAAATGAGCCAGCACTGTGGTAAAAAATAAAAGTTTAAGACAACTTATGTGAGCATTTTACAAAACAAGACATTACGTATGAGACATTAATAAAACCCATCACAAATCGGACGCGTTGCTTAGTACACCCCGCTGTGTGAGACACAGGCAAAAGGACATGACAGGCAGAAGTTAGTTGGAAGATGGAAGAAAGCTGAACTGCATGCAAATATTCTAGGAGTTGATTCACTTTGATTCTGCTGGAAACAGAAGACTAACAGTTTTCTACCATAAAGGAAGAACAAGCAGCAGAAGGAAAAAGTTACCACTCTGTTTCAGTTAGACACATTGGAAGAGAACCTTATTGTTTTTATCGCAGGCTTCTTCTTTCTTTACTGCATTATTGAGACCTAAAAACTAAGTATGGGTTGTGGGAATTGCCAATCTGGTTAAGTCCTGTGCCAGTCAGAGCAGAGTATGCAACTTACATGTCCTACACAACACACTTCCACAACTACTTTGTCACCATAGCCCTGTAAATGCCCCCTTTCTGTGCGAGTGAGTCCCCAAAGACACTTTGGTGGCCCCTAAGTAAGTAAAAACTGCATGAATCCCACTTATTGTTTAAATTACAACATTTTGACAGCTTTGATTATGTTTTGTTGGCTTTTATAGGTAGTTATACTGTGACTTTCCAATGTTACAGATAGATGGACGAGAGAGATGATTTGTTGCACATGTAAGTGTGCGTGTATGTAAATCCACTGTGTTCACATTGTTAGAAGCAGCAGCAAATACCGAAGTATTGTGTTAATGCTTTTTTCACTCCTGGTAACTGCATAACTGTAAAACAACAAAAACTAACTAAAACAACATCTGGAATAATGAATGATGTTAGGTTTACTCCTGAGCTGTATATATTTCCTTCAGGGTCTACATATTAGGATAACATCTGGGAACAACATGATGGGAATGATTGTTTTATCAGTTTGCCTGTTTTCTTCTCTGCTTGATTATTAGACTGGGCTGTCTGCTAGGTTACCTGGTGGATCACTTGCCTATACTCTTTTTGGCTACTCCCCTTTGATTCTGGAAACTTCTAGGTAATGCTAAGTCATTGTAGTGGAGATCTCAGCATTCTCACAGCCCCTGAGGTCCACAGGTGGTCCAGCAGTGCAAACTAGGGGGTTTGGAGTAAAGACTTCAGAGGTGTTTTAGCTGGTCAAAGACCCTGGGAACACTGCATGTATTGATTTGTTGTGAATTACTGCTGATTGTAGACCAGTGTGACCAGTTTAAAGCATATTTAGCTTAGTGAGGACTGGTACAGGACAGGATTACTTGTGTGAAAACATGTTTTTTCTGCCTTTAGATGTATTTTGGAGTTTGTAGCTTTGCATCCGCAACCATTGTGAATGGACATAGGACATATATTGTCAGTACATTCTTCCTGTTGTGAGCTGAAGTTAGTAACATTAATGATGTGCACTCGAGCAGCCACTGCACATTCATGCTTTCTGTTAAAGAGGAAATGGTTGAAACTAGGGGGAATCATTGTCCTGCAGAGACAGAGATTATTGTTTCCAAAATATTTTAATGCTTCACGGAGATCACGGAGTGCAGCTCATCAGCATACTGCTGAGAAAACTCTTCCATATGTAGTTTTAAGGAATCACAAATGCAATTTTTTAATTAATACAAAGTAACAATAATAAATCATGATTAGAGTATCAAGGCCAACACACACAGGGCTCTGCGCAAATTTCTTTTCCAATCATTAGTTTGTGTAATATTTACACTCTACAGAAGACTGACAAGCTGATATTAAGAAAATGAAAACATGTATTTATATGCTTTTAGTACATTTTCCTCATTATTAGTTTCTTAATTCCTAACATTAAATAAATCTTGTTATTACATCTCACGCAAAAGAAGATGAAGTCTCAGAGCCTCCTTAGTCACTGCACACTGAACATCAACCTTTCTCCACATTAGAGCAACAATATTGATCCATATACCACACAAAACAAAATACATTGTTGGCTTTGGAAAGAGCTGCATTCACCAAACAACTTTCCTGTATGTTGATCTTTGTCTCATTCACTTTGTTCTATGGTTTCACATCTGTTACAAACTGAGATTAAAGCAGAGTCTGCAGTGTATTAAATGAATGAGACTCACGATATGTCTCCTCATTCCACGTGTGCATGAGTTGTTTCAGAACATTAATAAGTCAGTAACCGCAGCAAAAGTACAGGAACAGATTTCATTAATGAGAGAAGTAGTGAAACGGTGTCCGGGGTATTTCAGTCCAGAAAGCAAATGCTGGTTTGCGTCCGGTGTGTGTTCTCTCATTGAAAACAATGTCCGCGATTGGTCTGACGCGCAGCGTATGCTTCCAGTGTGTGTTGGCCTTCACACTTCCAAAAAGTTGGAGACATAGTAAAGAAAAATATTAGATTCTACATTTTCTTAAAAGCAGCTGGATAGCTGTGTACACAGTGAACACCTGAATGAATATGATTGGATGTTACTTGCTATACACGGCTGTGAATGAGCCTGACGTGGTAAAGCATACTGCAAATGTGACAATCTGAAGGCGATCAGACCAATTCAAGCGTGACTTCAGTGCTCTGTCACTGTGCTCCATTGGTATTTCCCTGGGTCAAAGTTTTCCACTTATCAAGTAAAGAATGACATTAGATGTAGGTAAAACAGACAAAGGTTCAATAAGGTAAAATGCAGCGTTAAGCCCAATTATTTTCCCAGCCGATACTGAGGAGTGTGTGATTTATACACGACACGTTAATCTCCAAAGCAGGCTGGGAGTAATGCTTTTTAAGGCGGCAGTTTTACGGTTGCCCATTTTTCTTTGCAGCAAGGTGACAGAGGGTCAGTTGAGGTTCACAGATGACTCCGTGCAGCGGTGTAGATCCAGTGTCACCAGTAAATGTCCCGTTAAAATTAAACAGCTACCACTTTTATGACTGCAGTCACTTCAGCTTCACCTTTCTTTGAACTTACTAACCAAATGCTAGCTCCCCTGGAGTTACCAGGGGCACATTTATTTCCCTTCAGGCTTAGAGTGGAGTAGTATGGATGTAGCATGTCAGACATTACCTGTAGTCAAGTATAATAACCACCCTTCCCTCAGCAGGCTTTTGGCTAGCTCGCATCCCAA
This sequence comes from Ctenopoma kingsleyae, assembly GCA_032353495.1. NCBI lineage: Eukaryota > Metazoa > Chordata > Actinopteri > Anabantiformes > Anabantidae > Ctenopoma > Ctenopoma kingsleyae. The sequence goes on from JAUBNQ010000012.1 coordinate 28,524,990, forward strand.
GACTGTTCCAATAAAGGAAACTGCCACCATCATGTGTCCCTCCTCCTTCCTTCTTCTAAATTCACTCAGAAAAAGGTCTTGCCACTCGCCAAGAGACATTTCCTTCCTTCCTTCTTGACAGATTTAGAGCAGGGGGTTCTGGCACACCAGAGGGTCCCCTGCTGTTCAGAATTGACAATTTGACTGCCGATTTTGAAGCCGCTTTGATTCCGACATCCTTTAATGAGAACACAGTGGTCAAATGAGCAGTGAGATGTCCGTTCTGTTGCTGGGAGCAGAGACACAGAAGGTGTCCCACAGCTCCTTTAATGCCACCAGTTCCATTTTCAGTGTACATTTTACTTCGGGACTTCAAAAATAGTCAAATATGGTATTTTCCGTAATGACATAATGACAGGCTGTGAAATAAGGGAGCAAGAGCCAGTAAACTGCTCATAGGGCATACAGGACTTCTTCTGTCTGTTGACCTCTCATAATCAAAAATCCACACTAATCCACACTGTTCAGAACTCATTCATCAGTGAAGATGATCTATCACAAACAAACAAACAATGTAGATAGTTCTTAGTTGTCTTCTGGAAAGACCATATCATATTGCTCATGGTTTAAGTGTTTAGACCAGTTGTTCAGCTGAATCTGAAAGTATTTCTCATGTTAAGTTTCTATTTGCATTACATATTACATTATTTTAACCTAATATAGTTTTAGAATCTGTTTCATTTTCCCCTTATTACATTTTTATGAGATGATGTCATAGTTTTGAGAAGTATTGTTTGCACAGAAAATAAAAAAGCAAATAGCACAAGTCATTTGCTTTGTTGCCATTGAATTTTTCATTTTATCATCACTGAATTGAATTGTAAACCTAATTTGATCTAAAGCAAAAACCCTGTGTTTACGTTTATTAGGTTGGAAAACGTTGCCACATGGATGAACTGAAAAACTTCCAGACCAGAATAAAAACAGCTGCAGGTTGAAAGTTGAACCAGTTCATGGAAATTCTGACATCTCATCTCGGGCTTCAACTGTGATCCTCATCCCTCTGAATTATTAACACCTGCATTCTCTGTGCGTCACATTAACTGAGTGAGAGGTTAGCGACGCAGTCATCCTTACACTGTCCATCCTAATACTGTGTCATATTCTCACCTCCTCAGTGAAACACATGGCAGCAGCAGACGCTCACACAGCAACGACCTGGTTGCTGATGCTGGCTAGGTTTTAGTTTACATGTCAGTGTTTCAGCTGGGCCTGAGCCCTGCAAAAAAATATACCAACATTTTCTCCATTACCTCTTGTTTTTTTCATTCATTCATTTATTTGTTTCTTTTGTTTTTGTTTGGATGGGATGTGAGACATTGTGCTCCTGGGAATTTTGACACAATTCTTTTAATTCAGTCACATTGGAGGGTTTTCGAGAATGTATGTTTACTTTTGGGTAAACGACCTGTTTAAGGTCATGCTGCAGCATCTCAACTGGATTTAAGTCTGGACTTTAACTAGGCCACTCCTGCTGGTATGTTACTGATCATTGTCCTGTGCACTTTAGCTTGAGGTAACAAACTAACATTCTCCTTCAGGATTTTCTGGTAGAACACAGAATTCATGATCAATCAATTTTGGTTTGTCGAGGTCCTGAAGCTGCAAAGCGGCACCACCACCATGTTTGACTATTGTTATGATGTTCTTTTTACTCAATGTGCAACGTGGCAGGAATCATGTCTGGGTGTGGCAAGAGAAATCAAACTCAGCTTTCAAAAAAATGTGGTTAATCACAATTCATTCGTGATTTAGCAAAGGAGGGCAATTACTAGTCCAACAAAACGGGGTAAATATATATTTTACAGCAGTGTATGTACAAATACCTGTTAATTTAAATATTAATTCAGAAATGTGGTATGCACCAGTTATCTGCTCTGAATCAAAAAGTTGTTTTGTCAACTCAGGCCTTGTTCAGACTGTGTTCAGTCATTGGCAGGACAGTTTCTGCAGTTTGTGTTCTCCTTCATGAAGTTTCCTCAACACTGAAAGAAACTCGTGTACAAACAGTTTGTTAATGCAGTTGAGCAGTTCAGAATTTACATTCACATAGAGAGCCTGTGGTAATTCAGCCTTATTAGGGTGAATGTATTATCAACGCTGGGAAATGCATGAGAAATGCTACACTTCCCTTTAAAAGAAGGAAGGTAACAATATTTCCAGCTTGTGCTAAGACTAAACTTGTGACTATTCTAGATGTTGCTGCTATTACTGAGGTCTGTATGAAATGTTCTACAAGTGCAGTCTCCCTACTGAAGCTTTATTTTCAAAATGGGAGTGGGACAGTAGGGCGGGAGAGGGAACATTTTCTCTTGTATAAAGTCAAAAGGATTCAAATGGGTTGAATTTCATAGTTTGATCTGTTTTCAATTACAGGGCTGGGTTGGGTACAGAAGAAAATGCTGAACGATTGAAATCTATGGAGGTAGTAGTTATAGAGTGAGCGAGGAAGACAGTGAGGAGAAACTGGAATGAGAGACAAGGTGAAATGAAAAGAAAGAGGGCGAAGAGTCCAGGGAGAGTGGAGACTCCCAGAGAAATAATTGGATTAGACAGAGAGATAGAGTGCAGTGCAGAGAGTGTTTGATAAATGGCCTGTTTATTTAGCTTTCACTGTGAATGAGGCAGCGTGCGATGATGTGTTGTTTCCCTTCTCTCTGGCTCTGCATCCCTCTCTACGAGGTCAGGCTTTTTGGCCCTGACGCCCTGTGTGTTCAGGAGGCAAAATTGGCCGTTCATTGCCAAAGGGTGGGACATCTTGCTGGGTCCTAATGGCTTTCACAGCTGGGTCTCTCCCCGGCTCCCTCTGTCATCAAGTTTCATCCAACATCAAAAAGACACCCCTTCCACTTGGTTGCGCTCACGTTTCCCCCCTGAAGGAAATCAGAGACTCTTGGCTTCTCATAGAGCTCCTGGCTATCACTTTGCCCCCCTTACTTGATGGTTTCCCAGTATGTTCTTCAGGTTCTATATGCATAGTGAAGATTGCATAGGCTTTCATGCAACCTGAGAAAGTATATGTGGATGTTAAAGGCATCACAGCTGTCAAAGCAGCAGCCGGAGTCGATCATCACCACCAGGCCTTGTTGTAAGAGTTGGCCTGAATTCATTGGTATTCACTGCCAACTGTGCTACAATGTGCAGAATTGATTATATTTTTTTTCCTGGCTCAGGCCAGCCTGCTGTTTGGTGTCAACAAACTTTTAGTTTTAGTAATTACAACTTTAATATTTAGCAAGTAATGCTTCTAGTCAAACTTATGCTGCTATCTTTCTGCATCATTTCCTGATTTTTTTCCAGCATACAGACTGTACTTTTATGAACTAATATTATTATTGTATACTAAACTCATCTGAGCTATGAAAGGTCTTCAAGAACCTCAAGCAAGTTGAGTTACCAGTGATTAGCACTGTGGGAGAATCATAACCTGGAATGTTTGAGAAGCTCCACAGCACCAGGACCTACACTTGGTAAAAAGTGGATAGTATGTCTTACCAGTTGAAAAGAGTGAGCTCAGTACTGTTAGGTTTAATTAGGTTTAGGTTTGGTTTGGTAGGTTTGTATCTTTTCTCTTCTCTGCTCTTTTTCTCTTCTCTTCTATCAAAACCCACCATATTAATGTGCAGCATTTTTGCAGGTTGCTGAAGCAACTGTATTATACATTATATAATATAATCTCCCAGTAACCCATCAGTAACAAGGGGCAGCAATGACCTTGTTCCACAGTTTAAAACAAACTTGGACAAGTTGCATAAAAGTGTAACTGATTTTCGGTTGGAAGTGGAAAACACTTTGAGGATGAGGTGTAACTGTTGCTTCAGCTTTACTGTCTCACCATGAGATCAAACTTTAATGTTCCCTGTTTTCTCCCAGGACCACTGGTTTTGGCGGGTGAGAGATAACTCAGTCATGCCAGGATACCCCATGCTCATCAGTGTTTTCTGGAGGGGCCTGCCGCCCAAGATAGACGCCGTCTATGAGAACAGCGAGGGCAAGTTTGTCTTCTTCAAAGGTAAGAAGAACGCATGTTCGACCACCAGCATCATCGCTTTGTAAAGCTTTTTCACTTAGAGGCACGTTGTAAAGCTTCATCACAGTTCATCCCAAGCCCTGTCCAGATGTGTCTCTGCACCATTCTGGTTTACACTGGCTTATTTCATCCACAGGAAGTCCTACATATGTTCTGTTTAGATGGCCGCCGTGATGGATTTATCTACAAACTGTATGCACATGGAGTTGGGGTTTAGGGCCTTGCCCAAGGGTGATGCAGGGCCTGCTTTTTCATTAGTCCCACCCAGATTTAATCCTGCAGCCTGTGACCTTGTGGTGCTGAACTTGCTCCTCTAACCTTTTTCCACACACACTTTCTATATGTGCCTGTACTCAGAAACAGAGCGATCTTATCTTTAAGAGATTAAAGTAGTGTTTTACTCACTTGGTTGGAAAATCCCTTTAATCCACCAATTCTGACATTTAATAATAACTGGTGTGTGGAGTTGCAGAAACTATTAATATGTTTTAGTTGAAGTAGCTAAACATAATAATCCTAGAAATCACTGTCACAGCACAAGCTTTACTTCTTACTAAGTCAGTGTTTTGATGATCCCCGAGTTTGATTTCTCTACCTTTCTGAAAAGATTTGTCTACATATCCAAATCTAGACTAAGCTGGCCACAAAACACAGAGATTTAAAGCTAATTATGCCTAAAGCCAAAAAGCCACTTAAAAGAAACGGCACACAAACTTACTGTAGCAGTCCTTTCAACATGCACCCCCGACAGAGAGAGAGGGAGTGTGAAGCAATGGAAGCTGCTGCTGGGATAAAAACTACAAATCTTCATTCAAACCCATTTTTACAACAATTCCTGGAAATGCACGCTGCTGGTCCCGTGTGTGCCACAAGCTGCGTTTGAGCGTCTTCACCCTCCTCGCTTCCAGAGCTTGGATGGGACACAGATTTAGAAAATTCATACTAACAGATTGTGTTTTTTTATTTGAACACGCTCAGCTGATTTCCCAGAAGGCTTCTGTCTTCCCCCATTTGAAATACAAAATTAGGAAGAAAGTAAGTCAGAAAACAACACGCAGCAGCACTCAAGGTCCTCGTCCAACCAGACGCTTTGAGTATCCTCTAATAGCTCCTGATCTGATGGATTCTCTTCGTATAAAAGCACAAATGGAGGCTGTGAAATCTAGTTCGCACTGAAGTTACGGCCGAGAGGCTCATTAGCTCAGTGCTGTTAAAGCATCACAGACCAGGCCGGTAAGATGACACTACTGATAAACAGCAGACATAGATTGATTCAGATGTTGTATGTTGTTGATTTCTACACAGACAGAGGTACATTTATCCTTCAAAAGATTTGGTCATATTGGACACAATGCAGAATTGATTTCACAGAGAAATACACACAAGTAGACTTCTCACTCCTGGCTGTGGAGTAGGTACTTCATGTGACATGATCAACTAGCAGGGGCAGTCTGCATCACACTTGCTGAATGATGACCAGAGAAGTTTATGTAAGCTGCTTTTATCTACACATAACTAAAAGGTTCTGAAAGACTTAATGTGTTCCTGTTCACAAGGAAACACTGTTTGTCATATGCTTCTGCTTATTTAATCTGCCCCTGAAAGAGTATGTTGTTGTTTATGTTTATCACCATACCAGTGGAGACCATTATTTCACTGGAATAAAGAAATCACAGTTCAGATTTGGAATTTGAATGTCATTTGTTTTGTGTTTTCCAAAATCAGAAACTTGGAGAACTGAAGAATACAATTGTTGTAATATAACGCATATTATAACTAGACAACAAAACCAAGGTTGTCTAATATGAGATGTAGCTAGTTTACTGTACATGACTGAAATCATTTCAGCAACATAAACAATAAATCAACAAAACTATGAAGAAAAACAGATCTGAACTCAGAATATGACGTTATACATTATAATAAAGGTCCTTCTCCTTTACCCCCTCACTCATGAGTTACTAGAAAGTCAAAGTTTGACAGGTTAAGGAACTCTGATGAAAGGTCAGATTAGGCTGAGGAATCATACAGTTTTTATAAATATGTATGTTTTACAGCTTGTTGCACGAGTTCCTTTTATTTGATGATCTCTTGTGCAGCTGTTGAGACTTTTTTCCTCTTCAGAAACACATTCACAATTGTAGGTCATACTCAAACCATGGAGAAGTCCTGCAGTTTTCCCTCAGAGTCGTACTGGGAACTCTGGAGTGTGTGTTTGTGTGTGATTGTACATAATAACTGCTACTCTGCTGGCTGTATGTGTGTGTTTGTGTGTGATTGTACATAATAACTGCTACTCTGCTGGCTGTATGTGTGTGTTTGTGTGTGGCCTGTGCACAGAGGAGAGGTCTATTTTTGGAGCAAATCTTTATCCTATATAACATGAACTCTTCACGGTTTAGTCGTCACAGTGCAGCAGATGCTGCAGCAGCCACCACATCACAGTAACTCTCATGTCTGTGAAGATGAAGCCCGACTTTTACATGGAGATGGAGAAATTCCTTTGTATGAAGGGATGGAGAGAAATAGCAGCCCTCCAGATCTCCACTGAGAATCCTTTTTTATCTTCTGTGAATGGAGTCGAGCTCATTTTTTTTGGTTATTGGGAGCCTCTTGGAATCTCAGGGTGTGGTGTGTGTGAGTCAGGCCCAGATGAAATGTGACCTAAAACGAGTGGAGTACTGTAAGAGAAAGGGGTTAAGTGACAGGAATTTCCTTTTTTAAAAAGAGGCCACTGCAGGTTTCCCTCTTTCCACCTACACATTCAACCAACACCCGACAGTCATACTGTTCCTTCCTCCCTCAGATGCATGAATCTCCTTCCCTTCACCTTGGCAGTGCAGTGTAAACACTTCTTTAAGGTTAGATGTGTGGACTTTTATGAAGCAAGAGAATGCGTGCAAATATTACTGGGATCGTCTGTGCAGTATTCACACCCATTTCCTCTATGTGCTAAAAACAGTGTTGCGTGCCACCTTAAAACTGACTCTGCAAACTCATTGTGTTCCATCCAGCTCCTGAGGCTACTGCAAGATTATAGAAACCTCACAGATATCATCAAATTCATTCCTTCAGTAGAGAATGTGTGACATGAATAAACCAAAATGTGTCATGTCCTTTTATTTTTCTATTCTCTCGTGACACACACCTCCCCCACTTCCTCCCATTCCACCCTACACCTCCAGTGGTGGCGTAAAAAGCACTTCCTGGGGTCACGCTGTGTCAAGAACTGCGCAACCCAATTACTACACAGGAAGGAGGTTTTACAGAGAGGGGTGGAGAGGTTTATTTTACAAATATAACAAAGAAAATGTTTTTTCTTAATATTACAACAACATTATCACAAATGTCACATGTTGAGCTTTCTGGTGCAAGGCAACTTTTTAATGTGTCTCTCTGGTTGCAGAGTTTCCCTCAAGGATCCCTGCTGTTGCTTTTTATCTCAGCTGAGCAGTTACTGGTTCAATTTGCCAGCAATGAAAGGTTTCTGGTACCTCTAAGCAAGGGTCATGTCTGTGTCCAATTTGAAATGAGGCAAACATCAATATCAAATACAGTAATACAAGGCAACAAGCTTTGTATCACTTCTTAGAAACCTGGCCTTCTCATGTGTTTACTCCTGGAGGGTAAGTCCTGCTGGTACCTGTCCTTCTTCTAATTTATTTTCTGCCTCTTTCTCCACGTGCAGGAAAGCAGTTCTGGGTATTTAAGGACACAGTGTTACAGTCTGGATACCCCAAGGACATCATTGACTTCGGCCACGGCATGCCAGCCCAGAGCATCGAGACGGCTGTGTGGTGGGAGGACGTGGCCAAGACCTACTTCTTTAAAGGGGACAGGTGGGTATCAATGAACAATGTTCTTACAAGAGATTTCACACACGTTTCAAAATGTCATTTGTTCATACATGTGGCAGCTCTTGATCATTCAAAAACTGCACCTGTCCTCCCACTGAATCTTAAATATTTCCTGTTACATGCAGTCACAAATAGATCTGTCACAGAATTGCAGACACTCATGTAGCTCCCGAATCATCATGTCATCAACCTCGCTCAGGAATCTGTGCATGTACTGATAACATTTTTACAGTCTAGTTCACCACTGAGGGAGAACACTGTAGATATTCTATTTTCTTATTGTTAACAAACCCTGTGATGAAAAGAGGAAAACCCACAATAAATGTTAACAACATTGGTGTAACAATTCTCCAGATCCACAGTATGTACCTCAATTTTTGAGCCACAGTTCAGTTTGTACTTTGGTTTTCGTTTTCTTTTGTTCAGGGTTTCATTAAATCACCAACAATGTGGAACACTAAACTTACTAAGCACAGATCGCTTTCAAAACTCAGGTGATTTACACTCTGCACTGTCCCTGAATGCCTCACAACACAAGAGTTTTCAATAGCATCCAACAGGCTCAGAGGTCATTGGATGTTGTGGCAATTGGATAAGGTTTCCGGGGTAGAGTGGCTTGGTTTTAGTCAGTTTCTAGAGTTTAGTAGACAGTAACTCAACCCTGATTTCATTGATGTTTCGATGCGGTGTTCTACAGCATCAGTTCTTGTTTTGTAGATGGGGCATTTTCACCGTGCATGAGACCACTCTCATTACATCATGGTTTTTTCCCACTGTCTACACTTCCCAGGTCACTGGTGAAAGGCATTTCCTTTAACCTGACATGTGCTGTTAAGATTCTGGATATGAATATAAAATACCATCTGTTGTCAATTACAGCCCTCTTTATTCCAGCCTCCATAGACGTACTGTACCTGTTCTATCTTCCTGTGGCTCATCATTTGTTCCTGTTTAGGTACTGGCGTTACAATGAGGAAATGAGAACCATGGACCCTGGCTATCCCAAGCCCATCACAGTGTGGAGAGGTGTGCCTGAATCGCCACAGGGGGCCTTTGTCGACAAAGCCAACGGTACGATTTGTCCTGTCCAATACTCTTATTTGGCAATAACAGCACAGTTCATGTGCCAGGCAGCATTGATTTCAGCTGGTCACTGGCACACACCGTGCAGGAGCAAAACCAGGGTAGCATTGATTGAAATTTGCCCCAGTTATTACACTGAGAATTAGTGGGTGGCACACTTCCATACATGCAGTATCAAAGGGAAATAGTCGGATGGAGAGTGTTTGTCTATTGCTAATGAAAGATGAAACAGGTCAGTTTATTTATTTATTTTTTGTTTTGTTTTACTGTTTCACAAGCAAATAGTTCCATGATCAGTCCATCACACTCAGTGTGCTGTAAGACCCAGTTGGAGCAGGACTGTGGAAAGCAGAAAAGACAAGACCACCGCTGGGCGCTCATTCCGGTTTGAGCCAGTTTACCCTCGGCAAGGGCGGAGAGGCGGGATTTAAAGATATCAAATAGCTCACCCATTGGTTACTCAGATAGTGTGAAGTGAGAAGAAGCTGTTCCTATTGGGTGTATTGTGCCAGGTGGGTTTGGGCCTGGTCTTGGCAGCTCTCGGGCTGAAAAAAGAGCAGGGCAGGTGGTGCCGAACGCTCTGACCATCTGTGCCGTTGATCTGCTGCCAGATCCGTAGCCGGGTGGGTCTGCCGGTGAGGCCAGGTGGAGCTGGCATGAATCAGAGCATGAACGATGGGTTGATGTCCAGGAGAACAATGGGTGTTTGTGTCCATCACATGTATTTCCGCTCTTATATGTGTCAGCCTGCATTTGTTCTGTGGGTTGGCTGTATGCAGAGACAGTGTGTCAAGTGGCACACTCACAACAGTGACCCAGATAAGCAGGCATAATTGAGTATGCAGCGGCTGCCGATTATAGTGTGTGTGAGGCAACACGTTTCAGAGGATTGGCCGCAGGGTGTTGCTGACCTGGCTCTAACCCACAGCGGCTCAGGCTCTCTCACCTCTCAGTCCCCATCCCTTCCCTTTCTTAGTGTAATCACAGAACTGAATGTTTGTTTATTGGGATCTTTCTATGCCTCATTTTGTTTTACTTCATTTCAAATATTAGGTGTGTATTAAGTGTGAACCCAAGTGCTGTTTTGTTCTTCAACAAACCAGAATACCGAGCTCTGAATGAGAGACTGAAAGTCACTGGTATTTCAGCACGTTGTTCAGACTCTGAATGGTCCAGTTTTAAGAATCCAGGCAGGCCTTTCACGGAACACACTTCTTATCTCTAATCTCTATGTTTTCTTTTTCCAAATAACTTCTTCAGCATCAACTTAAATTTACGCCACATTAACTATGTGTAAAAAAAACCCAAAAACCTTTCCACTGATTTGAACGGTGATATATTTCCAAAAGTGTGCTTCACTAAAGCGACATGACCTCCTCTGGTTTCACTTCTTCTGCAATGACCCTTTTTCCACCAAGACAATTTGACTGAAGGTTTGGTGCTAGTACAGTACCTAATTGCAGACCAGTTCTTTGAGTTTCGACAGCTGAAGAACTGGGTCTTGGCCAGGAAAACTGGTGGCAGGGTGACCGACAAGACCAACTAAAATGTTGCTGTAAAGATAAAACTTGGTGTATTGTTTATTAGATATATTGTCTCACCGTTACATGAAACAACACAGAATCAGAATATCTTTATTGTCATTGTAACAAGTACAACGAAATTAGGTGCAGTCCCTGCAGCATCAGAGAAATATCTATAAAAAAAGTATATATATAAAGAAATATATAAAAAAAGAAATCTAGCAAAATATATGAATATAATTACAAAAGGATAGGAAATTATAATATAAGAAATGAGATAGAGAATAGTGTTCTCCTTTTAGAACACACCCCCACCAGCGCAGCAACCTGTGTGTGAATACAGCCTTACATGAAGATTGATACCACTCATGTCTCTGTGTATGGATATAGAACTGGGAGGCAGTTAGCCTAGCTTTGAATAAACACTAAAAATCAGCTCAGTAGTACATGTAAAGCTTGATAATGAACAGTTTGTATCACATATGTTTTATCTGTACACAAACTGAAGCTAAACGTGTGGTTCTAGAACGAGTTATGTGGTGTAGCTAGTTCCTCTGGGAAGTCCCTGCTCCCTGCTCATGGCTGCCAAGAAACAGTGTAAAAATATTACTCTATAAAAATACAATGTGTTAATCAGTAAGGGCTTTATAGGTTCTACAAGGCATTTCAAACACCTCCTATCAAACGATCTTCTCATCTAACTCTCGGCAAGAAAGCTAATAAGTGTTTTTCCCAAAATGTCAAATTGCTTCTTAAGGATTTCAATGATTTTGTGCTATTCGGGAAAGAGTTGTGAGAGATGTATAGAGACACAGTCTCTAGGCATCAAAAACACCAATATACAGCAACAATAAGCCACAATCACAGAGATAGCAGTTTTTAATTGAGTTTGCTGCTATCAGATGTCCCCTGATTTCAGACAGAAAACTTACAGTACGTTTTGTAAAAATTACAGGTTGGTGTGGTAATAACATTAATATGGGACACATGTGCAAAGAGACCCCACAGTTTCAGCAGGTCTTTCAAGTTTTCCTTGACTTTTGTGGAAACCCGCATGCTGGTTTGATCATTTCCTCCCCTTCCCAGATGAATTTTTTAAATCTTTTTTTTCTCCTGTGCCTCTTCACATCTTCACCAGAAACATCTCCACCTAACAAGCAGTCAGTGAAGTTCTGGCCCGTACCAGCATGTGACTGGAAGTTCACAGCATTTCCTCCCTCATTTTCCCAGAGAACAGTATGCATGAATAATAAATCACAGGAATCCAAGTGTAAAAAGGGGGCCAGTGAGGAAGAGGAGAGCTTGAGAGTTCAGCCAGGCTGTCAGGCTCAGTTTTACCCAGTGTGTCAGGTATTTTCCCAGCAAGCGCGGTAGGGACAGTGGCTTGAAGGGGGGAAACCTTAGTTACCCAAGCCTGAGAACGTGATGGCCAAACCCAAAAACATACATATTTCTCACTCTATACTCTATACCTCACATTGTCTGAGGTGGCCTTGTTGTACTGTACCAGCAGGTTATTGTCACTGTTTGAATGCATAAAGAACAGTATAGTCAAGTACTGTGGTTAAGTTTAAAAGTAGGTAATACACTTCAGTTTTTTCCTACAATCTACTTTGACCCTCCCACAGTACATTTTATTGGGAAATCTACTTGTTACTGGTGAAACTGCACCTTTCCAAAAACCTTAAATAGCTCCACACTCACCATCTTTTGTTTCCTGTCCCCCACCCCTACCCCCATCTCAGGTTTCACCTACTTTTACAAAGGGAAGGAGTACTGGAAGTTCAACAACCAGTTCCTCCGAGTGGAGCCGGGCTACCCGCGCTCCATCCTCAAGGACTTCATGGGCTGCGAGCTGATGCCCATTGACCCTGCCCGCCCGCCGACCGACGACGGCAGCTCTGAGGTGGTGATCGAGCTGGACAACGAAGCCAACACGGTGAAGGCCATCGCCATCGTCATCCCCTGCGTTCTGGCGCTGTGCCTGCTGGTGCTCGTCTACACTGTGGTGCAGTTCAAGAGGAAGGGTACGCCACGCCACATACTCTACTGCAAACGCTCCATGCAGGAGTGGGTCTGAAACGAGCAGCCAGAGAGGAGAGAGTGGGGTGAGGGCGGGAGGAGGAACTGGTACAAACAGAATGACAGCCCCCACTTTCACAGAGAGGAGGACAGTGAACTTTGGACACCTGTATTAAGTTGAACATCCACACCTCCTCGTTCTGGGTGGTGTGATAGCTTCGTGCGGAGCCGCAGTAAACAGCCTGACAGTGGCAACCCCAGGACTTCAAGTTTCCCCCAGCCTTTTTAAACAAATGGGGGAGCAGAGAGACTCTCTGCCTGAAATGACCTTCAGTCACAGAACAAGAAAAAAAAAAAAAAAAACACAGGAGGGTCGCCAACACTTTGTATCTCAGAAACTTGGCTTCCTGTCCGCTTTTCTTTCTCTGCCCGACTGCTCTTAACCGGAGAGTTTCAGGGGGACACGCTCTCTTCCCACAGGGCACTCGTCATCTGTCATATCAGGTTGTTGATTAAACAACGGTTTTATATTTTCTAATCTTGGTGCCCGGGGGGGGGGGGGGGGGGGGGGGGGGGGGGGGGGGGGGGGGGGGGGGGGGGGGGGGGGGGGGGGGGGG